>JBBGZY010000528.1:912500-1376776 GCA_037952925.1 Lithobates clamitans
GTTTTCTCTCATCATGAAGTATTTCCACTTCACGAACAATGAAGAATTTGATGAGGTCACGCATCCTGCACCCAAACTAAAAAAATCTGGGAGGTATGCCAAATTCTTGTGACCATTTTCCAGCAGACCTACGTGCCAGAAAGGGACGTCAGTGTGGATGAAAGTTTGATGGCCTACAAGGGACGCCTAAGCTGGATACAGTTTATTGCATCCAAAAGAGCACGGTTTGGCATCAAATCCTACATGCTCTGCGAGTCATCCACTGCGTACATTTGAAATTCAGTCATTTACACCGGTAAAGGCACGAAGTTCAACTCCAGGTACAGCGGCTATGGGATGGCCACATCATCTGGAGCCATTGCTGAACCAGGGATATTGTGTGACCATGGACAATTTCTACATGTCTCCGGAACTGTATGAGGTTTTGCTACAAAACAAGACTGATGCATATGGTACCGTTAGGCCTAACCGACGTGACATGCCATCTATGTTTGCCAAGAAAAAAACTAAAAACCAGAGAAATGGTTGCCTGGCAGAAGGGTAAGATGATGGCAATGCGATGGCGGGACAAGAAGGACGTGTGTCTCATGAGTACTGTGCACAATACCTCCACTGCCATGGTCCACACAAAAGGTGGGAAAGATGTGCTGAAGCCGCAAGTCACGATAGACTATAATAATACAATGGTAGGTGTCGACAGAGCCGATCAGGCAATGACATTTTATCCGGCTATGCGCAAACAGCAAAAAAAATTATAAGAATTTCAGGCATCTTCTGGAACAATGCCTTTGGAATGCATATATCCTGTACAGAGCAAAGAGTGACAAGCCTCTTGTTCATTCTAATTTTATCTGGAAGGTGGCTGAGCAGATTTTTGTCAACCACCAGACGCCATCAGTCGTTGTGAACAGACCTGGACGACGTGCTGTTCATGTTGCCAACCCAGAACGCCTGATTGGTCATCACTTTATGGACTACATGCCACCAAACAACAAAAAAGGCAGCCAGGATGTGTGTGGTTTGCTGTTCAAAGAGAAATGGCAATGGAAAGAAAGTCCAAAAAGAAAGCAGGTTCCATTGTCTTGATTGTGACGTCGGACTTTGTGCTGTACCTTGTTTCAAAATTTATCACACTCAGGATGTTTATTGAATTTTCTTTGTTTGACAAATTTCATTATTTTGTATTACATTATTGAATAAAATTATATTATTTATTAGATTATAATTCATGATTTTGTGTTTCAAACTTTATCACATCTGGGATGTCTACTAGAGTCTTGTTTGGTCAGGTTTAAGTAAATAATTACTAATGCAGCGTACACACAAGCAGACTTTTTGACCGGACTGGTGCGACAGAACGAGTCCGGTGGACAATCCGATCATGTGTGGGCTTCATCAGACCTTCAGCGGATTTTTCCAGTCGAAAATTTTATGGACTTTAGATTTTAAACATGCTTCAAATCTTTCCAACGGACTCGAGTCCCGTCAAAAAATCCACTCGTCTGTATGCTAGTCCGATGGACGAAAACCCACGCTAGGGCAGCTATTGGCTACTGGCTATCAACTTTATTTTAGTCCAGTCGTACATAATCACGTACGAATCCATCGGACTTTGGTGTGATCACGTGTAGGCAAGTCCGTTTATTCAAGAGTTGGTCGGAAGTCCGTTGAAAGTCTGTCGGAAAGTCCGTCGGACCAGTCCGGTCGAAAAGTATGCCGGTGTGTGTACACGGCATTAGAATTGCAGGCCTACAATGCATAACACCATGCAAAAAATTGTACCACTTTTGGTACAAAATTCCTGACATAATCATACCGCCAGGGAGGTTAAAAAAAATAAAAAATTAATATTTATTGTACTTTTTATTTTTTATTTTTACACTGTCTTTTAAAAAAAAAATTGGGACACTTTTATTCCTATTACAAGGAATGTAAACATCCCTTGTAATAGGAATAAAAGCATGACAGGACCTCTTAAATGTGAGATCTGGAGTCAAAAAGACCTCAGATCTCACATGTACACCAAAATGCAATAAAAAAATTGAAAAAAATAAATGAATGTCATTTTTTTTTAACAAAAAAAAATAATTTGCCTTTAAGACCATTGGGCGGAAGTGACGTTTGATGTCGCTTCCACCATTCAATGGTTGGAGCCAAGCGGGGGCCATCTTTCCCTCACTCAGCATCCAGCCTGTGAGGGGGAAGGGCGCGATTGTCATCTCCGCCGCTACTGACGGCTCCGCTAAGTGGCGGAGATGACTGGAGCGTGGTGGGAGGGGGGGGCCCTTTCCCGCTCTCAATAAAAGTGATCTTGCGGCGAATCTGCAGCTGGGACCACTTTTAGCTGAAAGAGGATTGCCCGATGTTGAAGAGGATACCAGGGTTATGGCAGCTAACTGCTGCCATAACAACGGTATTCCCCTTCAAACAGTCGCCATATTGATGGCGGGCGGTTCACAAATATTTAAACGCCTTTACAGGTTACCTGTTTAGAGTTGCACAGGAGGTCTGGTGCTAGAATTATTGCTCTCGCTCTGGCTTTCGCGACAATACCTCACATGTGTGGTTCGATCGCCGTTTACATATGTGTGTGGGAGTAACGTATGCGTTCTCATTTGCGTGTAAGCATGGTGGGTTGATGGCGCTTTACTTTTTTTTGGTTTAAAAATAGATTTTATATAAAAATATATTTTTTTACACTTTTTTTTTTAAAAACTTTATTGCCATCACAAGGGATAGCATGGACTGTAACAGATCCTCTATTAGACCCCTAATCTCTCCTCTGGCCTCCCATGTAGCCGATCAGACACAGATCGGTCTGATCGGCTACTTATCTGGCCGCTGGTGGCCAGATAAACAAAGGGGTGGAACCGGAAGTGACAAACTACCCGTCGCTCATAGTTTCCGGGGTTACAGAGAGAGGAGAATGACGTCAGTTCCTCTCTCTGTGTAAAGGGCAGCCTTAGCGACCGGCCACATTGCTCCAGGCCTTCGCGATGGGACCGGAGAACCCAGGACAGGCGGAGGCGGGAGGGGGGTGGTGCCCCTTTTCTCCACCCGCAGAAGTGATCGAGTGGCTAATTAGCCACTCAGATCACTTGTGCCAGATAGGGAGTCGCCGGCTGAAGAGATCGATACCGGGGACGATGCCTGTAGGTGCAGGCATCATCCCGGTATAACCACTGAAACCAGGGGACATCCATATACGCCGTGCCGGGGGGGAAGTGGTTAACAACCTCTCACACCATCCCCTTTTTTATCTTCTGTATAAAATAGAATGTAATAATACATTTTGTCAGAACGGATACTTTAACCGCAGTGACTGTGTCCTGTGAATCTATTCCATGCATATACATAGTTAATTTTTATTTTCAGGGTCTCAACCAGAAATTTTCATAACATGTGAAAGTAGTCTAATGCCATGTACACATGACCGGACTTTCGACGGACTGAACTCCGAAGGACTTCTCGATGGACTTTCAAGGGAGTTCCGACTTGTGTACACACGATCACACCAAAGTCCGACAGATTCGAACATGATGACGTACGACCGGACTAAAAAAAGGAAATTCATAGCCAATAGACAATAGCTGCCCGGCTTTCGTCCGTCGGACTAGCATACAGAAGAACGGATTTTTCGACCGGACTCAAGTCCATCGGAAAGATTTGAAACATGTTCCAAAACTGAAGTCCGTCTGATTTTTGACAGAAAAGGTCCGCTGAAGGTCCGATGAAGCCCACACATGGTCGGATTGACCGACGGATTCGTTCCGTTGGACCAGTTCGGTAGAAAAGTCCGGTCGTGTGTACACGGCATAAGAATTTTGGCAATATTGTTTCCCACTATCAGATTTCTCTGGGTTAAAAGAAGAACAAAAGTAAATGTTGAAGTATGGATGAAACAGTTATGAGAATGTTTCACTTTTAATACTTTTGTCATAATAAAAAATATCCTTTATGGTTATTATTATTTTTATTATTATTACAACTATAATTGTTAGGATACTTCTGTAACCTATAACTACTAGTCCTAACTATCACCTTATTATTGAATAATTACATTACCTTATTGCCGCCATTACCCCATTAGCCACACCCAGATCTGCACATTTATTTTTGGCTTGTACAAGATCTTAAATACACAGGATGAGATTTTTGTTATTAATTATTTTCCACCAATAAGGGGTACATGTTCAAATACCGTTTCCTTTACTTATCAAATTAACCAATTATAATAAGACATATATTTAGAATTCTTTACATCTCTGTATCTGGGCAAAACTATTATGTCACTTAGAATATATAAAAAAAACCCTTTGGTTTCCTGCCGGCAAAGACACCTTTGTCTGGTACATATGCAAGTTCCTTGTATTGAGTTTTAATTTCAACACAAACTTACTTGTTAAGCAATAATATATTTAAATCTTACTGCTAAACAAAATAATACATTTAAATGAGTAATACAGTCTTAGCAGTGTAGATATTAGGGGAGCTTTTTACAAGTCCCTTTCAATACTTTTTATTGAAAGCACTGGACCCTAGTAGTACACTGACTATGTTGATAGCTCTCCTGCTGCCTTCCCTTGATTTGGACATACTTTATATTGACACTAAATATACAGTCAGGTCCATAAATATTTGGACATCGACACAATTCTAATCTTTTTGGCTCTATACACCACCACAATGGATTTGAAATGAAACAAACAATATGTTCTTTACCTGCAGACTTTCATCTTTAATTTGAGGGTATTTACATCCAAATCAGGTGAATGGTATAGGAATTACAACAATTTGTATATGTGCCTTCCACTTTTTAAGGGACCAAAAGTAATGGGACAGATTAACAATCATCCATCAAACTTTCACTTTTTAATACTTGGTTGCAAATCCTTTGCAGTCAATTAGAGCCTGAAGTCTGGAACGCATAGACATCACCAGACGCTGGGTTTCATCCCTGGTGATGCTTTGCCAGGCCTCTATTATTTATTTATTTATTTTATTTATTTCAGGTACTTTTATAGCGCCGTCAATTTACGCAGCGCTTTACATATACATTGTACATTCACATCAGTCCCTACACCCTCAAGGAGCTTACAATCTAAGGTCCCTAAACTCACATTCATACATACTAGGGACAATTTAGACAGGATCCAATTAACCTACCAGCATGTCTCTACTGCAACTGTCTTCAGTTCCTGCTTGTTCTTGGGGCATTTTCCCTTCAGTTTTGTCTTCAGCAAGTAAAATGCATGCTCAATTGGATTCAGGTCAGGTGATTGACTTGGCCATTGCATAACATTCCACTTCTTTCCCTTAAAAAACACTTTGGTTGCTTTCACAGTATGCTTCGGGTCATTGTCCATCTGCACTGTGAAGCGCCGTTCAATGAGTTCTGAAGCATTTTGCTGAATATGAGCAGATAATATTGCCCGAAACACTTCAGAATTCATCCTGCTGCTTTTGTCAGTAGTCACATCATCAATAAATACAAGAGAACCAGTTCCATTGGCAGCCATACATGCCCACGCCATGACACTACCACCACCATGCTTTACTGATGAGGTGGTATGCTTTGGATCATGAGCAGTTCATTTCCTTCTCTTCCCATCACTCTGGTACAAGTTGATCTTGGTCTCATCTGTCCATAGGATGTTGTTCCAGAACTGTGAAGGCTTTTTTAGATGTTGTTTGGCAAACTCTAATCTGGCCTTCCTGTTTTTGAGGCTCACCAATGGTTTACATCTTGTGGTGAACCCTCTGTATTCACTCTGGTGAAGTCTTCTCTTGATTGTTGACATTGACACACATACACCTACCTACTGGAGAGTGTTCTTGATCTGGTCAACTGTTGTGAAGGGTGTTTTCTTCCCCAAGGAAAGGGAAAAGGAAATTCTTTGCTCATCCACCACAGTTGTTTTCCGTAGTCTTCCGGGTCTTTTGGTGTTGCTGAGCTCATTGGTGCGTTCTTTCTTTTTAAGGATGTTCCAAACAGTTGATTTGGCCACACCTAAAGTTTTTGCTATCTCTCTGATGGTGTCAGGGATCCACCAGCACCAGACCGGGGCGCTTGCGTGCGCCTATGCGCCAGTGCGCCCCTGTACAGACGCGGCATCAAACTGCTGCTGTTGCTGTGCATCAGCGCGGTGCTCGGACGCGAACAGGTGCGCGGCGCGGGTGCGTGCGCGCATTCGCACGGGAGCGCGCGCGTTCGCGTTAGCGCCGGTTGGGCACCATTGAGCACATAAAAGTTCCCCTGTTCCATGGGAACATCGCTGCTTCGTCTCAGCTCTGTGATTCTGTTTGAACCTGCATCTGATTGTCTGCTACCTGATTTGACCCGGCTTGTTTAACCATCCGACCTGCTCCAAACCCGACCCGGCCTGCCTGACCACTCTGCTGTCTTTGCCTGCTACCGTTGCCAACCTCTGCTTGTTCACCGACTCTGCCTCTGCCTGCCGTGATTACCTGTATCAGCTACCTGCCGACCCGGACTGTCTGACCCTGCTTGTGCCTGTTACTCCCTCTTGCTGTTGCACCTTCAGCTTCAGCTCCTGTGATCTCTCACCTCCAGTGTGTCAAGTCTGCTGCTGCTTCCAGTCTCCACCTCACCTGCAGTCCAGCCATCCCAGGAGGGATCTCTGCCTCAACATCAGAGACTATACTCCAACAGGCACTCCTACCCCACTGCGCTCAGGAGACCACTGTCCCCACTCCAGTGGCTCCTGAACCAGCGTTGTATGAGAGGTCTTCTCCTACAAGTCAGGCTCTACTACCAGGTACCTAACAGTACGAAGCAGCCATGACTGAGCCTGCAGGAGATACCTCTCCATTGAAAGAAATATGCACACACATTGCGGCCCTCACTCAAGCCGTACAATCCCTCCAGGATAACTACAACAGATTGGAAGGACAAGTCCAGAACCTTGCAGGGCCTAACCCCCTGGCCTCCTCTCCAGCTGCAACTCCTGCACAGACTGCTTCAGGTCCTTCCGTTGTGATGCTTCCACCTGAACCAAGGGTTCCCACTCCTGATAGATTCTCTGGAGACCGGGCCAACTTTCGCAATGCCTGCCAGCTCTTCTTCGCACTACAGCCCCGAAATTTCTCACTGGAAGCCACCAAGGTGGGGTTCGTGATCTCCCTCCTACAAGGGGAACCTCAGACCTGGGCTCATCGTTTACTTGAGGGGGACTCAGCCCTAACCCAGTCCTTATCTTCTTTCTTTGAAGCCATGGCACAATTATACGAAGACCCTCAACAGACTGCCACAGCTGAATCAGCTCTGTTCGCGCTCCAGCAAGGCCGCAGACCTGCGGAGGACTATATCATGGACTTCAGGCGTTGGAGCGCGGACACTCAGTGGAATGATGCGGCCCTGCGTCACCAGTTCCGCTTGGGTCTATCTGAAGGACTAAAAGACGAACTTGCCCAAGTGGGTGTACCAAATACTCTTGAGGCTCTGATTACCTTGACCATTCAAATTGACCGACGTATCGGGGAATGTCGATCTGAACGCTCTGCCCTACAATCCCGCCCGATTTGGATGACAGCAAGAGCACCAGTTCCTGCAACACGCTACTTACCCTCACCTAGTTTGAATCCAGTTAATGCCACACCTGACTCTTCGGAACCTATGCAATTGGGACTGATGCGACCTGCCTTATCGCCTGAAGAACGGGCCCGACGCCGGCAACTCAATCTGTGCCTCTATTGCGGTGGAACTGGGCACTATGTCCTTAACTGTCCAGTCAAGATAAGTTAGTGCCCATCTCCTGTGTATACCAGTCTCTCTGCTCTGTCTGCGAATTCTACCCACATTGCCCTTCCTCTTTCATTACAGCTTCAAGAAGGGACAATACCGGTCAACGCCATCATTGATTCCGGAGCATGCAGCTGTTTTATTGTTTCAAACTTTGCCAGCCAGCATAACATCCCATTACGGACCAAAACCCATGGACTCGCTGTATTTCTAGCTGATGGATCCCGCATCAGATCAGGACAAGTAACTCAGGAAACCCTGCCTCTGTCTGCTTCTACTTCCTCCCAACACAAGGAACTGCTGGTCCTTGATGCCATTTCCTCTCCTATGTTTCCCATCATCCTGGGCATTCCTTGGCTGCACGCCCACAATCCATACATTCATTGGACATCTGGAGAAGTAAAATTCCCATCCTCTTACTGTCAAGAACACTGTTTTAAGAAAGATTTGGATTCCTCATCCACTCTACTTTGTCTGGACACCGACCAGAAACTTTGCCAGGTCATACCTAAACAATATCATGAATTCATTGATGTTTTTAGTAAGAAGGGGGCAGACTCTCTTCCACCTCATCGCCCCTACGACTGCCCCATTGAATTACTGCCAGGATCCGAAATCCCATTCGGACGCATTTTTCCATTATCAGAAAAAGAACAAGAAGTACTAAAGACATATATAGATGAAAACCTGGCCAAAGGTTTTATACGCCACTCTACCTCCCCAGCTGGTGCCGGAATATTTTTCGTCACTAAGAAGGACAAGTCTCTCCGTCCATGTATAGACTATCGAGAACTAAACAAAATCACGGTCAAATATCTGTATCCCCTACCCTTGATACCTGAACTCTTCCAAAAATTAAGGACTGCCGTCATTTTCACTAAACTTGACCTGAGAGGGGCATATAATTTGATCCGCATCCGGGCTGGGCATGAGTGGAAGACAGCGTTCGGGCATTATGAATACTTAGTCATGCCCTTTGGACTCTGCAACGCCCCTGCAACCTTCCAACACCTGATTAACGATGTTCTCAGGGACTTTCTAGATGTGTTTGTAATCGCATACTTGGACGATATCTTGATTTTTTCAGAATCCCGTGAGTTGCATCAAAAACATGTCTGCAGGGTGTTGGGTCGTCTCCGCTTACACAGACTTTATGCAAAAGCGGAAAAATGCGAGTTCGAACAACAGAGCATTCAATTTCTGGGGTTAATAATCTCTGCAACAGGCATCAAGATGGATCCACAGAAGGTTTCCGCTGTTCTGGACTGGCTGGTACCCCTGGACAAGAAGGGAATTCAGCGGTTTGTGGGGTTTGCGAACTTCTACAGAAAGTTCATCAGGGGGTTCTCAGCCATAATTGCGCCCATCACGCAGTTAACCAAACAGAATACCTGTTTTTCCTGGAATCAACTTGCCCAAGACGCCTTCGAAAATCTCAAAAGACTGTTTACCTCAGCACCTATCCTCAGCCATCCTGAACCAACTTTACCGTTTATTTTAGAGGTTGATGCCTCTGAGATTGCGGTAGGAGCGATTCTTTCGCAACGTAAAGGTAGCAAAGATGTAATGCATCCCGTAGGGTTCTTCTCCCGTAAACTCTCTCCTGCGGAGAAAAACTATGACGTTGGTGACCGAGAGCTTCTTGCTATTAAAACTGCACTGGAAGAGTGGAGGTACCTGTTGGAGGGAGCTATGCATCCAGTACTAATTTACACTGACCATAAAAACTTGGAATACTTACGATCTGCCAAACGGCTGAAGCCTCGACAAGCCCGCAGGGCTCTGTTTTTCTCACGTTTTTCCTTCCATATTACTTACAGTCCAGGCTCAAAAAATATTAAACCGGATGCATTATCACGAATGCATGACAATCCTAAGGACTTATCTACTCCTGACACCATCTTACCTGCAAACAGTTTCTTACTACTACAAACAGATTTACTCTCCCAGATTAAGGAAGCATCTTCTGAGTCAGCCAGGCCTACTGGGATTACCTTGGTAAACAGAGATGGTCTGTTCTGGAAATCCGCTGGCGGGCCACTTTGAAGTTCGCAAAACCCTGGAACTAGTGCAGCGTACATTCTGGTGGCCCAATCTGAAAGACTTTTGTGAAAAATATGTCAGTTCCTGTCCCATCTGCATCCAGAATAAGTCATCCAGGAATCGAGCTTGGGGCCTATTAAAACCGTTACCTGTACCTGACAGACCGTGGAAAATTATTTCTATGGATTTTATTGTGGAGCTTCCATGTTCTGAAGGGTGCTCAGCCATCTTTGTGGTAGTGGACCGTTTAACCAAGATGGCTCATTTTCTACCTTTAAGGGGAACCCCGTCTGCCATCGAAACTGCTCGTATATTTGTCAAGGAGATCATCAGACTTCATGGAGTACCTGTAAACATAGTATCTGATAGAGGGATTCAATTTACCTCACGTTTCTGGAGAGCCCTGTGTGAAACCCTAAAAATTGAATTGGCCCTGTCCTCAGCCTATCATCCTCAAACGGTCAGACAGAAAGGACCAATCAGACCCTTGAACAATACATCAGATGTTTCACATCTTTCACACAAGACGATTGGGTATCTCTGCTACCCTTAGCAGAATTTGCTTACAATAACGCCAAACATTCTGCCACTGGTCAATCCCCTTTTTTCGCCAATTATGGCTTTCACCTAACCTTTCTACCTGATTTTCTTTCAGAGTCTTCGGTTCCAGCAGTACAAAGTACAGTGGAGTTCCTCAGTCACAACAACCGGTTGTTGCAGGAAGTAGTGTCCAAGGCTCAGGCAGATGGTAAGAGAATCTTCGACCGGAAAAGAAGGGGGGAGCTGAACTTACAGATTGGCCACCAGGTATGGCTTTCTACCAATAATATCAAATTAGCATGTCCTTCTAAGAAGTTGGCACCTAGATTTATGGGACCTTTTCCAGTTAGAAGAAAGATCAATGAAGTGTCTTATGAACTGACTTTACCTGATTCGTTTAAAATACATCCGGTATTCCATGTATCTCTGCTTAAACCTGCTGTACCTGATCTCTTTCCTGCTAGAGGAACAAGACCTCCTGAACCTATTGTAATTAACGGCAGCGAGGAATTTGAGGTTGAGGCTATCCTTGATTGTAGAAGAAGGCAAGGACAAAACCAATTCTTAATCAAGTGGAAAGGCTACGGCCCAGAAAGTAACTCGTGGGAACCGGACAGTAATGTGCATGCTAGGCGTTTAGTTCGCGCCTATTTTTCTACACATCCTGAGAAGAAAAGGCTTTTGGGCATCCGGAGGCTGCCCCTTGAGGGGGGCAATGTCAGGGATCCACCAGCACCAGACCGGGGCGCTTGCGTGCGCCTATGCGCCGGCGCGCCCCTGTACAGACGCGGCATCAAACTGCTGCTGTTGCTGTGCATCAGCGCGGCGCTCGGGCGCGTGCGGGTGCGTGCGCGCGTTCGCGTTAGCGCCGGTTGGGCGCCATTGAGCACATAAAAGTTCCCCTGTTCCATGGGAACATCGCTGCTTCGTCTCAGCTCTGTGATTCTGTTTGAACCTGCATCTGATTGTCTGCTACCTGATTTGACCCGGCTTGTTTGACCATCCGACCTGCTCCAAACCCGACCCGGCCTGCCTGACCACTCTGCTGTCTTTGCCTGCTACCGTTGCCAACCTCTGCTTGTTTACCGACTCTGCCTCTGCCTGCCGTGATTACCTGTATCAGCTACCTGCCGACCCGGACTGTCTGACCCTGCTTGTGCCTGTTACTCCCTCTTGCTGTTGCACCTTCAGCTTCAGCTCCTGTGATCTCTCACCTCCAGTGTGTCAAGTCTGCTGCTGCTTCCAGTCTCCACCTCACCTGCAGTCCAGCCATCCCAGGAGGGATCTCTGCCTCAACATCAGAGACTATACTCCAACAGGCACTCCTACCCCACTGCGCTCAGGAGACCACTGTCCCCACTCCAGTGGCTCCTGAACCAGCGTTGTATGAGAGGTCTTCTCCTACAAGTCAGGCTCTACTACCAGGTACCTAACAGATGAGCTTGTTTTGTTTTTTCAGCCTAATGATGGCTTGCTTCACTGATAGTGACAGCTCTTTGGATCTCATATTGAGAGTTGACAGCAACAGATTCCAAATGCAAATAGCACACTTGAAATGAACTCTGGACCTTTTATCTGCTCCTTGTAAATGGCATAATGATGGAACAGCTGAGCAGCCCCCATTACTTTTGGTCCCTTAAAAAGTGGGAGGCATATATATATAAACTGTTGTAATTCCTACACCGTTCACCTGATTAGGATGTAAATACCCTCAAATTAAAGCTGAAAGTCTTCAGTTAAAGCACATCTTATTCATTTAATTTCAAATCCATTGTGGTGGTGTATAGATCCAAAAAGATTATAATTGTGTTGATGTCCCAATATTTATGGATCTGACTGTAAACGCAGTTTCTTCTAGTTTTGGGACTTTAACTGCTTGACGGCTGGGCGGTGCGGCTCTCGTTCTGGCCAGGCGTCAAATGGCGTCCTCTGCTTCTCGGCTCTCTAGGGGGCGTGCGCGCGCCGCGTCACTCGGGAACCAATTGCACGTGCCCGGCGGCCGCGATGTCCGCCGGGCACACGCGATTACCCGGTAACAGAGCAGGATCGTGGATCTGTGTGTGTAACACACGTACCACGTACGCGTATGTACGTACACGATCCTCGTACTGTCAGGTGAGAGGAGACTGATGGTGTGTTCCCAGTACAGAGGAACACTGATCGGTCTCCCGAATCCCCTCCCCCTACAGTTAGAATCACTCCCTAGGAAACACATTTAACCCCTTGATCGCCCCCCCCCTTTTAACCCCTTCCCTGCCAGTCACATTTATACAGTAATCAGTGTATTTTAGTAAAAAGTGTCCGATGTGTCATGATAAAAATTGCAGATCGCCGCCATTACTAGTAAAAAAATAAATAAATAAAAATTCTATAAATCTATCCCCTATATTGTAGATACTATAACGTTTGTGCAAACCAATCAATATACGCTTATTGCAATTTTTTTTTACCAAAAATATGTATAAGAATACGTATCAGCCTAAACTGAGGAAAAAATTTGTTTTGTTTTTTTTTTTTGGATGGTTATTATAGCAAAAAGTAAAAAATATTGTGTTTTTTTCACTCTTCTTTTGTTTATAGCGCAAGAAATAAAAAATGCAGAGGTGATCAAATACCACCAAAAGAAACCTCTATTTTCAGGGAAAATAATTATAAAAATTTCATTTGTGTACAGTGTTGCATGACCGCGCAATTGTCATTCAAATTGTGACAGTGCTGAAAGCTGAAAAATGGCTTGGGCAGGAAGGGGGTTTAAGTGCCTGGTATTGAGGTGGTTAAAGGTGCCAAAAATGTTACTTAAATATGCTCTTCTGCTCAGTAGTAATGGGCTAAATGTCTATGCAGAACAGCTTCCTATCCCAGATGCATGAGTGGACCTCTCAAGGATTACATACAAAAAGCACTATTTCTTCTTCCCATGTAAGCTGCTAATTTACTAGTATTTATCAGTACAATTAATGCTGCACTTAGTTTGGTGCCCCCCCAATGTGCTTTCTTGGTACTGCAGGTGTATCCATCCACCCAGTATTGCTATCCTGGTCTGGGGTTCCCTGTTTTTGTGAGATTGTCCACCAGAAAGTCCTTAATATGTGATGAGCCTGATTTTAACTGTCACAATGTGAGTTGCCATTTGTCTTTTCACCACAATAAATCTGTTTAACTTTTATTTTAAAACAGTTAAAAACAAGTGCAATTTGAACTTAGTACCATACATTTTATAGGTATATTACATAATATGGATACATAAAACTTATTTCCATGTGTTTTACGTTCAACCACTGGTAACTTCTTGTGAGGTCACAATATATCAAAGCCAAGGTATCTTTTTATTCTTCTCTCTTATTCCTGTTATCCAAAAATGCCTTCCACATTGATCCAGAAGGAAAAAAGAAAACAAAAACAGGGGGAAGGAATGGAGGAGAGGGAGGAATAGGGTTCAAAGCCAGAAGGAGGGAGGAGAGGAACAGAAGAGGAAAAACAATTTTATCCACTTGTCCTCTACCTGTCCTGGCAATGGCTGCCCTCAACACAGAGGTCCACTGTCCAAAAAAGTTTGCCTCTTCTGTTCCTCTCCTCCGTCCTTCTTGTTTCTCGCCCTAATGAATATATTATATGTTTGTTCTTTAATTCTTTAATGTGCACATACCTATATCATAATAGTAGAATTATTTTTCAAATATTGGAAATAGAAGACATAGAAGACGGTTTGGCTTATTTATTAAAGGAGTAGAGCATGCTCACTTTGTAACATTTTTTGCTTAGCTCAGCGAAGGCGGGAAAGCTGTGCTGACTTAAATCATCCAATCATATGCAACCAAAAAAAAATAACTTTTTTCCTTCCGTATGATTTGGTAAAGTGAATGTTCTCTACTATTTTAGTAAACATCTCCATTGTCTTCGTCAGCTGAGAAGGAAGTGTTTCATTATATTAGTGTCAGCAGAAGAGTAGTTGGGACCAGGATCATCCAGTAATGATGTGAAAGGCTGGGGGTTACTCCACTGTCTGGATCAATTATGTCGATGGGTCCTTCTTCA
This sequence comes from Lithobates clamitans, assembly GCA_037952925.1. Taxonomy (NCBI): domain Eukaryota; kingdom Metazoa; phylum Chordata; class Amphibia; order Anura; family Ranidae; genus Lithobates; species Lithobates clamitans. The sequence continues at coordinate 926,881 of JBBGZY010000528.1, forward strand.
GATGTCGTTTTTGGTAAAGTAGCACTGGTGTATGGATAGAAACTTCCTCCACATGTCATTGTTGGTTTAGGGATATTTGATACATCATTGAATTTAACGTTCGGGTAGGTACTGATCCAGGTTTGGTAGGCCGTCACCTGTGTGTACACCCCGGGGAAGTTGGGGTATGCGCAGCCTACTCCCCAGCTCACAACTCCAACCTGGTACCATACGCCCTTTACCTTACACACCAGAGGTCCTCCTGAGTCTCCCTGTAAGACATTTATAATCATTAGTTGCAACAACGGATATCTTTTCAGGATGATTGAAGAAAATGTTTCAATCTTAGCATTTACACAAACTAGTTGAGCACTTAGTAAATGGGTATGAAATTGGTACTGTACAAGAACTTTAGATAGCAGCAACCAAGTCAATTTTCATTTGGTAAATTTGCTTAAAGCAACTCTGTTGTCAAGCAAAACATGGGGGGAAATGGAGTGTGGGATAGCGGTATGTAAATGGGGAATGGAACATAGAGAGTTTCTAACCCTTTTGTATATCATACCCATATATTGTATATACTATACAATATCTATTAAAGCTGAACTCAAAACAAAACTATTTTAGTATAAGGGGTTGATAAAAAAAATTTGCTTTGAAAATGTCTTAACATTTGTGCAAGTGTAACAAATCATTCCCATAATATTTGTAATATGTGTGTGTTAGTTTCCTTGTTGCTGTCCGCTTGGCATATGTAACAACCCCTAACATTTCGATTACAACAACCTAGCTACCAGTGACCCATGCTCCTGGCACTTTCAGTCAGCCAAGGATTCACAACTGACAGGTGAATATGATCAAAAAGCTCCCCTCCCTGAACCATATCAGGACATGTGCCTTTCACATGCAGGAGCACTTTGTCAGGGGTGACTCTCTGGAAACGCACCTTGTCCCCATGTTAATAAGGACAAGGGCTCTTCTCCACAACCTTGGGCTGTGGTTGTGGGGGTCTGCGGGTGGGGGGCTTTTTGGAATGTTGAAGCCCCCATAACCCCCACCCATGTGAATGAGTATGCCTAACCCACTTATCAAAAAGTAATTAATGAGTATGGCCTCAAGTTGAAGAGTAATATACAACAAATAAAAGTGCCATCATCCAGATTTGAATTGAAAGAATGAGGGAGTGGAGGTGCGAGAGCAATTGCTGCCACTGGCCTACGCACGTCCACGCCTGAAAAGTTTGATTTTGGATCTCGGCACTTGATAATTGATAACAATTGATTGATCATAAAAATATATAAATTTTAATGCATACAATACATAAATATACAGACAATGTGTGTTAAAAACAACAGTTTGTATACAGCACAATTAAAAGTTACTGACGGGTTCAAGTGCCGAGATAGTCCAAAATTTAACTTTTCAGGCATGGACGTGCATAGGCCAGTGGCAGCAATTGCTCTCGCACCTCCACTCCCTCATTCTTTCCACTCATCAAAAAAGTTTAAAAAGTGAATAAAGACAAAACATGAGTTATTAAAAACACCTTTAAAAATGTCCCCCATCCGTCGTCAATTATGCCGCCCACCGAACCACCGGACCCAAAAAAAACAAAAAACTCCAGCCTCGTCGAAGGCTCTCCGCCAACTGCCTTCTCTCCGTCTGACATTTCTTAGATAGGTAAGGGGCAGAGTCACCTGATGACGTCAGTGGGCACCCCCTTGTGACATGATTGACCCAGCATGCCCCGGTTGGTGACGTCACAAGGGGTGGCAATGTCCGCAGACGTCATTGGGTGACTCCGCCCCTTACCTATTTAAGAAATGGCAGACGGAGGAGCAGGCAGTCAGCAGGGATCCTTCAAAGAGGCCAGAAGGTTTTTTTTCCAGTCAGCGAGTGGCGTGATTGACGATGGATCTACACCGGAGGACATTGTTTTTGATTTTTGATTTTTTAATAAAGGAATTGTCAAAAACTTGTGTACTGTCTTTAATCACTTTGTACACTTTTTTGGTGAATTGGTATGGGTACTATGTACCCCATACTCATTCACATGGAGGGTGGGATCTGGGGGCCCCCTTGTTAAAGGTGGCTTCCAGATTCTGATATGCACCCCGTGTGCAAACCCCCACAACCAGAGCTCAGGGTTGTGGGGAAGAGGCACTTGTTTCCATTCACAGAGCCTCCCTGCCCCAAAGCACCCCTCCATGTTGAGGGCATGTGGCCTGGTATGGTTCAGGAGGGAGGGGCTTTTGCTAGCCCCCCTTACCTGGCCTGCCGGGCTGCATGCTCGGATAAGGGTCTGGTAGGGATTTGGGAGGGGAACCCACGCTGTACTTTTTTTACATTTTGGAGTGGGGTCCCCCTTAGAATCCATACCAGACCTCAAGAGCCTTGTATGGATTGGGGGGGCCCACAATGTTTTTCCAGCTGATGAGTCATTGGTTGTTAAGGATGCGGCAGCCGGCTTTCCAGCCTGCTCCTTAACCACAAGCTATTCTTTACACAGAAATCAAATTGGTCTATCATTTTTTGACCAATCCTAATTTGAATCATTTCCTAAGAAAAACAAAAAAACAAAATGAATGTCAACAAAATTTGTTACTATTTATTTCAAACATTCGGATACATCTGAATAACCAAATTTAGCCCGAATTTACATTTGGACCAAAGAGAATTGCACGTGTCTAGAGCCAACAGCACCAGTGGGCACAGCTAGTAGTGGATGTAAGTGACCTTACTCTGCAATATTGTTGCAAAGATCAGGTAGGTGTAAGCTCTTTTTTATTGAAAAAAACTATCACTTTAACTGATGTCATGCATTGCTTCTGCTTCCTGTGAAGAAATCCAGACCTAAAGGTGAGCCATGCTAGAATGCTCTTGTGGTCACTTACCTGACAGGAGTCCTTATACCCATCCTTGTAGCCAGCACAAATCTGATCATACGGAATGCTGTAGGAACTTCCCACATTGTACATTGTTTGGCATGTATTGCGGTCGATTAGGGGAACCATGACCTCCTGGAGGGTCCCATTCTTAACTAGGCTCCCTGGTGATGAAACATAGAGAAGAAGATGATTACAAGGTAATAGACCTATAATAAATTATATATAAATTGATCACCTTCATGCTCCTTTCACCTTTCACCCTTGTGCATTGCAGGAATGCACTTGAAGTATATACACATACGTAGCTACATAGTTACATAGTTGGTCTGGTTGAAAAAAGACACACCCATCTAGTCCATCTAGTTCAACCAATAGAAGAATAAAAATTGCACGCACAAATAGAAAACCTCCATATACACAATCCTATATACACAGGTGATCCAGAGGAGGAGGAAAAAAAACAATAAAGCATAATCCAATCTGCCCCAGTGGGGGAAAAAATCCTCCTTGATTCCCAAGAAGGCAATTGGATATTCCCTGGATCAACTACCCCTGGTACAAATGTAAATGCACACATTGGGGGTACTTACGCATGAAAACGGCAACTGAGGTACATGTTACCAATCACTGAGTACGCCAAAGTGAGATAAAAAATTTTAGGCACATTTTTCATGGTTATGATTTTTTAGACCCCGCGGTATTTGCACAAATGTTTATCAAACCAAAATATTAGCAAAAAATACACTAAAACCATTATTAGCAGATAAAAACACAGCAAATTTTACAAAATTCCTACTAAATATAAAAGCTTAACCTGTATTGAGTGAATAAATAAAAAATATTCGTAACTTTTAAATTGCACCTTTTTGCGAAATGGTGAAAATTGAACAGACACAAAAGTGTAAATATCCAAATTTCTCTAAAAAAACTGAAGGTTTTCATTTTTCTCTTACAGCTTTCAAAATTTGTGAAAGACTCCCAAAACCATATATTTTCTGAAAGCATATGACCTCTAGAATTAAAAGAAGGTGCTACTGATTTTTTAGACCCTGCGGTATTTGCGCAAATGTTTATAGAACCAATATATTTGCAATGATGGTGGCTGTGGAGAGCGGGTTTGCAGGGGGTGGTTGGATCAGGTGGAGGGGGGGTAATTAGTGCTGGGGGGAGAAGGGGGGAGAAGGGGGGAGAAGGGGGGAGAAGGGGGGAGAAGGTTGGTGAAGGGGATAGGATAAGCTAATGGTCATTGAAGTGACCTTAAGCTTGTTAGGTGAGGGAGAAATCAGGTCAGTACGGCGTACTGACCTGGCAGTGAGCACTTGAAAGGCATTTGAAAGGTCCTGAAGAAGAAATTCTTTGTGAAAGGCATCAACCTATCAATTTCCTTGTTATGAAAATATTTGCAAAACAGCTTGTAAAATTTCTTGATGTTTGAAAAGAATAATTATACTACGGGGCAATTTAGGAAACCCCCTCCCCCCCTAATTTTAACCTTATATATCCTTTTACTTTTTGTATTTTAATTCTATGTGTGTCTTCCTGTGGTACCAGTAAAGTCCTTACTCCCTTTCCTAACTGGAAATACTTTTAATGGTCTAACTCTAAACGAAAGATCAGTAGGGGCTTTTAAAACGTTGCCTATGGAAAATATAGGGTACTGGAGTTTGTCGCCATTTACAGGCACACACAATTTTAAAGTGTAAGTTCACCTTTAAAGTAAAATCTGTAAGGTGAACTTGCACAGGACCCCTCCCCAGTCCCGCTGACCTGCATGGCGGCAATCGCCCATTCTGAACCCCGGTATAGCCGCCTCACAGCTACAGTGCTTAGAAATCCTCTCAGCTTTCTCTCTTCTTCTTCTCCGCTGAGAGGACAGGCTATGCGGGTTTGGATTGGTCGGCGCTGACCAATTAAAATACTCCTAAACGTCCCTCCTGATGGGGTATGTTTAGGAGATTAAGCTCTGGCAATTTCTAAGCGCTGGAGCTGTGAGGCGACTATACAGGGGTTTAGAACGGGCGATCGCCGCCATGCAGGACTGGGGAGGGCGAGGAGGGGTCCTGTGCAAGTTGGAGGTTGCAGGTTGGATATCGATTTGCCCAACACAACCACATATTTTATATTTTACCCAAAAATTTGCAATTTATTGTGTATGTGTGTCATAGTTCTCTGTGTAGTGATTTTGCACAGAGCAGCCTTCTTCCTGGGTCCCCCGGTGTGGTGCTCTCAGTTCCCCTATCCCCTCCCCGGGGGTCCCCATAGCAAGCCGATTGCTATGGGGGCACTCATGCATGCTCGCTTCCGGAAACGCTCTGTGCTCCAAGCTCACTCTTTTTTGAAGCCTATTAGATCCTCGGGCTCTAATCAGGTGCTTCAAAAAAACACTCCTCCACATTGGAATCCATGGTCTGGCACCACTGATATGTAGAACAGGGTGCCAGACGCATGGATAGGGGAGGCGGCAACTGTGCGCCCTCTATGGATGGGCCACCACTGGTGACTTCCAAGCCGCCATGATTTGAAGCAGAAGATTCATAGTCAACTTTGCACAAAAGGAGAGCGGGCAGGCTGTACTGCCTTATTAGTGACCCTGTGCACAAATAATTGTCCAAACTGTATGCCACCATAGCACATGGTGTTGTTGCATTCAGAGGCAGCATTTAGCCACCTCTAAACACAGCAAATTATTCACACCCCATCTCCCGTATGAATGTAGACTAAAGAAAAAGTTTGACACTGACATTTCAAATAAGTTAAAAGCCTCATTCAAGTTACCCAAGTAAACAAGAAATGATAATTAACACATGCATTGAATTTTAAAGTGGACCTATACTCTCTGAATCAATATTAATTTTTAATCCTTGTGTTGCTAGCATTAGTAAACAGATTGGAAGATATATTATATTTACTTGTTTTTTTTTTACATTTCTTCAGTTGCTTCCTGGTTTGTGGAGTGGGCCAAAATGATATCATACATCCCGGGAGTCTACAGGAGGAGTAGGAGGGGCCTTCTCAGAGCACACCCTTCTGCCAACCTGCATGTCTGAGCTAATGGAAGATGAATTCCAGGAAGTAAATGCTACATTAATCATCTGCCCTTACTCAAGATGGCTGCTTATAGGGGGATGTTTTTCAAAGTGATTTATCAAGAAAGTAAAGCATGGAGACATGGATGGATGGGGGAGTTTGCTTTGAATATTAAAACAAATTTATTGGCATTTTCAGTTTGTGGCCCTGAGATATAATTAAGTTCTGCTTTAAAGCAGATCTACAGGTATGATTTCTTTTTTTCTATTGAAACCATCAAACACAATGTATGAATTTAATATTGAATTGAAAAAAAACCCATATTGTACACAAAATAACCAGAAATATTGCGCAGCCCATGTACAATATGTGAGAAGCTTTATTAGACCACAATTTTAAAGGGAGAGACAAGGCAAGCTTTTATTAAAGTAGAAGTCCACCCTGACACTAAAATCCCTGCATCTACAGACATCAACAATCTAACACTAATCTTTCTAGCCCAGTAAAGAAGAAATCAGTATACATATCTTTTTTGAAGCCGATCCGACCCAATCCCACGCTGAGCTTCGCTGTGGAGGCGGGTGCAAGGGATACAACTGACAACGGAAGCCCCATAGTAAGTCTATGGGTGACGTCACTTCCCATTCATTTCAGAGCCCTTGTCAGCTGTGTCCTCTGCAGAGCTCCCGCCACTGAAGACCGGATCAGATCGGCTTCAAAAAAGGTATGTATACTGATTTCTTCTTTGCAGGACTAAATTGATTAGTGTTAGATCATGGGTGTCTGCAGATGCAGGGATTTTAGTGCTAGGGTGGACTTACACTTTAAGAAAAAAAATAGTGTTTTATTTCACAAACAATAGGCAGAAAAATTGTGCAGTCAGTGCACAATATGCAACCAGATTTATAAGCCCACAAATTGAGAGGGAAAAATGAGGCAGGTTGTACTGTGAAATAAATATTTGAGCCTGTCACAGTACTTCAGAGACAAGAGTCTGAAATATTGCACAGACTTGATGAACTCCATGCAAGCTGCTTTAGTAGGTCACAATTTAGGAGAGATCAGGCAAGAAATAAAAGTTAGTGTATTATTTCACAAAGTGGGCAATATTTTGCAGTTGATGCATTGTACATAAGCAGATGTGTTAGGCCACAATTTAATAGTGAGAGAGCAGGCAGTTTTTATCATGAAATAAAAATTAGAGAGTATTATTTCAGAGACAATAACCAGAAATGTTGTACAGACAACATGCACACTATGCAAGAAATTTTAGTAGGCCACCGTTTAGGAGGACAAGCATATTTTGATATAGAAATCAAAATGAGAGTGTATTATTTCACATTAAAAAAGGCGGAAATATTGTACAGACTTGATGCACAGCATGTAATAAGCTTTAGTAGTAGGTCTGGTTTTGGAGAGGGACACAAAGCAGGTTTTTTTATCAATACACTCCAACATACAATATGTATAATGTAGCATATATATATATATATAATTAGCAGCACTTGTAACAATAATTCTATTTCCCTGCAAACACTCTGTCAGCTCTCGCTATCTACTCCAGGTCTCTCCAATATACACTAACAAAAGGCTGCTGGGAACAGTGACATTTATAGGGAAGGGACTGGATCATAGAAAACCCCCCATTATTGACCATTGTAAGCAACATGACTCAAATTCAGAAGCCAGGAAGTTCAATATTGATTGGTTGCTATAGCAATGAAGGAAGGATCCATTTGTCTTTCTCTTTAACTGCAAATGACTTGGGTTTGGGTAGAGCTCATGTTTGACCCAAAAATGTAATCTCATTCCTACTCCCAAGCTTGTAATTGAAAGTATTGGTGTGTTTTTTTTTGCCATATCCCACTTGCAAGTCACATTAAAGAGGACCCTCTCCCCTTCACACTGATTTAAAAAAAAAAATATATAAAAAAAACAAAAACATTTTCTTAAGTGTTCCCCCAGTAGCATCACTAGGGTATCCCTAAATAACAGGATGTATTGGGTGTGAGTGACAGGTCTGGCTTCTTAGTATGTAAAATGACTCACCTCCATAATATCTTGTACCCCAGCCGGTCACCCAGCACTCCGTACCACAGGGAAAGGTGGTGATGTTAGATGGCAGACAGATTGGCATGATGTACTGAGTGTAGTTGACAGGTGTGGCCAGCTGCAACAGGGCGATGTCCCCAGGGTCTCCAGTGCTTGTATAATTACCATTGACAATGATATTCCTTACATTGGCAACAGCTGTATGAGAGCTGATCACACCCAGCTTGTGCATGCCAAAATATACTTTATAATTTGATACCTGGATAGGACTGAAGAAAGAAAACAGAACATAACATGTATAAATGACGATCCATCTGCTGCAGGAGGCAATGCAATATCATTACTATCAATGACCTTCAGAATCTAATGAATGAAATACAACTTGTTCATAATTTGCTCTTTATGATTGTATGTACACAAGCCCAATGGTATGAATAGGATCATCAAAGCTTATCGTGATGCAAAGTCACTGTAATCTCTATTGACAACTCAGAAGTGGAATGCAATGTAAACAAGCAGAGCTCAGACTAAGGAAGGAAGAAGCAGCACAAAGAGCCAATCATTCAGTTCATATGCTGGCATGGAGTATGAAGATGGGGAAGAGAGCAGAGTGACAGAGAGATGAACCTATTACTGTGCTGCTTCTCCGTCACTGTCCAGTCACAGGCTGGAGGCGGGTTCATGATGACATCATAGGCTCAGAGGAGCTGGGTTGAATAATGGCAGTCTAAATCTGGCAGTAAAGAAGTTCTTTTAGGAACAGCTGGGGACTGAAGGGAAGTATTGCAGAAAAGCTGTCTTTCTATCCTCTAATGGGCTGTTACTTTGTTTCATTATTGTACTTTGAGTCTGCATTTTTTTCTTGTATTTATTTATTTATTTATCACATCTTTATGTGTATATTGCATTTTAAAGGGAACTTTGAAAATTTAAATGGCCAACAGAAGCATACATCCTAAGGTGCAAAAGTTTGTATTTTGGCCCCAATTTTTAGACTAATGACAACTAAATATAATCATTTTTGTGTTTTTTTGTGTGTTTTTTTTAATATCAGTTATGATCATAATCGTGCACTAGGTGTCCAAAACAAGAGTTTTTCACACATTTTAGCTGTACTTTGAGTTTTTTTACACAATACGAATCCAAAAAGCAAAAGCATTCTTAACAATTTAAAGAGACAATAGCTGTTTTTTTTCCATACAAAAAAATCAATAATTAAATACTTAAATTAATAAATTAAATCTAAATAGCAGTGCTTTTTTTGTTTTGTTTTTTTCTTGTTGTCTTTGCATGTTTTGTGTGTTTAATTGGTTGATAATTTAGGGTTTTTTTTTTCAATAGGTTCTCATTAAACAATAACATCTAAATAGTAAAAAAAAAAAAAGTGTTTTTTATTCTTTGTCTTAATTTCTTTGCATGTTTGTGTGTGTAATTGGTAGAAATGTGAGTATTTTTTTATTCAACAGGATATTAAAAAATAAATTAAATATAAATAGCCTACAAATTTTGTCCTTTAATTTTCTTTGCATGTTGTGTGTGTGTGTGTGTTGATATTTAAGGGTTTTTACTCAATAGAAAAACAAAACAAAAAAAAAAACAAATAAGAGAATTGAGTTGGGATCAGCAGCAAGAACCCCAAAAAGACAAGTTTGATGAGAGTATTGACACACAAAGACTTAGTCCATAACTGGATTACCAGCAAATAGGCAGCGGTAGAGGACCAACAGGTCAAGGTCACAATGAGGCAGAGAGGCAAGCAAAAGCAGAAGGACAGGATCCGGGAACTGATAATCAGGTGACAGGTACATAGTACAGATACAAAAAAGCAATATAGGCTGTATGCAGACTGAAGATTATAAGTGTTGTATTATCACTTGATGAGGGGCAGGGTGTACAAATAGTTATGTAGCACCCTCCTCGATTGGCTAATAGTTAGGTTAAGTAAATACATTTTCTGTAGTTCTCCTGTAATCAGTTGGACAATGTGTGATTATTTTGGGCTGTTCTCTGTGTTACTGGTTGCAGATTTGACTGCCCCCTGCCTTCTGAAGGGTTCCGGAATGTAGTAGGCTGGGAGAGTCAAAAAAGCAGCTTGAGTATTTATGTGGTCTCAGCCAATCCCTGGGGGAGTGTGCCCAGTAGGTGTCTAGGGAGTGCATAAATAGCCTGTGGCTTGGACCAGCAGGGTTCTTGTCTAGGAGGAGGGGTGCCCAGCCTGAAGGACCGCTGCCCTTCTGGGCAGTCCAGGTGTGCGTCTACATTTGTTCATCAAGGTCCCAGATGTGTTAGATTGGGGAGGGGGGAGGGGCTATCCTACTTAACATTTTTGGAACTGATTGAGAGATTCTACTGAGGATCTGATCTGGAACATTTCAAGAAATGTCTGTTCTGATATTGAAAGGAGACATCTAAGTATCCAGGGACATTTGTGAGTACAGGCCTATGTGAGAGATTCTAGTGACTGTGTGCTGCTACTACAGACGGTCCCCGGGTTACAAACAAGACAGGGACTGTAGGTTTGTTGTTAAGTTGAATCTGTTTGTAATTTGGAACAGGTCCATTTTTAAGTGTAGCTCCAACCAAAAAATCTATTTTTAAGATTTTTGGATAATAAAGGGAAGGGTAATCACCCCTGTAATAGGGCGTACACACGGTCGGACTTTGTTCGAACATTCCGACAACAAAATCCTAGGATTTTTTCCGACGGATGTTGGCTCAAACTTGTCTTGCATACACACGGTCACACAAAGTTGTCGGAAAATCCGATCATTCTGAACGCGGTGACGGAAAACACGTACGTCGGGACTATAAACGGGGCAGTGGCCAATAGCTTTCATCTCTTTATTTATTCTGAGCATGCGTGGTTCTTTGTGCTTCGGATTTGTGTACACACGATCGGAATTTCCGACAACAGATTTTGTTGTCGGAAAATTTTATCTCCTGCTCTCCAACTTTGTGTGTCGGAAAATCCGATGGAAAATGTCCGATGGAGCCCACACACGGTCGGAATTTCCGACAACACGCTCCGATCGGACATTTTCCATCGGAAAATCCGACCGTGTGTACGGGGCATTACACTTGTTTTGCTGTCTGTGCCCCTGTTCAGAAGATTTCACCTCACTTTCTGTCCCAATGACAATTGGATTTTGAAAATTTTGGGTTATTAGGGAAACAAGGATTGGTGATAAAGCATCAGTGGGGAAGACACCTTTTTCCCATATTAACTCTTACAGGAGAGAATTTCCCTTCCTAGGAGTAGATTTCCTCTCACTTCCTGTTGTCTCCTTCCGTTTGTAAGTAGGAGTCCTTTGTAAGTCGGTTGTTTGTAAGTAGGGGACTGCCTGTATCTAATGTGCTACTAAATCAGTGTCAGTTCTTGCTTAACCACTTGCCGACCGGCTCACACCGATATACATCGGCAGAATGACACTGCTGCGCAAAGCAACCTACCTGTACGTTGCTTAGAATTTGCAGCCATGCAGCATGAGCGTGCCCGCGGGTCCCGCGGACTCGATGTCCGCCAGGTGCCCGCGATCGTCTTATGGAGAGGCAGAACGGGGAGATGCCTATGTAAACAAGGCATTTCCCTGTTCTGCCTAGCAACATGACAGAAATCTACTGCTCCCTGTCATCAGGAGCAGTGATCACTGTCCTGTTCTAGGTAGCCCACCCCCCCACAGTTAGAATCATTCCCTAGGACACACTTAACCCCTTGATCACCCCCTAGTGTTTAACCCCTTTCCGGCCAGTAACATTTATACAGTAATCAGTGCATTTTTATAGCACGGATCGCTGTATAAATGACAAAGTGTCCGATGTGTCCGCTGCAATATCGCAGTCACGACAAAAATTGCAGATCACCGCCATTACTAATAAAAAATAATTAATAATAAAAATGCCATAAAACTATCCCCTATTTTATAGACGCTATAACCAATCAATATACGCTTATTGCGATTTTTTTACCAAAAATATGTCGAAGAATACATATCGGCCTAAACAAAGAAAGAAATTAGTTTTTGTTATATATTTTTGGGGGGATATTTATTTTAGCAAAATGTAAAAAATATTTTTTTTCAAAATTGTCGCTCTTTTTTCGTTTATTGTACAAAAAATAAAAACCGCAGAGGTGATCAAATACCACTAAAAGAAAGCTCTATTTGTGGGAAGAAAAGGACGTCAATTTTGTTTGGGTACAACCTCGCACGACTATGCAATTGTCAGTTAAAGCGACGCAGTGCCGAATCACAAAAAAAGGGGGTAAAATCTTCCGGGGCTGAAGTGGTTATAATGTGAACGTTTCCAAAGGTGTCCCAGTGTGACTCAGTCCCCTAGTTGCTGCTGCAAGGACTGTGCTAAGAAGTTTTAAAAAGCGCAAGTGTCCTCTTGTTACTGTTTTTTGTGCCACTGACGTATCCCACAGCTTCCATACTCCCTGTCCAAGTTCAAGTTTAACCACTTCAGCCCTGAAATGTTCACCCCCTGACCAGGTCATTTTTTTGCGATACGGTACTACGTTACTGTAACTGACAATTGCGCCGTCATGCAAAACTGTACTCAAAGAAAATTGATTGCCTTTATTTTCCCACAAATAGAGCTTTCTTTTGGTGGTATTTGATCACCTCTGCATTTTTTCTTTGTTTTTTTTTTTTTTTTTTTTTGCGCTATAAACAAAAAATAAATGAAAATTGTGAAAAAAAATATATATTTTTTTTACTTTTTGCTATAAAACAATCAAATTTCATCATCAATTTAGGCCAATATGTATTCTTCTACATATTTTTTGTAAAAAAATTCCAATAAGCGTATTTTGATTGGTTTGCATAAAAGTCATAGCGTCTACAAACTATGGGGTATATTTATTGATTTTTTTTTTTCTAGTAATGGCGGCGATTTTTAGCAGGACTGCAACATTGCAGCGGACAAATCAGACACCTAACTGACACTTTTGACACTTTTTGGGGACCAGTAAAATTATTGCAGTGATTCAAGCTAAAAAAATACACTGTCACTGTACTAATGACACTGCCAAGGAAGGAGTTAACATCTATCGCGTCCAAATCGAACCAGGACCTTTGAGTTTGTAAAAAAAGAGAAAACATTTCAAGGAGTGGCAACTGCTTTTACTTTTCAACATCCTCCCCTGCTACATTTATACACTTATGCCAGTGTTTAACTATTGCCTGGAAGGGTTCGGCACAGAGAGATTGTTCGGAGCGCCTGACCCATCCTAGGGCAGCCTTTTTCTTTTTCGTCATCAGTGCTAAAATGCTGACCACCGAGGAACTCTTTTAGGGGTCCAATCACTTGGAGCAAGGTCCGGGCTGTAAGGGGGATGTGGAAATACCTCCCAGCCGAGTCACCGTAATGTGCACGTAGTGCGGTGAGCAGTATGAGCTTGTGCGTTGTCCTGGAGAAACAGGTCGCCCTTAGTGATCGAACCAGGCCGTTTTTTCTGCAGACGTGAATGCACATCACTCAGGACACGACAGTAATATTCACTGTTGATAGTGGCACCACGGGGTAGAAAATCCACATGAATAACTCCACGTTTGTCCCAGAAAACACTTGCCAACACTTTACCTGCAGACGCAATTGTTTGAATTTTTTTTGGTGGTGGTGAGTCTATGGTGGAGCACACATTAACACTGTTGTCTACCATCTTGATTAAAGGTTTCTGGACTGGCCTGCGACATGTGCTCTGCCTATTAGTAATAGGACACACTTACCACTTACTACTGGATGTAGTACCACCACGCTACCACCTCTTTTTATACCTGTAAAAGTCCCGGTTTGGCTTGAATACCCCTCATATATATCTAGCGGTTTTTCTGTTTTTGTTTTTTTTTTTGCATGTACAAAATCCAAATTTACATGGGCCTAGTGGCCTGGAGATATACAAGCAAACCAACACCGTAACACTAGTTTACCGTTCAATCCACGTATAACAATAACAAATTGTAAAACAACGTTATAGAGTACATAAGGCAATAAGGAACTTAAGGAAATACAACTATAGGTTATATGGTGAGTATTAGGAACAATAGGGAGATAAGTACAGCGCTGCGCTAAAATCAGAAGAAACGCTAACATAGCAGCTAACACACCTATAGACTCAAGGTAGGGGATAACAACAAAAATAAAAGTGTGGCGCTATATATCATACAGACATATTAATCGAAAAAACATAAGTGCATACAGACCGTAAGTAGAACCTTATCACACCTTGTATGACCATAAATGTAGATTGCACAATAAAGTGACACTGTGTTATACAACAAAACAGTTAGGGTGAAACAATAAATAGTAATCTTAATTGACAATTACAGGGGGTCCCCTAGTTACAAACATCCGACTTACAAATGACTCCTACTTACAAACGGAGGGAGACAACAGGAAGTGAGAGGAAATCTACCCCTAGGAAGGGAAATTCACTCCTATAAGAGCTATTATGGGGAAAAGGTACCTCCACTGATGCTTTATCACCAAGGCTTGTTTCTACAACAGCCCAAAATTTTTAAAATCTAATTGTCATTGGGACAGAAAGTGAGGTGAAATCTTCTGAAGAGGGACACACACAGCAAAACAAATGTTACAGGGGTGTTAACCCTTCCCTATGTTATCCAAAAAGCTTAAAAATAGATTTTTTGGCTGGAGCTACACTTAAAAAATGTACCTGTTCCGACTTACAAACAGATTCAACTTAAGAACAAACCTACAGTCCCTAACTTGTTTGTAACCCGGGGACCCCCTGTATAAGCAATAACTTGTATTTGAAAAACCGTAAAGGTTCGGCAAATCTACCACCTGAATTTATACAAAGAAAAAAGTCCACAATGTAAATTTGTAGAAAAATTTGTGAAAGAAAAAAAACACCACCAAAAGTCTATGGGGGTTGCACGCTGGAAATGGTGGAAATGTAATTCCCAGGTTCACAAGTAGATGAAATTCACCAAATCTGGCAGGTAAGTAGACAATGAAGGAACCACAGGTGAACAGAGGGTCTAGATTAGTGTCGGGGCCATCACCGGAAACATCAAGTGTCTTACCGGAACTTAATGACTTGAAAAGACATACGTCATACAAGTCAAAAAGGCTTATTAGGGGCGTGGCCAACTGCCGGGCAAGATGGACGTGTAATCACACAGCTCCTGCACCGACCGGAACATAAACCGACATCCCCGCTATTCTGGTAACCCCCAGCGACTACTGAGACCACCGGAACACTGGCTTACCCCCACACATCATCTGAGATGAACCGCAAACGAAAAGAATACCGTCAGCCTAAGAAACTAACAGATTACTACACACAGCCGAAAATCCAAGATGGCGCCCGCGGCCCTGAATGCGGAATTTCGGCGGCCTATACAGATCTCCCTGATGCAGATGACCTGCTAATATCCCCACAACTTCATTCTCTTGATGCCTCACCATCATCTCCTGCCTCCTCGACCAGCAACAGCCCAGCAAAAACGCGGATGCGCCTGGATGCAGATCCAGCACTGTCTGAGGTGAGCCCTGTGCCTGATGCAGCCCCAGCTCATCCATCCCCCATAGCAGCCTTCCCTACCACAAATCAGCCTGTACTAGACACTACAATGAAAGAGATGCTCATCTCTCTTCAGAGCTCCCTTCACACTGACATATCTAATATGTTCCTCAGATTCTCCTCACAAATGAACCAGATGGGACATAAAATGAACATTGTTGAGAAACAGATGGGAGAAATGACCGAAACGGTCAATGATCTGGTGGATGCCCATGATCATACACGTGATGAACAGCAATGGATGAGGGCCAAAATGGCGGACCTCGAGGACAGGTCCCGCCGTAATAATGTCAAAATCAGAGGGGTCCCTGAATCTGTCCTACCGCATGATCTAAACGCATATGCCAGGAAATTGATTTCCACGCTCCTGCCTGATCTCACCCCCATGGAAACCATAATCGACCGCATTCACCGCCTCCCTAAACCCCCGCATCTCCCGGCCGAAATCCCACGTGATATTCTGATGAGAATTCATTTTTTTCATGCTAAAGATCAACTTCTATTCAAATCGAGACATCTGGATCAGCTGCCTGCCCCGTATACTCACCTCCAACTGTACGCTGACCTCTCGCAGTATACTCATCAATTAAGGAGACAACTGAACACCATTACCAAACCACTTAATAACCACAAGATCCCCTACCAATGGGGCTTTCCCACCAAGATCATAGTCACAAAGAATGGGTCCAAGCATAATATCTCCACAGTGGAGGAAGGCCTCAAATTACTCCACCTATGGGGAATTATTCCCGATCCACCCAAAACAGCACAAATAAACCGCGGAGAAAACTCTTCTCACTCCGATGACAACCGTCACTCCGGTAAGCATTAATCTACACCTGAATAGTGGGCCCACAAATGACCCAGTTTACCATAACTCCGGTCGGATGCCTTGCTGGTTGCAACTTGCTCCACGAACTTATACCCCACAACAACACAGCAGTACCAGTTTTACTTAACTGCTGTCAGTTCTTGTATTTTTGTCTACCTTTTTTTTTCTCTACTAAATTTTTATTTTTCTCCTTTCCCTAAGTTTTCCTTACCCACCATCTCTTCTTCCTGAGAGCACGCACAAGAAAAAGGACACGAGTACCTCGAACACTGGTCTTTTCTACGTAACAGCACCTATCTACTAACTGTGAGTAAGAACTTGTCACATACTCTATCTTACATCATCCGCCAAGATGACCAAATTCCTCTCACTGAATGCCAAAGGGCTAAATCACCCAGTAAAAAGAGCCTCACTATGGCGCACAGCCCAGAAATCCTCGTGCGACATCATCTGTGTGCAAGAAACGCATTTTAAAAGATCTGCAATGCCACACTGCAGTAACAAATCTTTTCCCCATATTTACCACGCTCCAGGCCCCACTAAGAAAAATGGAGTTCTAATAGCAATCAAACATACAATCAACTTTACGCTTCATAACAGTATGATTGATGAAGACGGTAGATATCTGGCCCTAGATTGTACCCTAGACAATACTAGATATACTATTGTCACGGTGTATGCGCCCAACACTAAACAAATCAAATTCCTTTCTAAGCTGATGCCCAAAATAGCCAAATTCCGTCAGGGAAACCTCGTTATCTGCGGAGATTTCAACATCATTCCAGATAACTCCTTGGATGCCTCCTCACGCACAAATAGACTTGCCTCACCTATGGGACAGTTCCTAAGAAACCATGACTTATATGATGTATGGAGATGCCACCATCCCACTGAGAGGGACTACTCCTTCCTTTCCCATCGACATAACTCATACACCAGAATCGATTACTTCCTAGTCGACAAGTGGACTCTACCGAAAATTTCTGAGTCATCTCTAGACACGATGACATGGTCCGACCATGCCCCAGTGACTATAACCATCAAGTCTTTGCCTACCTCTTCACCTACGAAGCTATGGAGAGCCAATGCCTCAATTATTCAATCACCTGAACATTCAGTCACAATCCGTAAACATTTGGAAGAATATTTTCATTTGAACCAGGGTTCGACATCAAGCAACACTATTTTATGGAACGCTCACAAAGCGGTCATTAGAGGGATTCTTATCCAAATAGGAGCTAGAGAGAAAAGGAGGAGATCACAGCGTCTTGACACCATCACCTCCCAAATTAAAACAACAGAAGCCCAAAACCAATTAACCCCCGATCCTGCCCTTAGAGAAAAACTTGTACTTCTCAGACAAGAATTAAGGAACCTATTACTAGAAACATATGATAGAGCCCAAAAAAGATTTAAAGCGAATCACTACTCCACTGGGAATAAGGCAGGGAAAGCCATGGCACTCAGAATCAAAGGTCATCATATTAAAAACAAGATATCTCACCTTTATCATCCCTCCACACAACAAAAACTGATAGATCCTCAAGCTATAGCAGAAGCGTTTAGACATTACTACGAAACACTCTATAATCTAAACAATGATTCCACTATTAGCCAACCATGCCCAGAAGACATAGAAAACTTTTTGAAAGAAATTAATCTCCCACAAGTCTCCCCCGACCAACTAACAATGCTAAATGCTCCATTCTCTCCAATGGAAGTTTTAGATACCATCACATCCCTGCCATCCAACAAATCCCCTGGACCGGACGGTCTCACCGGGGAGTACTATAAACAATTCGGTACCATTCTAGCTCCTTTTTTAGCTCATATGTGCAATGACGCTGCCTCCTCCTCTTCTCTCCCACAGGAAATGTTAAATGCCTTAATCATTACGCTACCGAAGCCAGGCAAGGATCCTACCTCTCCGCAAAACTTTAGGCCCATATCGCTTCTGAATGTTGACACCAAAATTTATGCCAAACTCATAGCAAACAGGTTAATAAATATTATGCCTTCACTAATCCACCCTGATCAATCCGGGTTCACAAAGGGTAGGCAAACGTTTGATGCAACCCGCAGACTCATTAATATAATACACATTGCGAAGTCTGAACGAACGCCTTCTCTGCTTCTATCCCTGGATGCAGAGAAGGCGTTCGACAGAGTCAATTGGGCCTATCTCCAAGCTACACTCCGTAAATTCGGTCTCCAAGGCCACATTCTTTCCGCAATATTGGCTTTATACTCAAAACCTTCAGCCCGGGTCTATACCTCTGAGATGCTATCTAAACCATTCCCAATTTCTAATGGCACTCGTCAGGGCTGCCCCCTATCACCCATCATCTTCAATTTAGTAATGGAACCCCTGGCCGAACATATTAGATTAAACAAGTCCATTACAGGATTCCAAATTGGAAAATTGGAACACAAGATCAATCTGTTTGCTGACGACGTCATCATGATGGTAACCAACCCCATATCCTCCCTGGCTTCGATACAATCTGTATTACAAAGATTTAGTGCCATTTCTTATTACAAGGTCAACGAAAGCAAGTCATATATTCTAGACCTAGGTCTAGATGCCATAACTAGCAACCTTCTACGTAACTTCTATACATATCCATGGGCAGACACAGGTATAGCATATCTAGGAATTACACTCACCAAATGCACCAGCAATCTTTTTACTAGCAACTACTTGGAAATGAAACAGATGCTTATTAAGGAAACCTCCAAACTATCAAAATTTGAATTTTCTTGGACTGGCAGACTAGCTGCTTTTAAAATGCTCATTCTCCCTAGATTGCTCTACACGTTCCGCACACTACCTATTCCACTTACTAACTCATACCTCCAATCGCTACAATCTATTATACACCACTACATGTGGCAAGGCAAGAAACCTAGATGTAGTCATACCAAAACTACCAAACACAAACTAGCGGGTGGCCTAGGATATGTAGATATTAAAGATTACTATCTAGCCACCATTCTATCTCAAATGACGGAATGGATACACACGCACCCATCCACACTATGGGGAAACATTGAAAACACCATGACTCCAGGGCCCAACCTTAAATACTGGCTATTCAGCACTACAACTAAACACACAAATCTTTGCTTACACTCACCGACCATACAAGCTTCAGTTAAAGCCTGGTTGATATTACACTCGGCAAAATGGTCCCAATTACCCACCAAAAACATCCCAATACCTATCCAAACCCTACAATTGCTAACACCTGATTTGAACATTCCAAAATGGATAGCAGACCAAAATACCTGCACCACAGAACTCAGGTCTATGATACTACATAAACCCTTTACCCAACTCCAATCACAATACCAAGCACCCTCCAAAGACTTCCTTAATTACGCCAGGATTCAACAATGTCTCTCAGCCCACCCACGATTAGAAGGAGCAGTGCCACTTAAAATATGGAACTACTACTTCTCTGACAACACGCCTACCAAAGGCACCTCACTAATATATTCTACACTACAAGAAAAAACAGTATTCCACAAATCTAAACCATATACAGACTGGGAAAAAGACTTACAGATTCAGTTCTCTGAACATCAATGGCAAGAGGCCCTACAATCCATTTATAAATCCACTAGCTGCACCTCTCTCTGGGAATTAATGCATAAAATACACCTAAGATGGTACCTAACACCGCAGAGACTGGCCAAATTCCATCCACAATCCTCATTCAAGTGTTGGAGAGAATGTAACCACATAGGCACCCTATCTCACATTCTATGGTCATGTCCAGCCTTAAAAGACCTCTGGACAGAGGTGGAACACCTTATACAAGATATCTGTCACCTTCCCATCACACTTACCCCACAATTGGCCATACTGAACTTTACTACTGAATTACTGCCACCACCCTTCAGACTAGTGATTACACACATACTCCTAGCTACCAGATTACTCATAACTAGACGATGGAAAACAACCTTAACCCCATCGCTGTCCGAAGTCATCACACTAGTTCACTCCCATTTCGCGTATGAATCAATTATGTCAAAAGGAAAACCCTCTTACTCCAAAATCCACAAGCTATGGCACCCCTGGTCGACTTGGTACACACAAAAACTTACCTGATAATTTTTCTGATACTACTAACACATGCTCGAGCCTCGCTGCTCTGCTCACTGAATATATAGCACAGCTCTCTACCTCCCTCCCCTACTCATCTTGTCCTTTACCCCCTTCTCCACTCCCCTCCCCTCCTTTTTATTTCTAATTTTGTTCCACCTACCCTCTTTACTAAGCTTTCTTACACGTTACATACAGTTTATTACAAGTACACATGCTACAATGAGTACTCTCAAGTTCTCCAAGGATTCTGGACATGTACTGGTCCATTCACATCCTCACACTTGAAAGTTCTACATTCTACACTTCTATGTTACTACCATCCTTTGGTAAGAACTGTTCAAGTTATCATACGTTGTTAAATAATTTACTTTTTTGAACTATCTTTACACCAAGGAGAATGAAGGATTCCCTAATCACCCATGTCACAGCATGAGCCCTTATGGGGTGCATGGGATTGATAACCCACACACATTATCTTACCTTCATCACCTATCACAGTTCTTATGTTTAAATCTCGATTAACGAATAACTACTGCTATGTACTTATCTTGATTATATTGCAATTTGAATACGACTGATGACAATGACTGTCAATATTGTACTTAATTCTTCAATAAAAATATTGAAACAAAAAAGGCTTATTGACCAACCGGTCTGGACAGTGTATCTTGTCAAGTATCCTCAGCATACAGTAGGAAGGGGGGTGTCAGCACAACTTCCACAACCATAAGTAATCCGACAAAGACCAAACGAATATTCATGTGCCATGCGAGAAGTAAAAAAACTCACATAGTGTGATAACGTTTAAACACAGGTTTATTAAAATAGTTAAAAATAAACTCATATATTAGGAGATCAAAGACAGCTCAAACATCATATAGCGGTAATCGTGAGGGGTCCACCCGACATGTTTCAGCTAAGGAGCCGTCATCTGGGGTGTGGAGCCCCCCCACCTCACCGCGTTATAAACACATAATGACCCCCACTGGGAGTGTCATAGTACCGGAAGTGCAATAGATTGATACCACTTCTGGTTATTAAAGGTCTTAAATTAATTATTATACTCCCACATACACAGGGGCAAAAGTGTTGTTAATCAATAAAACTTATCCCCAGGAAATTCCAAGGAAATTCTAAAAAGTAACAATATAAAACGCACGGTGGCTTGGTCAGCTAGTCCGGAAGTATTCCGAACGTAAACCAAGCCTCACTACCAGTATAGCCAGACGTCATTTCCTGTATGGGCATAGCGGCGCCGTCACGCTCCACCTATCTGGCCAAGCCTCGCTCCCGTGCGGCGCGATGACGTCATTCCCGCACTTCCAGTGCGGTGTCAATGTGCTCCACCTTACTAGCCAAGCCTCACTCTCATGATCGCAGCCTTGTCTCATCTCATATAGAGAATGAGACGCTGCTGCGCTCCAATGAACTAAACAAACCTCAGTCTGGGGCCGGTCTCAGGTTTCTGAAGTGTCAGCAAAGATGGACACCTAAATCCAAATAAAAAAATATAAGAAAATATAAAAACATACTAGTAATTGCTCAAAATATGTAGCGTAATGGTGCCAATCATAACTATAAATTAGAAATGACCTCATTGTAGTCATAAAGGGGCATCAACCCAACAGTATATGGTGATTAAATGCGAGATATATAAAAGGATCCTAAATTACACTACCAATCCTACTCACATCTAAAAATAATGCGACATTACGTGTGCTAGAAAGATCACCTCATGAATACAACTCAACGATACTTGGGTTTAATTAAAAAATACTATGGCTAGCTTGAAGGAGGAAATCATAACAATTTTTACGCTTGATTAATAAAACAATTGATGTCCCACTCCACGTTAATACCTTGCGGAAAATGGGACCCCAACTCATAAATCCAATATGTCTCCAAACGGGAGACACCCCTAAGGATCGACCCCCCCCTCTAGGGGGCAACATACCTATCAATGATAAGAAATTGGGTACCCACAGGGTTTCGGTCATAAAATTCCCTGTAGTGCCGAGGGACGGTATGTTTGGTACTACCTGCTTTAATAAGATTAATTATTTTTATTGATTAACAACACTTGTCCTTTTGCCCCTGTGTATGTGGGAGCATAATAATTAATTTAAGACCTTTAATAACCGGAAGTGGTATCAATCTATTGCACTTCCGGTACTATGACACCCCCAGTGGGGGCTCCACACCCCAGATGACGGCTCCTTAGCTGAAACATGTCGGGTGGACCCCTCACGATTACCGCTATATGATGTTTGAGCTGTCTTTGATCTCCTAATATGTGAGTTTATTTTTAACTATTTTAATAAACCTGTGTTTAAACATTATCACGTTATGTGAGTTTTTTTACTTCTCGCATGGCATATAAATATTCATTTGGCCTTTGTCGGATTACTTATGGTTGTGGGAGTTGTGCTGACAGCCCCCTTCCTACTGTATGCTGAGGATACTTGACAAGATACACTGTCCAGACCGGTTGGTCAATAAGCCTTTTTGACTTGTATGACGTATGTCTTTTCAAGTCATTAAGTTCCGGTAAGCCTCTTGATGTTTCCTATAAATGGCCCCGACACCAATCTAGACCCTCTGTTCACCTGTGGTTCCTTCATTGTCTACTTACCTGCCAGATTAGGTGAATTTCATCTACTTGTGAACCTGGGAGTTACATTTCCACCATTTCCAGCGTGCAACCCCCATAGACTTTTGGTGGTATTTTTTTTCTTTCACAAATTTTTCTACAAATTTACATTGTGGACTGTTTTCTTTGTATAAATTCAGGTAGTAGATTTGCCGAACCTTTACGGTTTTTCAAATACAAGTTATTGCTTATAATTGTCAATTAAGATTTACTATTTATTGTTTCACCCTAACTGTTTTGTTGTATAACACAGTGTCACTTTATTGTGCAATCTACATTTATGGTCATACAAGGTGTGATAAGGTTCTACTTACTGTCTGTATGCACTTATGTTTTTTCGATTAATATGTCTGTATAATATATAGCGCTACACTTTTATTTTTGTTTATATGGTGAGTATTACCAGACTTTGTAACACGTAGGCCCGAAGTGACCTGATTTTTAGGAATGTCAAATCCAAGTTGGCGTTGACTGTGTTGTGAGTTAAGCTGGTTTCTCGCGCTAAGTACTTAAGCATTTTTTATTGAGTTTTACTAGCATTACAAAATGCAAGGAAGTGAACAGCATATATTATTGCATATAAGAAATTATAGAGTCAACATGTAAGTTTGAGTCTTCATATTTCATCAAAATTTAACTAGGTCTAGCGAAATCTTATAGGGAAGAGGACAATCACCTTTAGTGTTGAGCTTATAAAGTTTTTGTACATAGAATAACAAATGTAAAACTGTGTTTAGTTTCAAACTGTAGCTAAGGGGAATATAAAGTGAGAGTGGTAAGTGCAAAGGAATCAAAGTTTAGGTGGGAACCCAGCACAAACGAGAAATCTATCTATCTATCTATCTATCTATCTATCTATCTATCTATCTATCTATCTATCTATCTATCTATCTATCTATCTATCTATCTATCTATCTATCTATCTATCTATCTATCTATCTATCTATCTATCTATCTATCTATCTAGTTCTTCAGCCATCCGGATAAACTGTATGGTGATGGCTGAGAGCAGAAGTTGATTTTTTTTTTACTTCAGAAGTAGTTTATTTTCAGGATTGTTAGTATCTGTTTTTCTTCTTTTGGAGGTAATGATGGTTTGTGGTTATGAGTAAGTGAACAGAAGACCACCTAATGCCTATCTATCCACAGTGAATACACATATGAATAGCTGAATGAGGGGTTCAATATTAGCACTCACTAAGGGAAACATAACCTAATCAATGATGACCAATGATGCACAGCTGACAGTTTTAAAGTGGACACTTCATATAAAATGAACATTGTATGAATTCACAGACAGTATACATGACTGTTTTTTAGAAACATTTTTTCCAAAAGCAGAATGATTGGTGTCTGATGGAAGAATTGTTTTATAAAGGTAATATGTTATACTTACTAGTGGATGCAATGTGCTGCCGTCATAACCCACTCCTGTGAGATCAGGGAGCCTCCACATAGAAATACTCCATTATTTAATAGAGCGACCTGCCAGGGCCATTCCCCATCCAACGCATCTGTACCGCCAACTATCCGACTGGACACCAACGGGGAACCGCACACTGAAAAATCTGCAGCACCGAAAGCATTGCCAGCTGAGACAAAAATAAAATAAAAAATTAGTTTGAATTTGTTTGGCTTCCACAATAAAATAAGTATATAAAAAATAATACACATAAACAATGAACCCATATTTATTGGTGTGTTACCTTTCAGGGGATAAAAGTCCTCAGGACTTATTCTGATGCAAGAGATTTTGATAACACAAATGTCAGCCATGTATTTTCAACCCAGCCAGTTTATTTATTTTTTTATGTCTACCAGGTCATTCAATCTGGAAGACTGAGACAATCTTCTAAATGGACCATGTCCCCACAGCACCCTTCATTCACAAAGGAAAATGCAAGTGGACTTCACCATGTCTGCATTATTTAGAATCTGGAGAAGACCTAAAGATGAAGCGGACCCTGGGCATTATGTTATTGGGCTGAAGACATCTAAAAAAAAGGTATGTTTAACCAATTGACCTCCAGAAGGTTTTAACCCTCATTTATAATCAAGTGAAACCCACCCACCTGGGTGGAGAGAAAGTGCTGCCATCCCAAAATATGATTAATTTTAAAAGTTACTCCCAAGGGCCTATAGGCAGCTAGAAAAAAATTGGACTGAATATAATATCTCATAAAAAGTTCTTTACTACGTACAAATATATGAAAAAAAAACACATCAATTAAAAACTGCATGAGCTCTGGTATGCATGGTATCCAAACATGAGATATCAGTATTGCAAATAGCAAAACAGAGTTTCTTAACACTAAATGCTATTGCTCACAGAAGAGTCTGAATGTGTTTTGATCGTATATTGTTCTGATCTTCCTCAGGGGGATGAAGACATCTTCAAATTGAAAATATTGTGCATGACCAGAGTTGACCCCTCATTTATGACCAGGACATTTGTTGCTATTCAGCACTGTGCTCCTTTAACTGGCAATTGCCACGCTGTACCCAAAATAAAATTGATATCATTTTTTTCACACAAATAGAGCTTTCTTTTAATTGTATTTGATTACCTATGTGTTTTTTTCTTTTGTTTTTTTTTATTATATAAATGAAAAAATACTGAAAGTTTTTAAAATAAAAGTACATTTTTCTTAGTTATAAAATGTTTATGATCGCAGTGATTGGTCAAAGCATGTGCAATTTTAAGGCTTGACACCTTGAGTATCTCTTTGCTTGTCACAACCTCATCTTTTATATTTTACAAAAAGTTCTGTAATACAGTATATTGCATTTATTTTCCTAAAACCACCCTTAAGCCCCGTACACACGATCAGAAAATCATCCGAAAAATACCGCTCTCGGAGCGATCGTACGATAATCTGATTGTTAGTGCACAGATTTCGAGAGCTGATCATAACAGTTCATCCAATATTATCTGATCGGATATGCACAAAAAAAATTCCGTATGATATCAGATCATATGATTTTTCTTTAACCACTTGCCGACCACCCCGCCATTATACTGCGGCATGTCGGCACGTTCCCTCAAATCGCCATATCTGCACGTCGGCCTGTTTAAACAGCTCTAGCGAGCATGCACCCACTGCACGATGGGGGACACGGTGCATGTGGCACGAGAGTCAGAACCAGATGTGTGTAAACAGACAAATCCCCATTCTGTCAGGAGAAGAGAGACAGATTGTGTGTTCCTACTAAGTAGGAACAGCGATCTGGCTCCTCCTCTAGTAAGTCACATCCCCCCACAGTTAGAAACACCTAGCAGGAAACACATTTAACCCCTTGATCGCCCCCTAGTGTTAACGCCTTCCCTACCAGTGACATTTACACAGTAATCAGTGCATTTTTATAGCACTGATCGCTGTATAAATGTCAATGGTCCCAAAAATGTGTCAAAAGTGTCCGATCTGTCCCCCCGCAATGTCACAGTCTTGCTAAAAATCGCAGATCACTAGTTTAAAAAAAAAAAGCCCATAAATCTATCCCCTATTTGGTAGATGCTATAACTTTTGTGCAAACCAATCAATATACGCATATTGCAATTTTTTTACCAAAAATATGTACAAGAATATATATCAGCCTAAACTGAGAAAGAAATTTGTTTTTTGTATATTTTTTGGGGGGGATATTTATTATAGCCAAAAGTAAAAATTATTGCTTTTTCTTTCAAAATCGTCGCTCTTTCTTTGTTTATAGCGCAAAAAATAAAAACCGCAGAGGTGATCAAATACCCCCAAAAGAAAACTTGATCCAAAGGCTTCGACCCACAAGCATGGTAATACTTGCTGTGTAAAACCTTAATATAGTCCTTGTAAAAGAAATGCTCTTGATAAACTGTTGGCACTAAAATTTCATGGCATACAAATTTGGACAACCACTATTTTATTTTCCAGCGTCTCTGCTTTCATAAAATATGTAAAGTTTTTGTTGGTTTTAAGTAAGCTTCAGATCTAAAATTATTTTTAAAACATGTGCAAAAACACAAAAATGGCTCTGGGAGCAAAAGGGTTTAAATTGCTCCTTTTTCTAATTATCAAATCATCTATCTACCAATGTAGTATCCACTGTATATGTACACACTTCATATGGAATTCTTGCATGTATTAACCGCTTAAATGAAAATCAACAATAAAAAACAATAAAATGAAAAATAAAGATTTACATACACAGTCCCATGATAGGATCAACAATATAAACTTATTGGTGAAAGCACAAAGTTCAGTGCAAATATGTGCAGAAAAAATTGGTGGTGACTTGAAAGGTGAAGAGGTGATCCAGTATAAAGGGGTGCAGTTAAGGGTCGCCCTGCTGCGGTAAATGTACATGTGGCGGTCCTTAACCACTTCCATACCGGGCCTATTCTGGCACTTCTCTCCTACATATAAAAATCATCATTTTTATCATTGAGGAAAAAAAATCACTAATTTCATGCTGACAGCTGTGATCGTGGCTTTGTTTACAACCGGGAACCCGGGCGTGACGTCATAACGTCGCGCCTGGGCCTTCTACGGTCATAGAGATGACTGGTGACCATATGGTCACTGGAAATCTCTATCGTCGTCATCCGACCCTGGTCGATTATTTCTCCAGGCCCCCGATTGCACGAGAGAGCCCGGAGAAGCACCGGATGGCCGCGGGAGGGGGGGGTCGTCCCCTCCTGTCGCCTATAAGAACAATCAAGTGGTGGAGCAGCCACTATGATCATTGTTATCGTGCACAGAATCGTCGGCAGGAAAGAATGATATCTGAATGATGCCTGTAGCTGCAGGCATCATTCAGATATCCCTGCACATATTCAAGGGCGTCATATGACTATGTGCGGTAGGGAAGTGGTTAATTTGGACTTCTATATATATTTTTTCATTTTAGCATTTTTTTTCACTTTTTTGGACTTTCGTTCAATGTGCTGTCCATTTATAACATAGTATTCACATTTCATTGCTGTTTATTTACTTTTGGCACTACTCATTTTTTCTTAAGATTTTTTTATAAGTTTGGTATATTACTTTCTGTGTCAGCTGCCGCCCCCAGCACAGCACAGAGATATATAAAAACATATTTATTATTTATATTACAACATGGTGTTGAATGATATATGAGCAGGAAGGTGTACCAAAGGTCGTATGCCTTATAATATGCATCCTTTTATATAACGCATGAATTGGTAATAGTATGAATTGAGAAATTTTTTGATACTTTAAAAAGTCTCATTTACCATACCTAGATTTGTAACTAATTATAGGGATGGGGTTACCTTTATGTGAGTAAGGTGACACTAGAATAAAGGAATTATTCCCGCGCTAACAGGTATAAAGTCTGATAACAATACTAAGGAAAAGCTGCATGCACCGAATACAGGTGCAAACCGAACCTTAAAGGGACATAGAAATATTAAATGGTGCTGTGCTAATCCTGGACACCCTTATTAAAAGACTTAGGGTGATAGTAAATAACTAAAAGGTGGTGTAAACAGCAGGGAAGTGTTGGCAACAGCCATAGAAAATCGCACTCATAAATAAACATTAGCAGTGCTAAAAACAAATAGATGTGGAAAATAAAATCACTAAAAATTCACTCATCATATAAATAGTGCCATTAAATAAATCATCAGTCCATAACTGTAATCATGTGCAAAAATCAATGGTGTCAACAATCATCACATCGTAACAAGGAATCTGTGTGACTCAAATTGAGTAGCAAGCAAAATAGCACATAAAGTGACAAGGTGCAAGGTGAAGAGAATGAAAAATAAATAAATGTAAACCAGTGCAATGTTCAGGGATTGTCCGGAACTATGGCAAGCGATATTAATAAATAATGTGACTTGGATAGTTTGGCATGCACCAGATGTGACAGTAAAAAAAGTCCTTTTTAAATAATAGTGGTAGCGTCCTGACATGCAACAGTCGCTCCGTGGTGCTTGACGTAAATCACACGGTGCTCAGCTTTGTGTAAAAACACTCATGTAAGAGATGGCCCCTTACCTTATGCAATAGGGCAAGCGCATATAACCAGGGGTCTTTACAAGGGTCCTCCTTGAAGCAATGGAGCAAGCACATATGGCCAAGAATCTTTTAGGGGGGTCCTCCTAGGATGCAGAGACCTATCCTTGCGGTCCTAGTTTCAGGGGGTGGTTCCCTCGGTAATACAGGGGGATAAAAAACACGGGGAGCCCCAATAGTGTAATACTATTTAAACCAGTAGCTTTATTAGGTAAAACAAGGGTACTCACATAAAAACCAACAATAATGTTCCTATCTCCGACGAGCGGCGAGCTCGTATCACTATCACAGCATGTAGAGCCTGTCCCGTCCTTACGCGTGACGTCACACCGCACGTGACTTCACGTGACTTGTTGGTTTTTATGTGAGTACCCTTGTTTTACCTAATAAAGCTACTGGTTTAAATAGTATTACACTATTGGGGCTCCCCGTGTTTTTTATCCCCCTGTATTACCGAGGGAACCACCCCCTGAAACTAGGACCGCGAGGATAGGTCTCTGGATCCTAGGAGGACCCCCCTAAAAGATTCTTGGCCATATGTGCTTGCTCCATTGCTTCAAGGAGGACCCTTGTAAAGACCCCTGGTTATATGCGCTTGCCCTATTGCCTTAAGGTAAGGGGCCATCTCTTACATGAGTGTTTTTACACGAAGCTGAGCACCGTGTGATTTACGTCAAGCACCACGGAGCGACTGTTGCATGTCAGGACGCTACCACTATTATTTAAAAAGGACTTTTTTTACTGTCACATCTGGTGCATGCCAAACTATCCAAGTATTTATTAATATCGCTTGCCATAGTTCCGGACAATCCCTAAACATTGCACTGGTTTACATTTATTTATTTTTCATTCTCTTCACCTTGCACCTTGTCACTTTATGTGCTATTTTGCTTGCTACTCAATTTGAGTCACACAGATTCCTTGTTACGATGTGATGATTGTTGACACCATTGATTTTTGCACATGATTACAGTTATGGACTGATGATTTATTTAATGGCACTATTTATGATGAGTGAATTTTTAGTGATTTTATTTTCCACATCTATTTGTTTTTAGCACTGCTAATGTTTATTTATGAGTGCGATTTTC
Source organism: Lithobates clamitans (assembly GCA_037952925.1). Taxonomy (NCBI): domain Eukaryota; kingdom Metazoa; phylum Chordata; class Amphibia; order Anura; family Ranidae; genus Lithobates; species Lithobates clamitans. Next base: position 957,080 of record JBBGZY010000528.1, read on the forward strand.
TATGGCTGTTGCCAACACTTCCCTGCTGTTTACACCACCTTTTAGTTATTTACTATCACCCTAAGTCTTTTAATAAGGGTGTCCAGGATTAGCGCAGCACCATTTAATATTTCTTGATTGAGTAAGTTCAGTTTTGCAGCAGAACATGCAAACAGGCAAAAAGTTTGTGCGAACACAGTTAAAGTCTATGGGACACGAACGTGAAAAATCAAAAGTACTAATTTTAAAGGCTAATATGCAAGTTAGTGCCATAAAAAGTGTTTGGGGACCCGGGTCCTGCCCCAGGGGACATGTATCAATGCAATCAATGCAAAAAAACGTTTTTTTTCGGGATCAGTGATTTTAATAATGCTTAAAGTGAAACAAAAATGAAATATTCCTGTAAATATCGTGCCTGGGTTGTGACTATAGTATGCCTGTAAAGTGGCGCAGTTTTCACGTGTTTAGAACAGTCCCGCAACAAAATGACATTTCTAAAGGAAAAAAAGTCATTTAAAACTGCTAGCATCTGTAATGTAATGTCAGGTCCCGGCAACAGAGATGAACATCATTGAGAAAAACGGCATGGGCCCCCCCCAGTCCATTACCAGGCTCTTTAGGTCTGGTATGGATATTAAGGGGAACCCCGCACCCAAATTTAAAAGAAAAAGGTGTGGGGCCCCCTAGGCCCCGTATACTCTGCACAGGAGTATACTCTATATACTATACGACCTGCCCTATATACTCTGCAGAAAATTGGGCCTTAGGTGTTGGTGGTACCAGAACACTGTAACCCCTCACAGATACTCTTGTTGAGTGCAGGAACAGTCCCTGCTGTGAACAATTAGATCAAAAATTGTAATTACATGTCCTTGCTAAACAAAGGCAGAAAAATTTTGCCTTTGGCGGTGGTGGTGGTGTACCACAACACTGTAACCCCTCACAGATACTCTTGTTGAGCGCAGGAACAGGCCCTGCTGTGAAATATTAGATCAAAAATTGTAATTACATGCACCTGTTAAACAGTGGCAGAAAAATTGGGTCTTAGGCAGTGGTGGTGGTACCACAACACTGTAACCCCTCACAGATACTCTTGTTGAGCATAGGAACGGGCCCTACTGTGAAATATTAGATCAAAAATTGTAATTACATGCCCCTGTTAAACAGGGGCAGAAAATTTGGGCTTTTGGTGGTGGTGGTGCCACAACATTGTAACCCCTCCCAGATACTTTTGTTGAGTGCAGGAACGGGTCCTGCTGTGAAATATTAGATCAAAAATTGTAATTACACGCCCCTGTAAAACATATAATACACACATAATATTCTTAGAAGCTAACATCATCAAGATTGAGGAGGAATAGGATAGTCACTTAGTCTTCAGTCTTGCAGTCTTCAAGGGATCCCACATCCATAGAAAAACCAATCGGTTACATCAGCATACATCAGTGCTTGGTAGCTGGTGATCCAAGACTGATTCATTTTTATGAATGTGAGCCTGTCAATGGAGTCTGTGGACAGGTGCACTCTGTGATTGGTTACAAACCCACCAGCAGCACTGCATGTGCATTCAGAAAGAACGCTGGATGCAGGACAGGCCAGTAGCTCAATTGCATATTGAGCAAGCTCTGCCCAGTGGTCCATCCTCAAGACCCAGTAACCCAGTGGATGCTCTGTTGGAAAGGTCTCCAAGTCTGATCTTGCCCCTAGATATTCCTGCACCATGTAATGCAGACACTGGCGATGGTTGCTTGAACGGATCAGACCTTGGCGCTGAGGACTGAAGTATAGGCAGTGGTGGGGATGCCACAACACTGGCATCGGTCAGCCGTCCATCTTCACCACTCTTTCTGGGACTGAACGAAGCCTCAGCAATACGTTGTCCAGCACCAGAAAATTGTAACCTCCCAGGGTCTGGAAACACATTTCACAAACCTTTCTTTAAGGCCTCCTGAAGATGTTTCATTCTCTGCTCCCTCTGCGAAGGCAGGATGAGTTCTGCAACCTTACCCTTGAACCGTGGTTCAAGAAGGGTTGCCAGCCAGTAATGATCCCTCTCGTAGGGTCCTTTGTCAGGCTTTGCAGAATCAGGGAGGCAATGCAGCGTAAGTTTACAGAGGCATTCGATCCTGAGTCCTCTGGGTAACTAAGGATCACATGAACCACAACTACCTCCTCCCAGCCACGAACAACTCCATGGGTTTCTGGGGACTGAAAACGATCCCTTGAAGACTGCTGCTGAGTGTCCATGCTGACAAAATCCTCCCCCTCCTCCTCTTCTTCCTGTGTGTTTGGTGGGCCCACAGGAATACTATCTGGATAAAGGGAGCCTTGAGAGGTAAGGAAGTCCTCCTCTTCCTCCCGCTGTTCTGCCTCAAGTGCCTTGTCCATTATTCCACAAAGAGTGTGCTCCAACAGGAAGAAAAAAGGGACAGTATCACTGATGCATGCATCTTCACTGCTCACCATCCTCGTGGCCTCCTCAAATGGTGACAGAACAGTGCAAACATCCTTGATCAGTAGCCACTGGCATGGCGAAAAAAAGCCAAGCTCCCCTGAACCTGTCCTGGTGCCATACTCACACAGGTACTCATTGATGGCCCTTTGCTGTGTGTGCAACTGCTGCAGCATTGCCAACGTTGAGTTCCACCTGGTGGGCATGTCACAAATGAGGCGGTTCTTGGGCAGGTTGCATTCCCTTTGAATGTCAGCCAGCCGAGCACTGACATTATATGACCATCGGAAATGACCACACACTTTCCTGGCCTGCCTCAGGAGATCCTGTAAGCCTGGGTACCTGCTCAAGAACTGCTGCACCACCAAATTCAGGACAAAGCCAAACACGGAACATGGGTCAAGTGTCCCTGTCGGAGGTTAGTGCCATTGTCGCATACAACCATTCCTGGCTGAAGCTGGTGTGGCGTCAACCACCTCTGAGCCTGCCCCTGCAGAGTTGACAGAATCTCTGCCCATGTGTGGCTCCTGTCCCCTAAGCAGACCAACTCAAGCACCGCATGGCATCTTTTTGCTTGCGTAGCCTCTTGAACGCCTACGGAGCAACGCTGGTTCAGAGGACAAATCTGCAGAGGAAGAGGCCATAGAGGAAGAAGAAGAGGAGGGGATGGAGGAGAGAGCTGTGGCAGAATCACCACTTGCATTTTGGAGGCATGGTGGCGGAACAAGCTCCAACAATACTGAACCCTGTCCTGCATCCTTCCCAGCTGCCGGCAGAGTTACCAGTGCGCTGTGAAATAAAGATAATGTCCCTGTCCATGCCTGCTAGACCATGAGTCAGTGGTAATATGCACCTTACTGCTGACCATCCTGTCCAACAAGGCCAAGACATTGTCTTCCACATGCTGGTAGAGATTCGGAATGGCCTTCCCTGGAAAGAAATGGAATTTGGGAACCTGATACTGAAGGAACCGCACATTCCACAAATTCATGAAAGGATTGCAGAGTCTACCAGCTGAAAAGGCAGCAGTTGCAGTGCTAGCAATTTGGCCAAGCTAGCATTCAGACGCTGAGCATGTGGATGGCTGGGACCAAAATTTTTTCTACGGTTTAGCAACTGGGGTAGGGAAATTTGCCTGCTAAAATCAGATGGTGGTGTAGCACTAGCAGATTGGCCGCAAGTACTTGGGACACCTATTGCTATACCTTCATTCCTCTCAGTGCAGGTTTCTGAGAGGACTGGAGGTATAGTGGAGTTCCCAGATGAGGAGCAAGGAGAAGTCTGCCTTGTTCTTTGATGTGGGTCTTTCAAGTGCTGTTGCCAACGGACTGTATGGGAGGTCGTCATATGTCTAGTCAAGCACGTGGTGCCCAAGCGGCTGCTGTTTTGGCCACGCTTGACCTGCTTTAAACATAGGTTGCAAACAGCAAGCGTGCGATCTGCTACAAAAGTGTCAAAAAAGGCCCACACCAAAGATCTTTTCAAAATAAGTGGGAAGTTAGCAGCTCCCTGCACCTGCTTAGTTCTGCGGTGTGATGCAATAGGGTGGCTGTCCTTAAGCTGCCCCCTGGAGGGCATTCTGCCTCGTTGGAGATGTGTCTCCTCCTCCTCTCTTCCATCAGGCACCCAAGTAGAGTCAGCGACCTTATCATCCCCTCCCTGCTCATCACTGGAGCAAACTTGGCAGCATGCTGCAGCTGGGGGAACATGACTGCTAGTTTCTTGTCTTTCTTGGGCACTCCCTCTCTCCTAGGCTCATGTCACTCCCTTCCTCAACCTGGGTACCATCATCAGAGCCTTCAAATCGCTGCACATCCTCCAGCAGCATGTACCAGACACTGTGGTCGAATGGTTCGGGGGACTCCTCCATGCATGATGGTGGGGCTAGCGAAGGAGTGACTGTTGACAAGGAGCTGATGGAAGAGGCCACTTTGGCAGCTGCATTGGCAGGCAAACTACTCTGAGCCTGGGTGACAGAGGATGAGTAGGATGAGGATGGCTTTGTTATCCACTCCACCAACTCTTCTGCATGTTGTGGCTCAACAACACGGCCAGCAGCAGAAAAATAGGACAAGCAGGCCCCACGGCCACGTCCAGCACTGTTGACTGTAGACACAGAGCCTGCTTGCCCTCTTTTAGTGGCCTGTGAGTGTCTACCTCTTCTTGGAGACATGATGTAAATTTTGTTTTGCAACACCACACTACACTGTATTGTGTACTGTGTACACCACCAGAAATGTAGTAGCAAGTGCACTATGGCTGCACTGTATTGTGTACACCATCAAAAGTGTAATAGCAACTATGGCTGCACTGTATTGTGTACTGTGTAAACCACCAGAAAAGTAGTAGCAACTGCACTACGGGTGCACTGTATTGTGTACACCACCAGAAGTGTAATAGCAACTACGGGTGCACTGTGATGTGTACTGTGTACACCACCAGAAGTATATTAGAACATGTACACCAGGAATGGCCTGCAGTCAGATATAGGCTACACTGGATGCAGTGTATAAACAGTGGGGACGGAAAGTATTCAGACCCCCTTACATTTTTCACTCTTTGTTGTATTGCAGCCATTTGCTAAAATCATTTAAGTTCATTTTTTTCCTCATTAATGTACACACAGCACCCCATATTGACAGAAAAACACAGAATTGTTGACATTTTTTCAGATTTATTAAAAAAGAAAAACTGAAATATCACATGGTCCTAAGTATTCAGACCCTTTGCACAGTATTTAGTAGAAGCACCCTTTTGATTTAATACAGCCATGAGTCTTTTTGGGAAAGATGCAACAAGTTTTTAACACCTGGATGTGGGGATCCTCTGCCATTCCTTCTTGCAAATCCTCTCCAGTTCTGTCAGGTTGGATGGTAAACGTTAGTGGACAGCCATTTTTAGGTCGCTCCAGAGATGCTCAATAGGGGTTTAAGTCACGGCTCTGGCTGGGCCATTCAAGAACAGTCACAGAGTTGTTGTGAGGCCACTCCTTCGTTATTTTAGCTGTGTGCTTAGGGTCATTGTCTTGTTGGAAGGTAAACCTTCAGCCCAGTCTGAGGTCCTGAGCACTCTGGATAAGGTTTTCATCCAGGATATCCCTGTACTTGGCCGCATTCATCTTTGCCTCGATTGCAACCAGTCGTCCTGTCCCTGCAGCTGAAAAACACCCCCACAGCATGATGCTGCCACCACCATGCTTCACTGTTGGGTCTTTGTTGGACAGGTAATGAGCAGTGCCTGGTTTTCTGCACACATACCGCTTAGAATTAAGGCCAAAAAGTTCTATCTTGGTCTCATCAGACCAGAGAATCCTATTTCTCACCATCTTGGAGTCCTTCAGGTGGTTTTTTAGCAAACTCCATGCAGGCTTTCATGTGTCTTGCACTGAGGAGAGGCTTCCGTCGGGCCACTCTGCCATAAAGCCCTGACTGGTGGAGGGCTGCAGTGATGGTTGACTTTCTACAACTTTCTCCAATCTCCCGACTGCATCTCTGGAGCTCAGCCACAGTGATCTTTGCATTCTTCTTTACCTCTCTCACCAAGGCTCTTCTCCCTCGATAGCTCAGTTTGGCCAGACGGCCAGCTCTAGTAAGGGTTCTGGTCATCCCAAACATCTTCCATTTAAGGATTATGGAAGCCACTGTGCTCTTAGAAACCTTAAGTGCAGCAGACATTTTTTTGTAACCTTGGCCAGATCTGTGCCTTGCCACAATTCTGTCCCTGAGCTCTTCAGGTAGTTCCTTTGACCTCATGATTCTCATTCGCTCTGACATGCACTGTGAGCTGTAAGGTCTTATATAGACAGGTGTGTGGCTTTCCTAATCAAGTCCAATCAGTATAATCAAACACAGCTGGACTCAAATGAAGGTGTAGAACCATCTCAAAGATGATTAGAAGAAATGGACAGCACCTGAGTTAAAAATATGAGTGTCACAGCAAAGGGTCTGAATACTTATGACCATGTGATATGTCAACAATCCTGTGTTTTTCTGTCAATATGGGGTGCTGTGTGTACATTAATGAGGAAAAAAATGAACTTAAATGATTTTAGCAAATGGCTGCAATATAACAAAGAGTGAAAAATGTAACAGGGTCTGAATACTTTCCGTCCCTACTGTATATATATATATATATATATATATATATATATATATATATATATATATGAGAGTGTATATATATATATATAAAATACAGTGCCTGAAGTATATTAGAAAAAGTACACCGGGAATGGCCTGCAGTTTTATATATATATATATATATATATATATATATATATATATATATATCTATATACGAGACTGTGTATATATATATATATATATATATGTGTGTATATATTAAATGCACCGCCAGAAGTCTATTAGAAAAAGTACACTAGTCTAGGAATTGCCTGCAGTCAGATATAGGCTACACTGGATGCAGAGTATATATATATATATATATATATATATATATATATATATACTAGACTGGCTGTATATATATATATATATATATATATATATATATATATATATATATATTACACTGCAGCTAACTAAGTAACCTGCCTGCTCAATCTAAATCACACTATCTCTCTGTCCACACCAACAACACACTACACAGGGCCGACGTGCAGGCAGCCTTATATAGTGTGGGGTGTGGACTTAGTCCCCCTGAGTCATGATTGGCCAAAGGCACCCTGCCTTTGGCCAATTATGGCTCTCTTTGCAGAGGGAGCTGGGATTGGCTAAAGCATGCAGGTCATGGTGCATGCTTTGGCCAGTCATCATACAGCAATACACTGCAATCTCGCATTAGCCGCAAACACGCCATAATGTTAGTTTTTCGACGAACAGGGAACACAAGATGTTCGAGTTGAACTTATGTTCGACCCGAACATCGAGCTCATCCCTAGTTATAATATATCCTAGCTATCACCACTTATCCCAGACCATACAGATAGTCAGTTTTATTTGAAACACTCTAATGTCCCATGATAGTCACAAAGTATTGTAAGAGAAAGTATACTAAAAAAACAGATAGCAATGAGGAGTCATCTCAATTAGACATGTGCAATTCGTTTTGTTCCGAATTCGTTTTTTAACGAATTCCGACAAATTTGTTCATTCGGAAATATCCAAATGAATGAAAACCCATTTAACAAAATATTCATAAATTCAAATATTCGAAAATTTGGAAATTTTTAAATTCGTACATTTGAAAATTTGGAAATTTAGAAATCCAAAAACAAAAACATTCAAAAATCTGAAATAATAAGTAACTAATAATAATGGGCGGCAAAATGGTGTGGTGTATAGCACTTTCACCTACCAGTAAAAAGGGTTGTTGGTTCGAATCCCAAACACAACACTACCTGTCTGGAGTTTGCATGTTTTCCTTTTCCCTGCGTGGGTTTCCTCCCACACTCCAAAGACAGGCTGGTAGGTTAATTGGATCCTGTCTAAATTGTCCCTAGTATGTATGTATGTGAGTTAAGGACCTTAGATTGTAAGTTCCTTGAGGGTAGGGACTGATGTGAATGTACAATGTATATGTAAAGCACTGTGTAATTTGACGGCATGCTATAATTACCTGAAATAAATAATAACTTATCTCTTACTAAATATTCAATTATAGGTATTGGAATTTCCTTTCAAATTTGGCTGTTAGTAACGAATACAAATCCGAAGTTACGAATTATATAAAATAACGAATGCCGTATCTAAACAAATAGAACTTAACAATAATAAATAACAATAATAAAACCTTGTTATTATTATTTATTATCAATTTGTTCCGTTCAATTTGTTTAGATGCGGCAGTTGATATTTTGGATAATTTGTAACTTCGGATAAATTTGTATTCGTTACTAACAGCCAAATTTGAAATTGAAATTGAAATTAGTTAGTTAGTTATTCTTTAGAATTTTCGGATTTTCTTTCTTATTTTTGGATTTTAACATTTTAGAGTTTACCAATTTTAGAATTTTCTAATTTACTAATTTACGAATTGCGATCATAACAATTGACCCGAAAAACTGTAAAAAAAACAAAAAACGATTGAAGCGCAAAACTTCTCAAAAGTTTTCAGGGAGTTGAGGTTTCACATTTAATTATTAACCACTTACTTACTGGGTACCTAAACCCGCCTCCTATCCAGACCAATTTTCAGCTTTCAGCGCTGATGCACTTTGAATGACAATTGCGCGGTCATGCTACACTGTACCCAAATGACATTTTTATCATTTTTTTCCCCACAAATAGAGCTTTCTTTTTGTGGTATTTGATCACCTCTGCGGTTTTTATTTCTTGCTAAAAAAATGTAAAAAGACAGAATTTTTTTTTTTTTTTTTTTTTAATATTTTGTTATGAAATTTTGCAAACAGGTAATTCTTCTCCTTCATTGGTGTACGCTGATGAGGCAGCACTGATGGGCACCGATAGGTGGCAGTGATTGGCAGTGATGGGCACTGATGGGTGGCAATAATGGGCACTGATGGGTGGCAATAATGGGCACTCATTGGTTACACTGAGAGGCAGCACTGCTAGGTGGCACTGATTGGCACCAATGGTGGGCATTGATAGGTGGCACTTGTGGGCATTAATAGGTGGCACTCATGGGCATTGATAGGTGGCACTGGTGGGCACTGTGGGCACTGGCAGGTGGCACTGGCAGGGGGTACTGGTGGACACAGATGAGGCAGCATTGCCTCTACCTCTTCGGGACCGATGTCCCTTGCAGATGAACCGGTGATCGGCTTTTTTTTCTCCTCACGCTGTCAGCGTGAGGAGAAAAAAGAATGATTACCGAGCTTTTGTTTATGTCATGTGATTAGCTGTCATTGGCTGACAGCTGATCACATGGTAAGGGGCTGGTTCCGGCCCCTTACTCGGATCTGTGATCACCCCAGTGTCAGTGACTCGGTGATCACAGCGCCCACCGCTCGCACCCTGTAGGGGGGCGAGCGGGGTGCGTGCACATGGGAGGCTGTCATATGACGGCCTCCCGGAAATTCAGGTCCACGCTGTGGCCATCATTCGGCTATAGTGCAGATGCCAAGAGGTTAAACAAATAGTTAAATATCCCTGATATTGTGTTGGGAGGGAGGATGGGGTGGAAGAAGATTTGTGCTAGGAGGGCAGATTTGGAGGTAGTGTTAAGGAAATTATTCTCGCGCTATCAAATATGGAGGGGGCTGGGGGTGGAGAAGCTGCTTGCACCGATTCGGGTACACACCTGACCTTGGGAATAAATATATAAATGGGTGGTGCTGCGCTAATCCTAAGTGCAATTTAAAACCAGTGTGGCTTAAATAATAATCATATCTTACATCACCAAAGAATAAGCTGATTTAAGTGATGCTTGACAGTAACTAAAATATAAATAAATATTATAAGCGTGAAAAAATCTTCATAAAAACGCACACCTTTAAAGATTATATCACCATAGCATATGGTTGACTCAAAGTCAGTGACAAAACAATCCTTAATACAGTGCAGGTAAATATAAATAGTGATTTAAGCTATGTGCAAACGTAGCTCAAAAAAGTGACAATGTGCAATGTGCAGACAATGTGCAGTAGTGTATACAACTCTATACAATATGAGTAACAGAAGGGTCAGTATACCATGCTTCACATAAAGTGACAAATGTGCAAAAGTCCACCCAAGTAGATACGATATAAATATCCCAAAGTAAGAAAATAAAATGCTTCACAAAGAAAGTCCATATATAAATGAAATATGTGACAGCAACATCCTAGCATGCAATCGTTGCAATTAAGGTGCTCAGAGTGAATAACATCAGGTGTATCTTCGTGTACATACACACAAGTGGGTAATGGCCCCTTACCTTAGGGTAATAGAGCAAAAGCATATGACCAGAAAGAGACTATATGCAAACGAGAAGATATGGACAGCCGCACTCCAGGAAGTAATAATCCAAGTTTCTTTATTTTAAAATCAGGAACACATCAGATACAGGACATCATAGACAGAGTGTACAGATCATAGGCTAACGCATTTCACACTTGTCCAAGTGCTTACTCATATGACCAGAAAGACTTTTAGGGCATCCACCTAGGGACTCCAGCGCTTCCCTCACCGTCCTAGATCCTAGGATATGGTTCCCTCAGATGTGGTGCAGGGAGGTATATAAGATAATAAAGCAGGAAGGGTCCCAATAGTGTAATTCCATTTAGTAAAATATTGATTTTTATTAAAGAAATACAGGTACTCACATTAAAAAATAAATGAACAGCGGTTTGATCCGACGAGCGGTGAACTCGTAAGCCTCTATCAGTGTATGCAGCCTGTCCCGTCCCTACGCTTGACGTCACACCACACGTGACTTCATCAGGGGATAAGTACAGGCTAGAAAGGTGTGGACCCACCTAAGAAACTGTTCTATTTTTTCACCGGTAACGGATTTTTTCCGTGTAAAAGATGCTTTGCCTGCCTGAGGACCAAACGCCCAAACAAAAAAGTGTTCCACTTCACTTCAACTAGCACAGGAGTGAACCACGAGATCAAAGATTTTATTTGTTGTAATACTGAAGGGGCAGTATACGCACTTGAATGTAGCTGTGGCCTTCAGTATGTAGGCCGTACAAAAAGACCCCTGAGAGTTCGTATTAAGGAACATCCTTAACGGCTAACTAATTGTGTGTCAAAACATTTTCTGACTTGCCACAATAAAGATCCCACCCATCTTAGTTTTTGGGGCATTACCCCATATATTAAACACTGGCGGGGGGGCCATAAGGTGAGAACCCTAAATAGACTGGAATCCAAATGGATTTTCACCTTGGATACTTTTTGGCCCCGTAGTCTAAATATCGAGTTTGACCTCAACTGTTTCCTGAGTGATTTTTAAATTTTGTCTTTTAGAACCTTATTTTTATTGTCCAACTTTTAGTCAATCCAATTATCTAACCAATCGTCTGAGATTGTCTCTGTATTTAGTCCCTCATTTCTGCCATCTATTGTTAAATCGCCTGCCCACACTCAAAAGTTGGGGATTTTTCTCGCAGACTGACTGTGTCCATTCACATTCCCCCTAGAACATTGTTGAATGGACTTGGGGTGTTTATAAGTGCCCCTATTGGACTATACTATTCACACATGCTACAATCCGATTTCCCAATTTTAAAAAATATGTAATCAAGAAGTCTCTGACCTTATAGTTAATTTTCATTTCATTTCCATTTTTATTGTAATTTTGCATTATTCTCTAATTTTGATTCATTTATTTATTCATATCGTTTGGAATATGTATTTTAATTGTATTTTATTTTTAGCAACTAAATGTAGTACAATATCTGTCATTTCTATAATCTGTTTTAAATATATATGAAGGTCGCTTTTATACTCCTATACAGTTTGTATGCAAGCTTGCTACCAGTATTGCTGCCTCTCTCTTTCCCGGTTTTCTTAGGTATGAGATTCATATGCATTTAGTATTCCACAAGTCTAGCATAGTACAGATCCCACTGAGGGCGGCTTGTGGTTTCCAATATCTTTTTTGCTATGTTAAGACCACTGTGTGCATGCTATCTAGCTATCCCACAATTAGTCTTATTTACTTTGTTGTGATCTCCATTCGTTTTTTCTCCGCCTGTCTTTTATTTTTAGAGGCTCTAAATTTGCTAAACTAGCATCTATCTTCCTCTGCTGACAGTATGAGGGGCTATAACTGGCTGAACACTGCCTATTGATCCTACAAGTCAGCTGATGCTTCACATTGACGCACACTATAAGCGTCCTAAGGCCCCTAGGAAAATGGCCACCGCATTATAACATATCAGACTTCGGGAAAATGGCCGCCCATTGCTGGCCACTATTAAACTATTTAAGGACACCTTTCTTGCCTGTACTTATCCCCTGATGAAGTCATGTGTGGTGTGACATCACGCGTAGGGACGAGACAGGCTGCATACACTGATAGAGGCTTACAAGCTCGCCGCTCGTCAGGTCAAACCGCTGTTCATTTATTTTTTAATGTGAGTACCTGTATTTCTTTAATAAAAATCAATATTTTACTAAATGGAATTACACTATTGGGACCCTTCCTGCTTTATTTTCTTATATACCTCCCTGCACCACATCTGAGGGAACCATATCCTAGGATCTAGGATGGTGAGGGAAGCGCTGGAGTCCCTAGGTGGATGCCCTAAAAGTCTTTCTGGTCATATGCTTTTGCCCTATTACCCTAAGGTAAGGGGCCATTACCCACTTGTGTGTATGTACACGAAGATACACCTGATGTTATTCACTCTGAGCACCTTAATTGCAACGATTGCATGCTAGGACGTTGCTGTCACATATTTCATTTATATATGGACTTTCTTTGCGAAGCATTTTATTTTCTTGCTTTGGGATATTTATATCGTATCAACTTGGATGGACTTTTGCACATTTGTCACTTTATGTGAAGCATGGTATACTGACCCTTCTGTTACTCATATTGTATAGAGTTGTATACACTACTGCACATTGTGCACATTGTCTGAACATTGCACATTGTCACTTTTTTGAGCTACGTTTGCACATAGCTTAAATCACTATTTATATTTACCTGCACTGTATTAAGGATTGTTTTGCCACTGACTTTGAGTCAACCATATGCTACGGTGATATAATCTTTAAAGGTGTGCGTTTTTATGAAGATTTTTTCACGCTTATGATATTTATTTATATTTTAGTTACTGTCAAGCATCACTTAAATCAGCTTATTCTTTGGTGATGTAAGATATGATTATTATTTAAGCCACACTGGTTTTAAATCGCACTTAGGATTAGCGCAGCACCACCCATTTATATATTTATAGATTTGGAGGTAATTTGTGCTGGGAGGGAGGGATTTGGGGGGAATTTGTGCTGGGACGGAGGGATTTGGGGGGAATTTTGTGCTGGGAGGGAGGGATTTGGGGGGAATTTTGTGCTGGGAGGGAGGGATTTGAAGGGGGGGGATGTGTACTAGGAAGTTTTAGGGGTTTTTTGAGGTGTTGTGCTAGAAGGGGTGAATTTTTTATTTTTTTGGAGGGAGGGCATTTGGGTTGGGGGAATTTGGGGGATAGGGAGGCAAAGATTTTTTATGAGAGGGAGGATTTCAACAGGGGGTGGATTTGTACTGGGAGGAGGGGGGGGGTTATCCTTAGGGGGTAGACATGCAGATTAGTGCTCAGTGTTTTTGTGGGGGGAATTTTGATGACACATAATGCTCATACATATTGGGGGGGGGGGGGGGGGCGCGCAGTTTGGCATGCTCATCCTGGGCTCTTTATGACCTTATCCCAGCACTGTGCACATGGAAGTATACAGGTGCTTGTTATTTAAAAAAAAAAACATCCTTTACAATTACTACATGACTTTACAATCACTTAAAGGACAATAGGTGTCCTTTTTTGAAACCTCAAGAGATGTAAGCAGAATGTTCTTGTTTCTCATTATATTACCACTGGAAGTTCCAATCAAGTTCTCAACCATAAATAGTTCTCCCAACCACTGTCTGTTTTTGTCTGTTTTCTTTATGCTTTTTTTTTTTTAAAACCCACACAAGTGACAAACTATTAACACCAATTCTACAGACTGAGGCTACATAGGTAAGGTAATGAAAGGCAGATGTCTATGATGTTTAACCTCTAACTAAAATCACTCTGTTCATCTCAAGTTACAATGATCTCAGAAATCTTCCAATCTTCTAAATAAAAATAAATAAAAAGTATATTATCTTATTTTATAGCAATTCTTACCAAAGAAGCTTAATGGGCGAAATTCCTACTTCAGCAAAATGTCACCAACAGTGGGAATCAGTAATTTTGCAGCAAAATAATTGTATCTGAAATCACTCCACTCCTCCCTAGTTGATCCCGGGAATCCTCAAGTCAGCAAAGGAAGTTTAGACGGAGAGTTCCTAGGTATGATAATGGGCAGCTCATTGCGGTCCCAATTTACAACGTACTTTGTTTATCATTTTGTTGGGTTGCCCTCTGTGAGGCTTTAGGTCAGTGCCGATGTTTAGGAGAGCTACTTACCTGTGGCTAGGAGGACGAGTGCAATCAACGTTCCCATTCCAGCAGAGTAGAACATCTTCAGCAGATCTCCTTTGCCCTCTCTCTCATTAATTTGTGAAGAACAACATTTTTAGTTCATGAATTTATACCTTTTTAGCTTCCTCATTCTTGATAATAGTGTAGTTTGGGTAGACAAGCTCTGTTTTTCTATCTAGTCATTCCTAGCTTTGTCTAGAATTCCACCTGTCACCTGTATTACAGTGCCGACTCACAAATTCCACACATGCTAACACATTGCATTCCAGAAGATTAATTCTTTTTAGTGCATTACAGCAGTGGTCAAAAACCCTCTCCTCAGGACCCACTAACAGCCCAGGTTTGCAAGATAACTGAAATACATAACAGATGATATAATTTGCTGCTCAGTGATTGAAGTATTCTAGTCTGCACCTCCCCAAGGTAATACATAAAACCTGGTCTGTTAGTGGGCCCTGGGGCCAGGGTTGATGACCACTGCATTACAGCAAGGGGGGACTTCACCATTAGATTAGCTATAGAAGGGTCGGTGTTTCCTCCAGCTCAACCAATATAAAAGATAATTGCAAGAGAAAAACAAAGGAAAGGATGCCTTTGGCAGATTATATTCTGTTGGAAGTGCTAGTGTCTACCAAAGGTTTCCTTAAACATTTTTAATCTGTTTGTCTAATAGGGCGTACACACGGTCGGACCTTGTTCGGACATTCCGACAACAAAATCCTTGGATTTTTTCCGACGGATGGTGGCTCAAATTTGTCTTGCATACACACGGTCACACAAAGTTGTCGGAAAATCCGATCATTCTGAACCCGGTGACGTAAAACACGTATGTCGGGACTATAAACAGGGCAGTGGCCAATAGCTTTCATCTCTTTATTTATTCTGAGCATGCGTGGCACTTTGTCCATCGGATTTGTGTACACACGATCGGAATTTCCGACAACGGATTTTGTTGTCAGAAAATTTTATCTCCTGCTCTCCAACTTTGTGTGTCGGAAAATCCGATGGAAAATGTCCGATGGAGCCCACACACAGTCGGAATTTCCGACAACACGCTCCGATCGGACATTTTCCATCGGAAAATCCGACCGTGTCTACGGGGTATTACAGTGCTGGATCTAGCCTACCTGATGCGTGATGCAGTAAAAAATGTCAGGTGGGCAGAGGATGGGAGGTCAGCCAGACAGTGTACAGGGGGTCAGCAAAGCCGAGGATAAGGTCAGCAGTTTGTAGGGCAGTGTACAGGGGCTATTACTATAGTATGCAGGATGGTGTAGAGGGTGTTAGCAGGGTAGAGGAAAGTAGGTTAGCAGCATGAAGGACACGGGTTAGCAGAACAGAGAATAGGAGTTTAGCAGGGAGTGTACAGGAATTGGTGAGGCGGTGTACTGGGGGGTCATCAGAGAAGTGTACAGGGATGGCATGGCAGAGAACAGGAGTCACTGCTAGCAGGAGAGTGGACAGGGGCACCTCTGACAGAAGTGAGGACAGGGGTCACCATTGGCAGTAGGGAGTATGGTATGGGGATCACTGCTGGCAGAAGTGAGGACAGGGGTCACTGTTGGCAGGATAGAGGGCAAGGGTCACCTCTGGCAGTAGAGGAAACAGAGGTCACTGCTGGAAATAGACAGGACAGGGGTCACCACTGGCAGGAGGGAGGACAGAGGTCCCTGCTGGCAGGGCACTGGGAAGAGTTCTTTCTCTCATCCCTGCAAGGTACACAGCCTGAGTACAGGCAGCAAGAACTCCTTCTCCCCATAGCACACACTGTAGCTGAAATCCCATTCCATTACAAACAATTACAATCTGCACAGTGTATAGCTGGTTGATGTGTTACAGTTCTGACCTGTGAAGAAATGGAAGAAATGGCCGCTCAGCAGTTGTAACCAGCTACACACCATGCAGATCATAGCTGTGTGTAATGGAATCCGATTTCAGCTACAGTGTGTGCTGTGGGAAGAAGGAGTTCTGTGCTGTGTTGTCTAAATTATTTTTCTGAATATGGATTCTAAATCTGTGGAATCTTTGATAAAAATCTGGGGCCCTGGATGTCATAAATGCTTTTTGAAAAGTGGTTTCCTCACCATAAAAATTTGTTTTAAAAATGTCTAAATCTCAGGCCATTGAAATGTAAAAAAGCAGCATAGGATCCCAGGAGACAGCATTGACCAAATATAGTCCTAACACCATCAAGGATCGCTGCTCTAGTGTCAGGATCTGTCATTTAGTGAGAGCAGTGCAATGCATTGTGATTAATGAGGGTTTATGCAGGAAAGGAGTGTGGAGGGTATGATGGGAGCAGTATGTGCATGAGACGAGTGTGAAGGGTACAGTGTGTGAAGAAGAGGAGTGCGGAGGGTATGATGGTGGTGGTATGTGTAGGTGAGGAGTGTAAAGGGTATGATGTGCAGGAAAGGAGTGTTGAGGGTATGACAGAGGCGGTATGTGCAGGAGAGGATTGCAAATGTTATGATGGGGTGGTATGTGCAGGAGAGAAGTGTGGAGGGTAGGACGGGGGCAGTATGTGCAGGAGAGGAGTGTGGAGGATATAATGGGGGCATTATGTCCAGGAGAGGAGTATGAAGGGTATAATGGGGCGATAGGTGCAGGAGAGGAACGTGGAGGGTATGATGGGGGCAATAGGTGCTGGAGAGGAATATGGAGGGTGTGATGGGGACATTATGTGCATGAGAGGAGTGTGGAGGGAATGATGGGACATTATGTGCAGGAAAGGAGTGTGGAGGGTATAATGGAGGCGATAGATGCAGGAGAGGAGTGTGGAGGGTATGATGGGGCGATTGGTGCAGGAGAGGAATGTGAAGGATATGATGGGGATGGTATGTGCAGAAGAGGAGTATGGAGGGTATAATGGGGGGGCAGTATGTGCAGGAGAAGAGTATGGTTGGTATGATGGGGGCAGTATGTGCAGGAGAGGAGTGACCTGGATGTGCAGGAGTGAAGTGCAAAGGATATGGCAGTGAGTGGTATATGCAGGAGAGGAGTGTGGAGGGTATGACAGCTGGCAATATGTGCAGGATAGCCTACAGTATATGATATAAGAGGGGAAAATGATAGATTTACTGTAGGTTTTGTTAAAACTTGAAATAGATATAGAACACAATTAGGCTTTTTTGAAGGGCAAAGCAATGTTCTGATCTGTCTGTGTCTTCTCAAACAATTTTTTTTGCCACACCTGATACTTAATTGAACCTGTTCTCCAACTTACAGTAAATCATCTTCCCGTTTTTTCAGACAGGTTTGAATTCTCTGTACATTTCCTATAGTCCCCCTGAGAACATTAGAAGAACTTTTCATCATCTTTACCATGCTATCCACCTGTAATCATAAGATGTCTTGACTTGACTTGCACGGAGTTCTGCACCTCTCAGAAAAACACTCATCCCATTAATAAGTAAAGGTTCCCCAAATAAAACGCTCAACTTTGTTTATTTTTTTAAACAATAATTTTTGTTGGAATTAGGTCATTACAATAAAGAAAAATCACAGATTTAACTACTAAGGTTGATTTAAGCAAACAACAAAGATTTCCAACCTAAACATCTATATAATAAGTTAACACATTTACTGTATATCCAGTCAACATACTTAGAAAATAAAGGCTTATAGAACCAGAACATTAATAGTACCTGTGACCCCAATGGGATCAGATTGTACACCGGACTAAATACTTAGAAAAAACACACAAAACCAAGGTACACACAGACACGAATTTATTATATGTTTTTGTCGGCCAAAATATCCATTGAGACCCGCTGTCTCAACTTTGGGGCTCCCGTCTAGTTTTTTTTTTCCCTCAAAGGATATGTCACTGTTACACTTGATTTTTTCTGCATAAACAATACATATATATATATATATATATATATATATATATATATATATAAGTATATGTATGATAATTAAATTCAGTGTGGAATGACATAATGGTCACTATGGTTGTAATAATTTCATTATTATGCTTATAGGTTGTCTAGGTAGATGGCTGGGTGGGTGCTGTCCTGCTTGACCCCTCTGCCGAATGCACAAAGTTGGCCTGATGTATGGCCCATGGGTTTTTTGACCTATTGGTGACATATAAACAAAAATGTTTCTCAATAATAGTTTTCTTATAAGTTGACCACTGTCTCACAGTCTCTGAATCCCATTGGTGGATCTCAATGGATTCCGGTCTTAATCCCTTAGCTTTAAAACATGTATCAATGACTTGTTGTTGACTGTTCATGTTGTCAGAGCCCTTTTGCACTCTTTTGTATAAAATTACAATGTTTAGCTGTAATTCTGAAAATTTAATAAACAGATTTATACAGAAAACACACAAAAAAAAATTACAGTAAATGATAAATGTTAATTGAAGAAGGTTACACTTTCTAATGCCTCCTGCTGGTACATACAAAAAAAAAAAGAAAAGGAAACGTTATATTACACCTTTCTACATGTTCACAACCTTTAGGGTAGGAAAGCCATACCATACAAAACACACAATATTCTTTTCTTTGTAAAACGGGTTGAGCAGAGAATATCTTGGTACATCAGTTAGTAATCTTAAACTCAATTTAACCTTCATTATAATGATTAAAACCTCATTAGCTGAACTAAGTGGTGAAATTAGCATGACTCTAATGTAATCCTTCATGTCAAGGTAGCCAGTAAAGATACCAACTGCACCACTTATGGATTCGGTAGATCTAGTCCTCCAAACAATAGAAGATACAACCAATTTCATACCAAGAAGAAACACCTGCAGAATCTATCATTGCAGTAGTGATGAGCGAATGTGCTTGGGTTTAATTTGCGGAGAGCTTGTTAAACTAATCCTAAAATCTGCAAACGGTGCAATCAACAAGAAAAACAATCAGCATGAGCAGCTCTTTTAAAAATAGCAACATTAAAAATAGACAATTCCTTTAAATGGTATGCTTGGGGGATGCCTTAAACCTGTCTATGAAGCTGTGCACCTGTTTGATTTTCTACAGCAAAACTAACATTTACACCAAAAAATAAAATACTATTGCTGCTAAATTACATTTCCCATCCACATTGTTCTGTTTGTAAACAAAGTGGACTGCAATTTTCCTCAACATCTATATGAGATCCGCGTCCTTGATGAGGGCCTGGTATGGAATTTAATTGGAGGCCCCACACAAAGAAGAAAATGTCACACAGTTCCCTCTCAAAATACTAAACCCTTATTTTTAATGAAGATCTGGTATAAATTTTAAGGGGGACACCACACACAAAAAAAAGGCATGGGCTTCCCCCATAATCCCTACCAGATGCTAAACCGAGCATGCAGCATAAATAAAATACTTTATAACAGTATGTTTACTCTGTATCTTTTTTTAGGGAATGAGTAACCAGGAGTACGCTGTGCCCCTTACTCATTCCCAAAGGGCAGAGTGCTGGATATGTTGTTAAAAAAAAAATCAAACATGAAATAAACCAAAAAATAAGCTTCCTTGTGATAAATGTCCATCAAGTGGTATGAAAAGAAATAAATCTGTGAAAAAAATCCTTATGAATCACAAAGTTTTCAAATAAATTGTGACTTATAGTTCTCATATTCTTCCTTAATTGATAATCATCATGTGTGCCATCACCTCAGTTAGAACCTATCTCAGAAGATAACAAGACCTCCAAATTTTAGGAAGGTCAGATAACACAAGTGGTGATATCTAGACTCTTGGCGATTCACTTATATCCTCCAGTCCAACTGACTATATACATCCTAGCTGTCAATTCCTGATGTACTCATGGAGTTGCAATTAACATCGAGAAGGAAAAAAGATATAGTAGCAATGTATATGTGTAGGCAGGTAGTGGTTAATGCTGTCCCGGTTGGTAAGGTTGGGGTTTATTGTGTTTCCCGGGTCTTCTAGGTGTTTTTTTTTTTTTGGATCTGTCCCCCCAGTCCTGTGTGCTATAAAAGAGATGGAGGTCCGAACCCTAAGGGAGGTTTCTTACTAAGAGGAGAGACAAACCTTGCTCTCGCCATTGCAGGAGTTTGGTTTCCCAGTGCTATGTTGAGGTCAGAGTTGCTGCTACCAGAGTGAATTGCTGGGACTTGCAGTCCTCCCTAAAGAAACCAACAATGGACTATGCCAAGAATTGACTCTTTCCTATGCAGGTATGAGCATCCACAAGCCTGAAATTAGGGACAAGGATTAGAGTTGGGCCGAACACCCCCCGGTTCGGTTCACCCCAGAACTCCCAAACAAAGAAAAAGTTTGTCCCCGAACCGCAAACTTCATTGAAGTCTATGGGAGCCTAACATGAAAAATCAAAAGTCCCCATTTTGAAGGATATATATGCAAATTATTGGCCATAAAAAGGGTATGGGGTATTGCCCTGAAGGACATGTATCAATGCACATTTTTTTTTTTAGAAAACAATCATTTTTAAATGAGCAGTGATTTTAATAGTGCTTAAAGTGAAACAATAAAAATGAAAATTGCTTTTAATACAGTGCCGGGGGGGGGGGGATCCCCCTAGTCTGCCTGTAAAGTGGTGCATCTGTACTGTGTATAGAACCTGCTGTAGCAAACATTTTATTAAAAAAAAAAATCACATTTAAATTGACTTATGGTTGCAATTCCCTGCTGTTTAAAAAAAAATGAAGGAAAAATGGCATGCCCCCCCAATCAGGGCACAGTGAATAGCTGGTTGTCAGGGAGCTGGGCCGGGAAGCCAGCTGCTGCGTCCTTAACAATGGATGAGTCATCAGCTGTCAACGAGCTACCCCTCGACAGCTGAAAGAAAAATAAGCCATTGCTGGCAATTGATAACAGTGAAAAAATACCAGTGATCGGTCCCCCCCAAATTCCATACCAGACCCTAATCCAAGAAGGTAGCCTGGCAGGCCAGGAAAAGGGGTGACGAGTGAGCGACCCCCCTCCCGGAACCATACCAGGCCACATGTCATCAACATGGGGGGAGGGGCTGCTTTTGAAACTGGGGGGCTCTGCCCCCCACCCCAAAGCACTTTGTCTCGATATTGATGGGACAAGGGCTTCTTCCAGACAACCCTGTGCAGTGGTTGTGTGGGTCTGCAGGCAGGGGGCTTATCAGAATCTGAAAGCCCCCTTTAACAGAGAGGCCCCCAAATCCCACCCCCTCCTATATAAATGAGTATAGGGTACATGGTACCACTACTCATTCAACAAAACAATTGTCAAAAATAAAGAAAAACAGTAGATGGTTTATGACAAGTCCTATATTAAAAAAATTTTAAAAAAAACAATGTCCCACGATGTAAATCCATCATTAATCATGATGCCTCTCCCATCGCTGGACCCAGAAAATGGTGCATGCGGGCTCGGTGATGTCACAAGGGGGCGGTCCACCTGGTGACATCCGGTGGCCCCGCCGCTTACTTATTCCAGAACTGTCACCCGGCAGAGTAGGCATTCAACGATTAGCCTTCAACGCGGGTGGAGCTTTTTTTTATGGGTCCGGCAGTTCAGCAGGCATCATGATTGACCATGAATCTACATTGGGGGACGTTGTTTTTCTTATATTAACCACTTCAGCCCGGAAGATTTTCCTCCTCAATGACCATTATCTGCGATACGGCATGGCGTCACTTAAACTGACAATTGCGCAGTCGTATGACGCTGTACAAAAACAAAATTGGTGTCTTTATTTTCCCACAAATAGAGATTTCTTTTGGTGATATTTGCTCATCTCTGCGTTTTTTGTTTTTTTTTTCGCCATAAACAAAAAAAGAGCAACAATTTTGAAAAAATTTTTTTTTTCCTTTTTGCTATAATAAATATCCAAAAAAAATAAAAAAAAAACAAGTTTCTTCATTAGTTTAGGCTAATATGTATTCTTCAACATATTTTTTGTGAAAAAATCCCAATAAGCGTATATTGATTGGTTTACGCAAAAGTTATAGCGTCTCCAAAATAGGGGATATATTTATAGCATTTTTTTGGTATTTCTGTCATTTATTTATTTTTACTAGTAATGGTGGTGATCTGCCATTTTTAATGGGACTGTGACATTGCGGCGGACAGATCAGACACTTTTGACCCTTTTTGGGACCATTGACATGTATACAGTGATCAGTGCTATATAAAGGCACTGATTACTGTATAAATGTCACTGGCAGGGAAGGGTTAACACTAGGGGGCAATCAAGGGGTTATATAGTGTTTCTAACTGTGGGGGGATAGGGCTGACTGGAGGAGGAGACATATCGCTGTTTGCAATTACTACAAACAGTTTCTTCTCTCCTGTCAGAACGAGGATTTGTGTGTTTACATACACAAATCCCCTTTCTGGCTCTCATGCCCACGATCCCAGGTGGCCGGTGGCCATCATGCCCGCCCGCCACAGCCATCGGGTCCCCAGCCGTGCAGCGGACACGCACGTGCCTGCTATGGCTCTTAAAGGTGCCACCGTACATATAGGTTGATTTAAGCAGGAGAGCCAGCCTGCCACCAAATATGTATGTGAGCCGGCCGAGAAGTGGTTTAAAGGTATAAAAACAAAAAGAAAACAAGTCATATTTCTTCTGGGCTGTGGTAGGCACTTTGAACACAATAATTGACCATGATGATGCCTATTTCTCTACTAAAAAAATATTGTATGAGATGTCCAATCTTCCTGAAAAACTACAGTTATGCTTGATTGAATGTCTTGATTTTTTCCTCAAACACAAAAACATTATTTTTGGAGGGGGAACAAATTGTATATGCAATTAAATGGAGTAGCAATGGGCGCAAATAATAATAATCTTAATAACATATTTATGTCAGTCTGGGTATCAGCTACCACCTTTGCGAGCAGCACACCTCAGTAGCTTGTTTGCTGGCAAAATATATAGAAGGTGTTTTCTTTATCTAGAAAGGAACTTAGGAAGATCTGGAAAATGTCTCAGGCTCCCACAGGCAGTGTAACTGGGGGTTTTCTGTGATACCTTTGAACTTTGCAACGTAGAGTTTGCTCCTTCCTCATGCTGTCACCCTCATTTGGATGAAATACTCAGATTCCAGTTGTCTCTCAAATATTCAATAATTACCCCTGTGTATTTCCTTTGATAAACTCTGTGGGTTTCAGTCCGGTGCACCCAGTGTGTCCCTCATTCATGGCTTAGATCAGTGTTTCCCAACCCTTTTTCGGTCAAGGCAACCTTTAAAAATCTACACAATGTCGAGGCACCCTATCCTAAAATGGTAATAACGAAACAAATAACTTTACATAACGCAGCAACATCCACACATGTAGGGCATCCAACGTTAAAGGTGATTTATTTTTCCAACGCAAAATACGTCTTTGCACACAGGTACTGACTACCTGTTCCAATCTTTCTTTTCCTCACTCAGCTAATGTAACTCCAGTGCTGGCAGAAAGGGGCAAGGGAGGGGCAAACAAGGATGCTGTGTAGCCACCTGATGTCCTCCTTATCAACCAATGACATTGGTTGTTAGGAGGCAACCGAAGAGAAGGTTGTAATGGTGCACAATGAAAATCGGTGTCTTTCTGTAACTGAAAGGCAGGCTTTATCCATCCTCTGGTTTGTATACAATTTTTGGGAAATTTTTAGTAATTTTGCCAAGGCACCCCTGAAGAAACCTGAAGTCACCCCAAGATGCCTGGGCACCCTGGTTAAAAAGGCTGGCTTAGATAACATTGTACTCTTCTACATCTCTATGAAAACGAAGTACTGTGTGGACACTGAACACCTGCAGTGGTGGGGTTCACTTATTCCTCAGTGGCTGGAGAAGCAGGTGCATGGCGCCCTCACCCTGTTGGTCTTTCTATGATATTTGGCAGCAAAGGATAAGCATTTCCTTTTAATCATTGATGCGATTTTGTGTTTCTATCCTCTTACTCTCAACAGATAACTATTTTTTGAGCAAATAACTTTCTCCTGAAGAAGAAAAAGCTATATATCGTTAAATTAGAAACATGTTGGTGATCTTTTTTGGCCCTCATCATATCTGTATGTCGACTGTCAGAAATAATTCTCTATCATTGAATTGCATCTAATTTTTAACTTTTATATGGAAAATGTTTTAATTTATACCAATAAAAATACACTTTTTATACATTCTTTGAAATGTGCACGCCCCAAAAAGGCCCATTTAAAGGGTTTGGTGCTATTGTATCACCAGGGTGTATATTCTGTGGTAAACTGGTTCAGCAGAGCATTATTCCTTACATTTCCAAATTGATACCCATATAACTTAGACCCCAGAACTTTTCCTAAGACATTTAAATCACCAAATCAAAAACGTTTAAAGGCCTAACATTGTAAGGAAAAAGAAAACAAGTATATCCCTACAGTGCAGAACCCCAAGTTACTTATACCCACTAATGAAGTCAAACACAAAGTGTACATTTTTGGCTATCACTACTTTCATTTGGAAATTGCTACAGTGTATCATTGATAAAAAAAACATATCCAACCATCAGTCAGCTTCCATAAATAAAACAATCCATTTTATTTTTACACATTATCAAGTTGTGCTTGAATATTCATTTTACTCTAGTAGGCACTCTGTGGTCTATTAAACCCTTCATTGCAGTCTACTGATTGTATAAGTGGACAGTAACTGGTTATAGATAAAAAGAAGAGTAAAGCAGCTATAATCAGGATGGTCCAGTAAAGGTGGGAGTGAGGGATGCTTCCTCCATTGCTGTTGAAGTCTCCTCCACATTTCAGTGTTGGTGGGGGAATATCTCGGACATCACTGAATGTTTGTTTTAGGTGGGATCTGATCCAATTTTGGTAGGCAGTCACCTGGGTGTACACCCCAGGGTAATAAGGTTCAGCACAGCCAATGCCCCAGCTTACGATTCCAACCTGGTACCAGACTCCTCGGACCTTACACACCAGAGGTCCTCCTGAGTCACCCTGGAAGACAGCAACAACCATTAGCTGCTCCAATGTCTACATTCAGGTATCAGCTGCTTCTTCAAAATAATTCAAAATGTTTCATTCAATTTTTCTATTTCCTTAAATTTGCCATTATAATAACTAGTCTAGTGCCTAAAGTACAGTACATCTAAAAACAAATCTGAAAGACTATAAATGTCTAGAATCAAATGGGCTGTCGACTAAAGATTGATTATTCCTATTGGAAGTAATTGATCAGAAAATAAATCTATAATTTATCAAAGCGTGTATGGCCCCCACAAGAGTGAGCTTTTTGTACTGACGCAAGATTGGGAGTGAGCTTGTGCTGAGATAATCACTTAAAAGCCCTGAAAAAGGGGGGTTATGTGAACCCTCCTCCCAGTGCGTTTGCTTTCAGCTGTTAATAAAACAATAATCATTTACAGCTAACTGTCTTATTTATTTGTTATATGGTTGCATAGTTAATCAACTGGATAAAGTCCATCAAGTTTACCCAATGGAAAAACAAAATAAATAAATGGAAAACTTGCACATGCAGAACCCAATATTCACAGTTGATCCAGAATGCAAAATAAAAAACTTTATAAAGCATTGTCCAATTTTTTTTCCAATTCCTCCTTGGCAATCAGATATTCCGTGTATCAACAATATCTGGTGTTAGCCAGATATATTATGTGCATCTAGGAATGCATCCTGATTTTTTTGTTTACCGTAGCAATCAACTTTACTGCTTAGAGCTAATTGTTGGGGGAGTCTATTCCATATTGTCACAGCTCTTACTGTGAAGAAGCCTTTCTGTATAAGGGGATAAGGGGGGGTTAAACATCTTTTCCCCCAAATGCAAAGAGTACCCCCTTGTTCTTTTGAATTGACCGTAAAGTGAATACATTTACCAAGTTCAATATATGGACCTCTAAAATACTTATACATGGTGATTATATGCCCCCTTATGTATTTATAAATGATGATCAAATACCTCTTATGTATTTATACATGGAGATCATATCCCCCCTTATGTATTTATACATGGAGATCATATCCCCCCTTATGTATTTATACATGGAGATCATATCCTCCCTTATGTATTTATACATGGAGATCATATCCCCCCTTATGTATTTATACATGGTGATCATATCCCCCCTTATGTATTTATACATGGTGATCATATCCTCCCCTTATGTATTTATACATGAAGATCATATCCCCCTTATGTATTTATACATGGTAATCATATCCCCCCTTATGTATTTATACATGGAGATTATATCCCCCCTTATGTATTTATACATGGTGATCATATCCCCCCTTATGTATTTATACATGATGTTCATATCCCCCCTTATGTATTTATACATGGAGATCATATCCCCCCTTATGTATTTATACATGGTGATCATATCCCTCTTATGTATTTATACATGGTGATCATATCCCCCTTATGTATTTATACATTGAGATCATATCCCCCCTTATGTATTTATACATGGAGATCATATCCCCCCTTATGTATTTATACATGGTGATCATATCCCCCCTTATGTATTTATACATGGTGATCATATCCCTCTTATGTATTTATACATGGAGATCATATCCCCCCCTTATGTATTTATACATGGTGATCATATCCCCCTTATGTATTTATACATGCAGATCATATCCCCCCTTATGTATTTATACATGGAGATCATATCCTCCCTTATGTATTTATACATGGAGATCATATCCCCCCTTATGTATTTATACATGGTGATCATATCCCCCCTTATGTATTTATACATGGTGATCATATCCTCCCCTTATGTATTTATACATGAAGATCATATCCCCCTTATGTATTTATACATGGTAATCATATCCCCCCTTATGTATTTATACATGGAGATTATATCCCCCCTTATGTATTTATACATGGTGATCATATCCCCCCTTATGTATTTATACATGATGTTCATATCCCCCCTTATGTATTTATACATGGAGATCATATCCCCCCTTATGTATTTATACATGGTGATCATATCCCTCTTATGTATTTATACATGGTGATCATATCCCCCTTATGTATTTATACATTGAGATCATATCCCCCCTTATGTATTTATACATGGAGATCATATCCCCCCTTATGTATTTATACATGGTGATCATATCCCCCCTTATGTATTTATACATGGTGATCATATCCCTCTTATGTATTTATACATGGAGATCATATCCCCCCCCTTATGTATTTATACATGGTGATCATATCCCCCTTATGTATTTATACATGCAGATCATATCCCCCCTTATGTATTTATACATGGAGATCATATCCCCCCTTATGTATTTATACATGGAGATCATATCCCCCCTTATGTATTTATACATGGTGATCATATCCCCCCTTATGTATTTATACATGGTGATCATATCCCTCTTATGTATTTATACATGGAGATCATATCCCCCCCCTTATGTATTTATACATGGTGATCATATCCCCCTTATGTATTTATACATGCAGATCATATCCCCCCTTATGTATTTATACATGGAGATCATATCCCCCTTATGTATTTATACATGAAGATCACATCCCCTTTATGTATTTATACATGGAGATCATATCCCCCCTTATGTATTTATACATGGAGATCATATCCCCCCTTATGTATTTATACATGGAGATCATATCCCCCCTTATGTATTTATACATGGAGATCATATCCCCCCTTATGTATTTATACATGAAGATCACATCCCCTTTATGTATTTATACATGGTGATCATATCCCCCTTATGTATTTATACATGGAGATCATATCCCCCCTTATGTATTTATACATGGAGATCATATCCCCCCTTATGTATTTATACATGGAGATCATATCCCCCCTTATGTATTTATACATGAAGATCACATCCCCTTTATGTATTTATACATGGTGATCATATCCCCCTTATGTATTTATACATGGAGATCATATCCCCCCTTATATATTTATACATGGAGATCATATCCCCCCTCATGTATTTATACATGGAGATCATATCCCCCCTCATGTATTTATACATGGTGATCATATCCCCCTTATGTATTTATACATGGAGATCATATCCCCCCTCATGTATTTATACATGGTGATCATATCCCCCCTCATGTATTTATACATGGAGCTCATATCCCCCTTATGTATTTATACATGGAGATCATACCCCCCCTTATGTATTTATACATGGTGATCATATCCCCTTATGTATTTATACATGGAGATCATATCCCCCTTATGTATTTATACATGGAGATCATATCCCCTCTTATGTATTTATACATGGTGATCATACCCCCCCTTATGTATTTATACATGGAGATCATATCCCCCTTATGTATTTATACATGGTGATCAAATCCCCCGTTAATCTCCTCTTCTCAAGAGAGAATAAATTCAGTTCCTCTAATCTTTCCTAGATATGTGCACACTGAAATATTTCGTTTTGGAATTTCGGTTTCTTCCGAAAAATAAATTAATTTAGTTACTCCTGAAATTTGTTTTTATTTATTTAGTTCCGTTAAAAAATGCATTCATCTGAAAATCTGAATTAAGGTCGAATTTGTCAATTGAAGGCTTATGGTGTCTGTCGGATGTTCTAAGAAGATTCGCCGAAGCAACCAAACTGTACGATGCTGCGATCGTACATTTCCGGCTGAATGCTACGCCCACAAGCTATAGTAGAATTCTAATGTTGTTTGACTAGTAATAATTATAATTATTAATTATTATTACTAGTCAAACAACATTAGAATTCTTCTATAGCCCAGGCTCGGAGCGCTTGACCGTAAATGTCCTCTTGCGGCGATCGTATGTTTTTAGCTGCTTCGTTGAATCTTCATGTCAAACTGTATTATGCATATTTTTGATCGTATGGACTCCAGGCAGTTCGACCCCATGGAGGTTGCTGGCCCTTCTATGGAGGAAGCAGCAGCACCACCAACCAGCAAATAACATTCATCATCATCATCATTTTACTTCCCCCACCCGTTCCAGCAGTGACCACTAACAGCTCCTTTACTATCGTCTCTATAAAGTTGAATCTTTTCTCTCTGTCGAATAATCTTGGACTAATAGAGTTAGGTTGGGCACATTCGACCGCAGTTTTGATAGACACATATCGCTATTGCCACCGTCATGTCAAATCTTCTATCTATATTGAACTGTTGTCGCAACGATACGAAAATATAGTGGATGAGAAAATAAAGATTTTTTTTCTATTTTGCATCTTTCAGCTTTAGGATTCTGCACGTTCGTTATCGTTTTGTTAAAACGAACAAGAAAATCCCTGAAATTCGGACAATAACAAATACACATGTCTAATCTTTCCTCATAACTGAGCTCCCCCATGCCTCTTATCAGTTTGGTTGCCCTTCTCTGCACTTTCTCCATTTCCCCGATATCCTTTATTTGATCTGGTGCCCAAAACTGAACTGTATATTCTTTGTATAGATGGTCTCTCTCTCTCTCTTTCTCTCTCTCTCTCTCTCTCTCTCTCTCTCTCTCTCTCTCTCGTATCTATACCACCTTTAATACAAGTAATTTCCGTGCTTTAAAAAGCAAAATACTTTTGGGAGTCCTTAATTAAAACATGTCAGGAATTATAACACACCCCCATTCCATCTACACCTAAAGATAAACGTTTACCGGTAGCTTAATTTATCAATAACTGATGTCATGCATTGCTTCTCTGTCATATTAGAAGATTTGGACCTTGGACGGGTGAGCTGTGCCTCAATGCTAATGGCGTCACTCACCAGGCAGGCATCCTTCTGTCCATTTCTGTAGCCAGCACAAATCCTATCATAGTGGATGGGTATGCTGGATCCCACGCTGTTGTATATTTCTGTGCATGTATTATGGTCAATAAGTGGAACCATGACCTCTTGGAGGGTCCCATTTATAGGTGGTGTCCCTGGTGATGAACGCAGACAACAAGAAGATCACAAATGTATCAGTTACAAAAGTCCATAAAGCCATGAAAAATTGGGGTGTATAGCAGTAGAGCATTTGGTTGGAGATCAAACGGTTGCCATCGCAAATATGGGTGCTCCCTGTTGGTGTGTGAAAGCAATGGTCATTCTGGTTTTGAATGGTGGCCTGCAAACATCTTTTCAGGAAGAGAAAAAAAATATAGAAATAGAAATTAAAAAAAAAGTTTGTCAAACAATGTGGGAGTGTAACTTAGTTTTTGAGCATTCGACTGCAGGTTGAGCGGCACCTGAATATGAGTGTCCCTGTAATTCATCGGCCTTGTTTGTGTCTGCAAGAAAGGGTGATAGCCTTTGATTTTCAAATGACAAGCTTTCCAACCCATTTGCTTGAAGAGTATATTCAAAAAGAAGAGAAATAAAAGGGCAGAAAATGCAGAGGATGACATGGGGGTAGAGTAATCAAGTGAAACTCATGCATCTGGGTGGAGAGAAAGTGCTGCTAGCCCAAAATATGATTTATTTGAAAAATTGTTCCCAAGGGCCTATAGACAGCTAGAAAATAAATTGGACTGAATAGAATATATCAAAAAAAGTTCTTTATTACATAGAATATATGAAAAAACCACATCAGATGTCAATATTGCAAATAGCAAAAAAAGAGTTTTTTTAACACTAAATGCTATTGCTCACAGAAGAGCCCCAACGTGTTTCGATCATATATCACAAAACATATCAGGGATATGGAATTCCAATTGGATGATGTGTCCATATATGTACACTTCTTTATTTAGGATGCCATAACCTTGATATGTTTTGTGATATTAGATGTCTTCATCCCCCTGAGGAAGATCAGAACAATATACGATCAAAACACGTTGGAGCTCTTCTGTGAGTAATAGCATTTAGTGTTAAGAAATTCTTTTTTGCTATTTGCAATATTGACATCTATCTCATGTTTGGATACCATGCATACCAGAGTTTGTGCAGTTTTTAATTCATGTATTTTTTTCATATATTTATATGTAATAAATAACTTTTTAATATATATTCTGTTCAGTCCAATTTTTTTCTAGCTGTCTATAGGCCCTTGGGAGCAATTCTTCAAATTAGACATGGGGTAGAGTTCCCCAATTTAAATCTGGGTGCCCCCTTGAAGACTTCAGCATCCTTTATTCATGCAAGAAAAGTTCACAATTTTGAACAGTACTCTCCAAACTACTTGAAGAAAAGATAACCATACTAGACAATGAAAGAAAAAAGTTTCCAAACCTTTACTTCTCAAATGGTGAACTCCAAAAGACTTTATAAGATAAAAGTTAAGAACATCTTTTCAGGTAGAGTGATATTAAACAGAAAGAAATAAAAAATGCTAAAAAAAATTGGAAAAAAAGTGGTGGTATAGTTCCCAACCTTTGATTATCAAAGGGTGAAAATGCCAAAACACTTATCAACTTACCAAAAAAGTTATAAAAAAAAATAAAATAAACATTTTGTCGCAACACAGCAGATCAAGTGGTTGCTAGCTCAAATTCAGGTTCCAACATGTAAAAGCATCATCCCTGATAGTTTTATAATGATGTCTGGAAACGTCTTTTCAGGAAGATCATTAAGAAAGAGAAAAAAAAAATAAAGCGTGTAAAGAAAAGATTTTGGAAAAAAAGTTGTGGTACAGCTAAGTTGGCAAGCATTGAACTACAGATCAATAGGTCCCTGGTTCAAATGTGCATGCCCCCTGAAAAACATCATACGCATTTGTGTCTGCAAGGATAAGGTTGCATCTGTTGATTTTCGAATGATGGTCTCCAAACGTCTTTTAACTAGTTAAGGACCGGAAGGATTTGCCCCCTTAATGACCAGGCCATTTTTTGCGATAGGGCACTGCGTCGCTTTAACTGACAATTGCGCGGTCGTGCAACGTTGCAAACAAAATTGATATATTTTTTTTCCCACAAATAGAGCTTTCTATTGGCGGTATTTGATCACCTCTGAGTTTTTTTTTTTTTTGCGCTATAAACAATTAAAGACCGACAATTTTGAAAAAAAAAAAACAGTTTAGGCCAATCTGTATTCTTCTAAATATTGGTGGTAAAAAAATCCCAATAAGCTTATATTGATTGGTTTGCGCAAAAGTTATAGCATCTACAAAATAGGGGGATAGATTTATTATAGCGATCAGAGCTACTGATTACTGTATAAATGTCACTGGCAGGGAAGGGGTTAACACTAGGGGGCGATCAAGGGGTTAACTGTGTGTTCCCTCAGTGTGTTCTAACTGTAGGGGGGATGGGCTCACTAGAGCATGACAGAGATCACTGCTCCCTATCACCGGCACCCCACAATCCCACAAACCCCACCAGCACCAGGATTTTCATGATTGTGTCATCTCTAAACCAGCATATCAGGAAGTAGATGGTGACTCTGGATGATGCCTAAACAAACCCCTAAACAAAGATAATGCAATTCTTCTGGAGAGAAAAGCAGGTGAAGGAATTGTCATGGCTCCTTAGCATGGAAAATGAGTGAAATCACATTGCTAATTGTTCCTTATACTCACCATCAAAAGATATATCACCCCAACCAGTCACCCAGCACTCTGTGCCACAGGGGAAGGTGGCTGAGGAAGATGGTAGACAGATTGGCTTGATGTACTGAGTATAGTTGACAGCCATGGCCAGCCGTACTAAGGCGATGTCTCCGATGTCACCAGTGCTTACAAAATTGTCATTAACAATGATAGTCCGTACATTGGCAATAACTGTATGCGGGCTGTCCACATGCAGCCTGTACAGGCCCAAATACACTTCATATTCCCATATCTCATCAGGACTGTAAAAAGAAAACGGTACAGAAAATTTTACGATGAGATGCTATCTGCTTGTGTAGACAGTGCAGTATTCCATTTTCCAATGTTGTATTCCAAAGTTATACACCCCTCTTCTCCATACCATCACATCCTTATACTCACATGTTTAACCCCCTGTCATTGTCTAGAGCCATTTTCTTTGGGTACCCTCAGGCTTGGAAACCATAGTTGAGGACCACCAGGCTTTTGTGAGCCCCTCAGCAAAATGTTATAGAAATGAGTCAGCAGTCACTTTAAGTACATTTTCCTCAGTGTTTTACTCAAGAATTGAAGTAGAAAGAAGGGAGGGCAATGATAGTGCATCCTAAAAACAAAACCTGGGGTGCCTGGCAGACAGCTGTGGCTTAATTTTTTTGTGGGATGTCTAGGTAACTGATGCATGCAGGGGCCACTTCAAACATTTGGGCAAAAGGAGCAGCTGCCTCCATTCTAAAGGCTGGCAAGACTAAAGGCCATTTCGAGCCTTCGTTAGTAAATCTACATTAGTTTGCAGGAACCTTGGAAGGTCAGGAAAAGCATTTTTAAGCATATGTAATATACTTCTCTGGTCACAAAAACTCAGATCCTAGCTCTCCGGGCACTCGTGCATTCAGACAGTCTGACACATCCTTTCAGAGCAAGAGTTGTTTAAACATGTTTACTCTGAAGGAGGAACATTAAAGGTGGTAATACAAGAAATTAATAAAAAGCTTTTCCGGCCATGTTGCCCACCCAATGACACTGTAGAAAGAAAGGGAAGTAGAGGGATACAGAAAAAAAATGACAACCACCCCAACCTATTACGGGCCTTTGCAGCAAGGAGCACATGGAGGGGCGACCCATGACAAAAAACAACAAACAAAAATTCCCAGCTCACTAACCAGCCACCCTGCAACAAACTGAATTTACCCTGTCTAACAATTCACATTAAGACCAAGGTGTTTAGTTTGCACACATTCGCAAAAACACACGTACAAGCTGCCGTGACCTTGTCACAGCACCCCAGTGTATTGCAGTCCTAACTCTAAATCCTTTTGAGAGTCTCCTGAGTTGAAGGGATACAACCTATGTTCAAACATTCTGGGATTTGCAGTTAAAGTCCCCCTCTTCTCTATCACGTAGCATCCTTTTTAGGTTGGGTAATAGAAATATATATGAAACAAAGGCCCACACATGAAATGTTTATCTTGAGCCCACCAATGCCTTCATGGTGCTTAATGCATGATACATGTACTAACATCAGCCACGTATCAGCCATGCTCCTCCAAAAAGGCCACCTATTATACAAAATATAAAATCATACAGGTATACCTATTTGCATTAAAACCCTATACACCACATCTCTCCATTTTCCTAATTATATATGATGGAGATGTAGTGTTAAATACAAATATTCTGAGGACGTTTCAGCTCCCAGAGTGGAACATTGCATATTGCACCCTATTATTGAGTCCTCTTCGGTGAACCTCACATGGCCAAATCTTCATCTGGACATAATCGGTTGACTTGAAGCTAATTCCTATAGGAGATCGATAATTTGAGGACATTAATACTCACCCTTTTGTTACTGACCCTGACAATTGGATGGACCGGTGGAAACATTATTATATAACAATGGAGTTGGGGTATACCCTGCCATGAGACCATGCTAATGTTTAAATTTGAAGGGATTTGTGAAGTTGAAAGTTCAGATGTGCAATGTACAGTATATCATTTTTGCTTTTGTATTGACTTGTGTCCTTCACATAGGCATCGAGTAGGTAATGTCTATATTAATGTACGTTGATGCATTAAAATTTATACATGACATCTTTGTTGCACAAAAAAGTTTGGATGCCTAGAATGGCATTTAGTTAGTGCCACCACCTGTGCCAAAATCAGGAATATCCATAGGGAGTTAAGGAGGTGTAGAGAGTGGGGTTTTAAGGGGCCAAGGTATACAGTACCTGTATATTTACATATTTTGTATAATCAAGTTTCTTTTTGAGAGAACGTGGCTCATGTTAGTACATGTTTTATGCTTTAGGTTAATGTTATATACATTAACCTTTACATGCACATAAACTTTAATGGCATCCCACTCTTAGTCCGTAGGGTTCAATATTGAGTTGGCCCACCCTTTGCAGCTATAACAGCTTCAACTCTTGTGGGAAGGCTGTCCACAAGGTTTTGGAGTGTGTCTATGGGAATGTTTAACCATTCTTCCAGAAACGCATTTGTGAGGTCAGGCACTGATGTTTTTCGAGAAGGCCTGGCTTGCAATCTGTGCTCTAATTCATCCCAAAGGTTTTCTATCGGGTTGAGGACAGGACCAGTCAATTTCCTCCACCACAAATTTGCTCATCCATGTCTTTGTGGACCTTGCTTTGTACGCTGGTCCAAATCATTTGGTGGAGGGGGGATTATGGTAGGGGGCTGTTTTTCACGGGTTAGGCTTGGACCCTTAGTTTCAGTGAAGGGAGCTTTTAGGATGTCAGCATACCAAGACATTTTGGACAATTTCATGCTCCCAACTTTGTGGGAACAGTTTGGGGATGACCCCTTCCTGTTCCAACATGACTGCGCACCAGTGCACAAAGCAAGGTCCATAAAGACATGGATGAGCAAGTTTGGGGTGGAGGAAATTGAGTGGCCTGCACAGAGTCCTGATCTCAACCCGACAGAACACCTTTGGGATGAATTAGAGCGGAGACTGCAAGCCAGGCCTTCTTGTACAAAATCAATGCCTGACCTCACAAATGCCCTTCTGGAGAAATGGTCAAACATTTCCATAGACACACTCCTAAACCTTGTGGACAGCCTTCCCAGAAGAGATTAAGCCGTTATAGCTGCAAAGGGTGGGCCAATTCAATAT
Organism: Lithobates clamitans; assembly: GCA_037952925.1. Classification (NCBI taxonomy): domain Eukaryota; kingdom Metazoa; phylum Chordata; class Amphibia; order Anura; family Ranidae; genus Lithobates; species Lithobates clamitans. The sequence goes on from JBBGZY010000528.1 coordinate 993,097, forward strand.
TGAACCCTACAGACTAAGACTGGGATGCCATTAAAGTTCATGTGCATGTAAATGTGTAGACGTGACAATACTTTTGGTAATATAGTGTACATCAGCACACATACAGACATCTCTAGGTTCCTGCTTTTCAGTTTCCGAGGTACATTGTGTATAGACTGTGCAGTTTTATGGGGTCCCTCTCGGACTTAAGTGCCCATTTGTACGAGATGTGGTCAGGCAGGTGTTGACACTCCCTCCTGTTGTCATGTAGACCTGGGCAGGTGAAAATCTCTAACAGTGCTCCTAGTTGGTAATATCCAAGAGATGTTGGGTAGCAAGCACCTCCTGGAAGCCCAGTACTAAGACAGTCAAAATACTTCTCTAGTTGTCCAATGTTCACTGTATGACCATTACATAATATTGACCATCCACTTTATCTGTAACTTTATATGTAACTTTGATGACCACTAGTGTCTACCCTCACTGATACATGTTTACTGCTCCTAAATTGACCAAAGGCTTGTAAAATATATATGATGAAAACAGTTCATCACAAAACAGAATTATTGGTCCTTCATGAAAATAAAAATAAACAAAAATGTTATACTCACTCTTCAAAGCAATGTGTTGCAGTCAGCACCCACTCGGGTGAGATAAGGGAACCTCCACAGATATGTGATCCTTCATAGTGCAGACTGACTTGCCAGGGCCACTCCCCATCCAATGCATCCTTACCGCCAACTATCCGACTGGACACCGCAGAGGTACCGCACACTGAAAAATCTTCAATAGAGAACACCTTGCGGACTGTGAAATAGAATGTATGTAAGTCATCCTAGAGGCTGCACATCTACAAGATCTCTCCATTTCCGCTATAGGCCTATGCATTCAACATCAACTTAGTCTCTGCTTTTAGCAGCTATTTCCGGGTTTGTGAATGCCAGCTTCACATGTCATTAGGCCTTATTAAGTCACCACGGCACCTTGGAGTGCATGACGACGATGCCGATGAGACACGCGACGCCCTCCCACATTGGCGTATCACGGCCCATTGAAACGCAGCCACTGATGCTGATTGGACGCATTACATCACTTCCCCTGGGTTTATCTATTTATTTATGTCATTGCACTTTCACGCTCGGGAGCAATTTATTTTTCTTTCAATTCACCTGTCTAACGTTTATTTGCATTTCGGACATTTAATGCGATGATTTTTAGCAACACACAGGACTGATTTGCTCACGGAATGTATGTTCTACCTGAAGCATTTCCGGGACAGCATTCCACAGGCCCCATAGTGAGGCATGGAAGGCACGCGGAACGGCCATCTTGTCCAGTTACCGGAAGTAATACTGTTCACATGCCGAGCACATTGGGGGAGTTGACTTTCATCTAGGAGGTCACATTGCCTATATAAACTTTGTTGGCTGCTGTGGGGGGGTCCCCGCAGACGATGTCCAAGGAGACGAAACACGTCGGGTAGGACCCCACTGCCGCCATTTTACTCATACAGCGCTGTTTTATCCATTCAAATTTGAGTTCATTTCTTTTTTTAATAAATTGTTTACATTTTTTATGGAATTACACTATGTGGCCTCTTTTGTTCCTTTCCATTTAACCGTTATGCAATTGGGGCATTACTCCTGAGGGACACACTGGTTCATAGATTATCGTAGGCCTTCCTCGCAACTTCCATAAAATTACATTGGCTGTTTTACCACACAAGCTTGTTTGACCCATCGAATGTATGTTCCTTTGGGTTCAAACGTTCCGGTAAGCCTCCATAGTGTCGGTGGTGGTGCTTCTCTCGCTTCATGATATCACGTGCACATTGTCATGATTCACGGATGAAGTTGTTTTTTATGGGACTCACAATATTTCATTTTTGATGTCCTTCTTTTGGTTTTGTTTTTAATTTTGATGATGCACCAGTTCTCATTGTATATGATGCACTAGTTTTTATTGTACATGTGATGTTGACATTTCACTTCTCATATTACGCTACAGTTTTCTGTTTTTCTATCCATTCAACATCAACTTAGTCATTATACAGAGGTAATACATAAATCATTTTATCCAGGAAATTAAGGCTTGTTTTTGGCGAAATAAATATTACAGTGTAAGCTCTTCTGATGCAAGCACTGGCTCGGTGTTCTTTGTACATCACTGTGGTATATGTCAGAGCTATATAAATGTATTATAATAATAATAGTGTGTGATTCTACAAAATGCATGTAATACAATGCCCCAGTGTATGATTAAACCACATATAATATTTTCCAGCTGCTGGAACCCTTTATCCCCTTGATAAATACAAAAATGCTGAAAAAATACCAATGCTTTATAAATTATTTAAACCCTTTATTAATAACCAACAAAATTTTAAATTCAGATTTTTTTTTTTAAATAGCAAAGATTTTATATTTACCTGCTCTATGCAATGGTTTTACACACTGTAAAAGTTGGTCTAGGTATATAGATGACATGTTCATTATCAGGACATGTCCCAGGAAAAGGGATTCAAGATTTTGTTGCGGTTTTTGTATTTTGTTTTTCTCTAATTTCATTAATAAATGCATTGTTTTCAATGCTGACATTTTGTGTGCTGACATTACCTTTCTAGATGTCAAGGGAAAGGCAGAGAAAGTCACCAGTACACTACATTTGACATCAAAATGACTGATAGGAACACCTTGCTAACATTACAGAGCATGCACCCTGAGAACCTAAAGAGTAGTCTACTGATTTTACGGTCCCTCAGGGTCATAAGTGTTTACTATGTTTGCTAGTGCTACATTACAGGGGTTATCCAACAATGATCTGTCGTGTACCTGACTGTGAAGCCTGAGATAATGAAAGTGGCCTCTTGCACAATTTCTATCTAAGCACCCCTGATAGTGGAGATAGGGACTGCTGGGACAGTGAAAGGGTGCAGGTTCCTGGAAGCTGTAGTAGCGAGCTGAAGCTTTGAGACACAGAAGGCATTCCAGTGGTAGTTTGGAGTCTGGTCACAAGCCTTGTTCAGCAGCAGCCAGGCAGGCAGGTGCAGAATCAGGATCAGGTTCGAGGTCGAGAATAGGCAGAAGTCAGTAACGTGCTGGCGGTGGGGTACCAAATCAAGAAATGGAGACGTAGTCATAAATCCAAGCTGAGGTCGGTAACATAAGCAAGCAGCAGATACAACAGGCAGGAGTGATCCAAGAGAGGTGTCAGACGTAGCTGGGTCAGGAGGAACAAGGTTAGCAGACGTGGATTAGAATTTAGGAACAGAGGAACCAAAGCTAAAAACAATCCAGGGCTGAGGCCAGGCAGACTCTCAGTTTAAATAGGCTGCTGGACGCCAGAATCTGTGGATGCATACACCTACGCGTACGTGCACCAATGCGCATTTGCGCGTGCATTTTAGTCCTTTCTCGTCTTGGGCTGCTATGCTGATGGCTCTGCACATGCGCATAAGAATGAGCACCTGCTGCACTAGATCCCTGACATGATCCTAGGTCATAAACTCCAATAAGCCATGTAAAGGACTTCAACATCTAAAACCACAACAGGACCACACAGAACATGCTTATTTTATAACAAGGTATCCTTTTTTCCAGGGAATGTTAGAAAAGCCTTCAATAAAAACAGTCACATCCTTGAAGCAGACACTGGGCAACCACCATTAAGTAGACAACCACCTCAAGTGGTATATTCTAAAAACAAATCACTTTGGGAGTTTTTTGGTACAGACTGATCATGGAAAGAAATATATTACCTCCTGGTTTTCTGGGAGAAAGGGATTCTGCAAATGTCACAGTTGTAATGTGTGCAGTGTCATGATCACTGGGGAAGCCCTTTACATCCCCACACTGGTTAAAAAAAAAAGTTTATAAGGTTGAAAAAAAGACCCGACCCCATCCAGTTCATTCAATTCATAGTGTGAATGTCTGCATTATCATTATTCTCTACTCTCTTAATATAAAAGACATCTAAAAGTTTTTTTGAAGTTGTTGACTCTCAGCTTAGTACAACTTCTTGAGAGAGAGAGTTCCACATTTTTACTGCTTTAACAGTAAAGAACCCTTTCACCAATATAAGGTTGAACCTCCTTTCTTCTAACCTCAGATCCTGGTCACATGTCCTCTTCAAGGACCTTAGAGTAGACAGTTTATGGAGTTACTTTTGCTATACGGGTATTTGTACATTCTAATCACATCTTATAAGCACCTCTGCTTCAGAGTGAATAGTTGTAGCCCATGTCATTGATCCTCATAGCTGAGCTTCTCCATCCCCCATAGCTGAGCTCCTACTGTATATCTCCTTTATTCATTTTTTTGCCCTTCAGTAAACTCCTTCTAATTCAACAACGTCTTTCCTGAGGATTGGTGACCAAAACTGAAGAGTAGGGATGGGCTTTATGTTCGGGTCGAACATGAGTTCGACTCAAACATTGGCTGTTTGCCCGTTCGCCGAACAGCGAACAATTTGGGATGTTTGCGGCAAATTCGAACACCCTATAAAAGTCTATGTAAGAAATCAAAAGTGCTAATTTTAAAGGATTGAATGCATGGTATTGTTATAAAAAGTGTTTGGGGACCCAGATCCTGTCCCAGGAGACATGTATCAATGCAAAAAGAAGTTTCAAAAATGGCCATTTTTTCGGGAGCAGTGATTTTAATAATGCTTAAAGTGAAACAATAAAAGTGTAATATTCTTTTAAATTTCGTACCTGGGGGGTGTCTATAGTATGCCTGTAAAGGGGCGCATGTTTCCCGTGTTTAGAACAGTCTGCCAGCAAAATGGGGTTTCTAAAGGGAAAAAAAAGTCATTTAAAAGTGCTAGAGCTAGTGCCGGCTATAATGAATTGTCGGTCCGGTAATACACATAAAAGTTCATTGATAAAAACGGCATGGAATTTCCCCACAGGGGAACCCCGAACCAAAATTTAAAAAAAATGGAGTGGGGGTCGCCCTCAAGATCAATACCAGACCCTCAGGTCTGGTATGAATTTTAAGGGGAACCCCATGCCAAAATTTAAAAAAAATTGGCTTGGGGTTCCCCCAAAAATCCATACCAGACCCTTATCCGAGCATGCAACCTGGCAGGCCGCAGGAAAAGAGGGGGGAACGACAGAGAGCCCCTCCTCCTGAACCATACCAGGCCACATGCCCTCAACATGGGGAGGGTGCTTTGGGGTAGCGCCCCCCCAAAGCACCTTGTCCCTGTGTTGATGGGGAGAAGGGCCTCATCCCCACAACCCTTGCTCAGTGGTTGTGGGGGTCTGCGGGTGGGGAGCTTATCGGAATCTGGAAGCCCCCTTTAACAAGGGGACCCCCAGATCCTGGCCCCCCCTTTGTAAAATGGTAACAGGGTACAAATGTACCCCTACCATTTCACAAAAAATGTGTGAAAATGGTAAAAAAGACACTACACGCCTTGGGACAAGTCCTTTATTAAAAAAATAAAACTGTCCCATGGAGTCTTCTTCTTCTGCTTGCGCTCTGACGGACCGGAAAAAAAAAAGTGCTATTTCCATTTCCAGTACATCCTTCCCGAGGACTGGTGGCCAGAACTGGACAGCATACTCCAGGTGCAGCCGGACCAGAGTCTTGTAGAGTGGGAAAATTATTGTTTTATCTCTGGAGTTAATCCCCTTTTTAATTCATGCCAATTTTCTGTTTGCTTTGTTAGCAGCAGATTGGCATTTCATGCCATTGCTGAGCTTATCATCTACTAGGACCCCAAGGTCCTTTTCCATCCTAGATTCCCCCAGAGGTTCTCCCCCCTAGTGTATAGATTGCATTTATATTTTTGCCACCCAAATGCATTATTTTACATTTTTCCACAGTAAACCTCATTTGCCATGTAGTTGCCGCCCCATTAATTTGTTCAGATCTTCTTGCAAGGTTTCCACATCTTGGAGAGAAGTTATTGCCGTGCTTAGCTTAGTATCATCTGCAAATACAGAGATTGACCTGTTTACCTCATCCTCCAGGTCATTTATGAACAAATTCCGAGTACTCCCCATTTATCACCACCCTCTGAACTCGCCCTTGTAGCCAGTTTTCAATCCATGTACTCACCCTATGGTCCATGCTAACGGACCTTACTTTGTACAGTAAACATTTATGGGGAACTGTGTCAAATGCTTTTGCAAAATCCAGATACCACGTCTACGGGCCTTCCTTTATCTAGATGGCAGCTCACCTCCTCATAGAATGTTAATAGATTGGTTTGGCAAGAATGAGTCTTCATGAATCCATGCTGATTACTGCTAATGATACCATTTTCCATTACTAAAGTCTTGTATATAGTCCCTTAGCATCACTCCAAGAGCTTGCATGCTATTGATGTTAGGCCAACTGGCCTGTAATTCCCAGGGATGTATTTGGGCCCTTTTTTAAATATTGGAGCGACATTGGCTTTTCTCCAAACAGCTGGTACCATTCCAGTCAGTAGACTGTCAGTAAAAATTGGGAACAATGGTCTGGCAATTACTTGACTGAGTTCCCTAAGGATCCTCGGGTGCAAGCCATCTGGTCCCAGTGAATTATTAATGTTAAGTTTTCCAAGTCTATTTGTAATTCTGCCCTGTTAGCCATGAGGGTGCTTTCTGTGATGTATCATGAGGATAAACACTGCAATTTTGGTTACTGAAGCCCCTGATTCCCTTGTGAAGACTGAGGAGAAGAATACATTCAATACCTTGGCCATCTCCCCATCCTTTGTGACCAGATTTTCTTCCTCATTCTTTATGGGGCCAATATGGTCTGTCCTCCCTTTTTTACTGTTTATATACTTAAAGAATTTTTTTGTTCTCCTCCGCTATGTGTCTTCCGTGTTCTATCTTAGCCACGCTAATTGCACCCTTACATTTCATGTTGCATTCTTTGTAAAGTCTGAATGCAGCTGATGATCCCTCAGCCCAGTATTTTTTTAAGGCCTTCTCCTTTGCTTTTATATGCATTTTTACATTGGAGTTAAGCCATCCAGGACTTTTTTTTGCTCTTTTAAATTTATTTCCCAATGGATGCACTGGCTAATGCCTTTATTTAATATGCTCTTAAAGCAAATTCATCTCTCCTCCATGTTCTTTGTTCCTAAGATTTTATCCCAATTTATATCTTCTAGCAAGGTTCACAGTTTGAGGAAATTTGCTCTTTTGAAATGCAATCTCTTTGTATTCCCCTTATGTTTCCTATTTGTGTGATTTATACGAAAGCTAATTGACCTGTGATCGCTATTTTCTACATTGCCCCTTATTTCCACATCTGTGATCAGGTCTGTATTGTTGGTAATCAGTGGGTCTAGTAACACTTTGTTTCTAGTTGGTGCATCTACCATCTGACCCATGAAATTGTCCTGCAAGACAATTGGCAACTGGCGAGCCTTAGACAAATGTGCGGTTCTTTCCGCCCTGTCTGGATAATTAAAAGCCTCTCTGACCCTTTCCCCCTTAACCTTCCTAACTGTCACCCATCTACTCTTTTATAGTGCCTGCACCTCTCTCTCTCATGTCTCCACTCGCCTCTGTGCTGGCCCCTGCCGGCACCTGCCAGGTACGTTCCTGGCTCTCCTTTAGTATAGAGGGACTTCTCAGTGCTAACAGTCGCTTTCCTAGATTCAGAACCTGGGCTTCCAGGGAAACAATGTGCCTACATTTTACACAGCAGTATTCTCCCTCGATCAGATGATTAAGGAATGCATACATGTTGTACACCGAGTTGCATCTCCACACCCGCTGGTCATCATACCTACTAATTTAATGAGGTACTCACAGATTTGGTAACAATTTGTATATCTAGCATAACATGTGTAGAGTCATCCAATGCCCTAGAAGGAATTTACACTAAACAAATAATATTGCATAGTGCAGAGAATGGTGTGTATGGTTCAATACTTCTTATAAACTGAATATTTCAGAAGGGTAAATATAAAACAAATGTTTTAATTCCATACCTGTTCATTAAATAGAGATTTTAATGACTACTGTGCTTAGGTCCTAATCACATTTTCCAAAATCTACCAATGGCATCCTTTCAGAAGACACATTTTATTCAAGAATTTGTGAAAAAGAAATCAAACTACTTTATCTAAGTGAGGATTGCAAAACATTTAGCCAAACTATGTGTTCATGGTGAGGAACACCATAATAATTTTCCCATTGAGTGTGTAGTATCCTCAAGTGTCCTTAGTTTAGTCCTTATCCTCAGGTTCAGTAAGTGAGAAGCCCCCCAGTATAAGTGGCTGTCCCATTCTTGCCAAAATGTTCCACTGTTTGTGTAGTAGCTCTCCATAACATTCTAGGTCTTTCCAGACAGGTGACATTGGTGGCTTATAAGTGACCTCCTTACCTGTAGCCATCATGATGAGTAGAGCGAGTGTTCCCATTCCTGACGAGTAGAGGATACTCATTTAAGATGTCTCTCTCTCTCTCCCTCTGATCTGTGAATAATATACTTTTCTGCCCCAGACTTTATATGTCCTCTGTCTTGAAAAAAGTGTGTTTAGGTTGAACAGCCTCTGATTTGCATACCATAAAGCACATTGTGCTCTCCACCTTGGATCCAACTGTTTGTGCCAAGTATTTCCCACAAACACTTTGATACTATAGTGTCATAGAGACCACAAAAACACTTGTGCTGAATTAAATGTATCAATATGTATCAATCTATAAACAGAAAGTCATACTTGCTACAAATAGATACTTCTAATACAGCACAAGTGTGTTATTGTGGTCTCTATGATACTATAGTATTCAATTGCTTGTGGAAAATAGTTGAACCTTGGTTCTGAGGTCCAGGGCATGATATGCTTTTATACATGTGTTTTTATTTAATGTGAGTTTGGCTGCACTCTACGCACCTGCAGTTGGTAACACAGTGTTGCTACATACATATTAGGGAATCTTTGATTTGTGGTCTTACAATTAGTGTTTGCCTTGGGCTAGGAATGCTGTCTACCCAATACATGATAATGCTGGCCAATAAATTGCTCACGTAGAAATGCATTTCATCATGGGAGGTGAGGGCCAGTGCACCTATTTGTGTGAATGCCAGAACACCATAATTCCTGGGGAGTCGGGACTCCATCCTGCAGTTCATTGAGGAGGTGGATGGCATAGGCATTAGGCTGGTCATAAACTGGTCACTGTTCCACCTAACACAACTAATACAATAGATATTTACTATGGAAAATCACAGAAAACAATTCTTTTTACCAATAATTTTCTGTCTTGTTTGCATATCTTCATCTGTAGTAGGGATAAGGTTCAGGTTCAAAGCAATGTAGGGTTCACACCAAACACTGCCTGTTCACACTTCACAGACCGGCCAAACTATTTGGCCCATTAGCCCACCCATACCTTCTGCTGAAAGCAGCAGGAAGTCATTAATTTATTAAAGGTATTATTAACACTAGGGATGAGCTTCGTGTTCGAATCGAACCCATGTTCGACTCAAAAATCGGCTGTTCGATCGTTCGCCGAATTGCGAACGATATGGGCCGTTCACGCCAAATTCGTGTGGCGCATAATGGCCCATAATTCACTGCGGCATCGCAGTGCATTGCTGGCTGATGATTGGCCAAGCATGCACTATGACCCGCATGCTTGGCCAATCACAGCGCCGTCGGTAGAGAGAGCTGTAATTGGCCAAAGCCAGGGTGGCTTTGGCCAATTATGGCTCAGGGGGTTTAGAACACGCCCCACACTATATAAGGCCGCCTGCATGGCGGCCCTGTGTAGTGTGTTCCGGCGTGCTTAGATAGAAAGAGAGAGACAGTGTCATTTCATTTGAGTTAGCTAGATTAGGCAGGACAGTCAGTGAGTTAGCTGCACTTATAGTGTATTGTGTATATATATGCATCCCAGGTGTTGCATATATATATATACACTGTATTCAGTTTAGCTAGATCCGTTCCTGTTATCTTCCTACTGACAGGCAGGTTTGTCTTGTTACAGTATTTACAGCTACCTGAAGAAAACTGCTGGTGTTCTTTTGATCCTATTAGTACCACAGTCAGGCAGCTAGACTATTTACAGTTAGTGTAGTGCGTCCTCCTCACAGTGTTCAGTTAAAGCTACAAGTTAGTTTAGTGTGACCTCTGCACAGTGTTCAGCTAAAACTACAAGTTAGTGTAGTGCACAGTGTTCAGCTAAAGCTACAAGTTAGGGTAGTGCGTCCTCCTCACAGTGTTCAGCTAAAGCTACAAGTTAGTTTAGTGTGACCTCTGCACAGTGTTCAGCTAAAGCTACAAGTTAGTGTAGTGCGTCCTGCTCACAGTGTTCAGCTAAAACTACAAGTTAGTGTAGTGAGACCTCTGCAGAGTGTTCAGCTAAAGCTACAAGTTAGTGTAGTGCGTCCTGCTGACAGTGTTCAGCTAAAGCTACAAGTTAGTGTAGTGCGTCCTGCTCACAGTGTTCAGCTAAAGCTACAAGTTAGTGTAGTGCGTCCTCCTCACAGTGTTCAGCTAAAACTACAAGTTAGTGTAGTGAGACCTCTGCACAGTGTTCAGCTAAAGCTACAAGTTAGTGTAGTGCATCCTGCTCACAGTGTTCAGCTCAAACTACAAGTTAGTGTAGTGAGACCTCTGCACAGTGTTCAGCTAAAGCTATAAGTTAGTGTAGTGCGTCCTGCTCACAGTGTTCAGCTAAAGCTACAAGTTAGTGTAGTGCGTCCTGCTCACAGTGTTCAGCTAAAACTACAAGTTAGTGTAGTGAGACCTCTGCTCAAGTGTCCAGCTAAAGCTACAAGTTAGTGTAGTGCGTCCTGCTCACAGTGTTCAGCTAAAACTACAAGTTAGTGTAGTGCGACCTCTGCACAGTGTTCAGCTAAAGCTACAAGTTAGTGTAGTGAGACCTCTGCACAGCGTTTAGCTAAAACTACAAGTTGGTTAGTGAGACCTCTGCACAGTGTTCAGCTAAAACTACAAGTTAGTGTAGTGAGACCTCTGCACAGTGTTCAGCTAAAGCTACAAGTTAGTGTAGTGCGTTCTCCTCACAGTGTTCAGCTAAAACTACAAGTTAGTGTAGTGAGACCTCTGCACAGTGTTCAGCTAAAGCTACAAGTTAGTGTAGTGCGTCCTGCTCACAGTGTTCAGCTAAAGCTACAAGTTAGTGTAGTGCGTCCTGTTCACAGTGTTCAGCTAAAACTACAAGTTAGTGTAGTGCGTCCTGCTCACAGTGTTCAGCTAAAGCTACAAGTTAGTGTAGTGCGTCCTGTTCACAGTGTTCAGCTAAAACTACAAGTTAGTGTAGTGAGACCTCTGCACAGTGTCCAGCTAAAGCTACAAGTTAGTGTAGTGCGTCCTGCTCACAGTGTTCAGCTAAAGCTACAAGTTAGTGTATTGCGTCCTGCTCACAGTGTTCAGCTAAAACTACAAGTTAGTGTAGTGCGACCTCTGCACAGTGTTCAGCTAAAGCTACAAGTTAGTGTACTGAGACCTCTGCACAGTGTTCAGCTAAAGCTACATGTTAGTGTAGTGCGTCCTCCGCACAGTGTTCAGCTAAACCTACAAGTTATTTTTTTGTGAGCTCTGCACAGTGTTCAGCTAAAGCTACCTGTAGAAGGTTGGTGGTGTTTTCCTGATCCTATCACTACCACAGGCAGCTAAATAAGCTACAAGTTAGTGTAGTGCGAGCTCTGCACAGTGTTCACCTAAAGCTACCTGTAGAAGGTTGGTGGTGTTTTCCTCATCCTATCACTACTGCAGGCAGCTAAATAAGCTACAAGTTATTTTTTGGCGAACTCTGCACAGTGTTCAGCTAAAGCTACCTGTAGAAGGTTGGTGGTGTTTTCCTGATCCTATCACTACCGCAGGCAGCTAAATAAGCTACAAGTTAGTTTTTTGCGAGCTCTGCACAGTGTTCAGCTAAAGCTACCTGTAGAAGGTTGGTGGTGTTCTCATACCACAGGCAGGCAGTTGATTTTGCTAGCTGCAGTATCAGTATATATATATATATATATATTTATATATATATATATACCGTATATACTCGAGTATAAGTCGTTCTGAGTATAAGTCGAGGCCCTAATTTACCACAAAAAAATGGGAAAAACTTATTGACCCGAGTATAAGACGAGGGTGAGAAATGCACAGCTACTGTAAGTGGAAAAGAGGGTAAACAATGCCCATTTGCAGCCTCACTGTGCCCATTTGCATGCCTCACTGTGCCCATTTGCAGCCATAGGTCCCCCGAACTTCAAACTCGGTAGTTAAGGGTTCCTAGATGCCCCCTAGCTGCTGCCAAAATTTGGGGTCTCTGAACCCAAAGGGTCCCAAAATGACATTGCTGCAGATGGACACAGTTGACTGAATTTGGGGCCCCGTATCTTGGAGCCACTTAGTGCTAAGAACCCCAAATTTGGTGTGCAAACCCACATGAAACTAGCATCATAAAATATCCATCACCAAGTGGCCCCGAGATACAGGGCCCCAAAAATCGGTTCAGAAAATGTCAAGCACTTTTCTGCAGCACAGAATGACATTTACCGAACCGATTTTGGGGCCCCGTATCTCGGGGCCACTTAGTGCTAGGAACTCCATCTTTGGATATGTTGTGGTACCAGTTCCGCTAGGTTTGCAAATTTGGAGTTCCTAGCACCAAGTGGCCCTGAGATACAGGGCCCCAAAATCAGTTTGGAAAATGAAATTTTTTTGCTGCAGAAAAGTGCTTGACTCGAGTATAAGTCGAGGGGGCACTTTCAGCACAAAAAATTGTGCTGAAAAACTCGACTTATACTCGAGTATATACGGTATATATATATATATATATATATATATATATATATATGTCCCAGCTTAGTGCAGCTATAGGCCATTAGTATGTCTTGAAGGCCAACAAGGAGAGGCAGACAGTCACAAGCCAATAAAAGAGGGCAAGCAGGCTCTATGTCTAGAGGCAACAGTGCTGGTCATGGAGACGGTGCATCCTCATCAGCACGTGGCCGTGGGACATGCTTGGCCTTTTTTGGCAGCTGGCCGTGTTGAGCCGCAACATGTGGAAGACTTGGTCGAGTGGATGACCAAGCCGTCCTCATCCTCCTCATCCTCTTTCACCCATGCTCAGGGTACTTTGTCTGGCAAAGCAGCGGCCTCTTCCCTCGGCTCAATGTCATCAGTGACTCCTTCTCTAGCCCCACCATATTCTCCTGAGGAGTCCCTCTAACTATTTGACCACAGTGTTGGGTACATGCTCCAGGAGGATGCCCAGCGTTTGGAAGGCTCTGATGATGATACTGAGCTAGATGAAGGCAGTAAAGTGAGCATGGACAGAGGGGGTGCCCAAGAAGGACAGCAATCTGTCAGTCATGCTCCCCCTGCTGCAGCATACTGCCAGGTTTGCTCCAGTGATGAGGAGGGAGGGGATGATGAGGTCACTGACTCAACGTGGGTGCCTGATAGGAGAGAGGAGAAGGAGGAGGAGGCGGCACATCACCAATGAGGCAGGATGCCCTCCAGGGGCCAGCCTAAGGGCAGCACACTGACTGCATCACACCCCAAAGCTCCGCATGTGCAGGGCGCTGAAGTCTCTGCGTGTTATTCAAAAAGTTCTTTGGTGTGGGCCTTTTTTGAGACGAGTGCATCAGATTGCACCGCTGCTATTTGCAACATATGTCTCAAGCGTATCTCGCGTGGCCAAAACATCTCCTGCTTGGGCACCACATGCTTGACCAGACATATGTTGACCTGCCATGCAGTTCGTTGGCAAGCGTATCTAAAAGACCCACACCAAAGAACAAAGAGGACCTCTCCTTGCTCCTCATCAGCTGAGATCTCCAACCCCACTATACCTTCAGTCCTCTCTGAGACCTGCACTGAGAGGAATGAAGGTGTAGAATTAGGTGTGTCACAGCCAAGTACTTGTGGGCAATCTGCTTTCGGTACACCAACGTCAGATTGTACCAGGCGAATTTCCCTGCCCCAGCTGCTGCACCGCCGAAAGAAGTTTGCTCCCAGCCATCCACATGCCCAGCGGTTGAATACTAGCTTGGCAAAATTGCTAGCACTTCAACTGCTGCCTTTTTAGTTGGTAGACTCTGTCCCTTCCGTGAGTTTGTGGAAGTGCGGTTCCTCAGTGGCAGGTACCCAAACGCCACTTTTTCTCACAGAAGGCGATTCCGGCTCTCTACCAGCATGTGGAAGGCAATGTCTTGGCCTCGCTGGACAGGGCGGTCAGCGGTAAGGTGCATATTACCGCTGACTCATGGTCCAGCAGGCATGGACAGGGACGTTACCTAAATTTCACCGTGCATTGGGTAACTCTGCTGGCAGCTGGGAAGGATGCAGGACAAGGTGCAGTAGTGTTGGAGGTTGTTCCACCACCACGCCTCCAAAATGCCACTACTAATGATTGTGACAGACCTCTCTCCTCCACCCCCTCCTCTTCTTCTTCCTCCATGGCCTCTTCCTGTGCTTTGTCCTCGGAACCAGAGGTGCTCCGTAGCCGTTCAAGGGGCTACACAAGTATGCAGGCCAAAAGATGCCATGCGGTGCTTGAGCTGGTGTACTTGGGGGACAGGAGCCACACTGGGGCAGAGGTTCTGTCAGCTCTGCAGGGGCAGGTTCAGAGGTGGTTGACGCCACGCCAACTTAAGGCAGGAATGGTGGTTTGCGACAATGGCACCAACCTCCTCTCTGCCCTCTGACAGGGACAAATGACCCATGTGCCCTGTTTGGCTCACGTCCTTAACTTGGTGGTGCAGCAGTTCTTGGGCAGGTACCCGGGCTTACAGGATGTCCTGAGGCAGGCCAGGAAAGTCTGTGTGCATTTCCGCCGGTCATTTAATGCCAGTGCTCGGCTGGCAGACCTCCAAAAGGAGTTTAACCTGCCCAAGAACCGCCTAATCTGTGACATGCCCACCAGGTGGAACTCAGCGTTGGCCATGCTGCAGGGGCTGCACATGCAGCACAGGGCCATCAATGAGTACCTGTGCGACTATGGCACCAGGACAGGGTCAGGGGAGCTTGTTTTTTTTCCCCACGCCAGTGGGCCATGATCAGGGATGCATGCACTGTCCTGTCACCATTTGAGGAGGCCATGAGGATGGTGAGCAGTGACAGTGCATGCATCAGTGACACTGTTCCCCTTGTCCACCTGTTGGAGCATATGCTGCGTGGAATAATGGACAGGGCACTTGAGGCAGAACAGAGGCAGGAAGAGGAGGACTTCCTTAGCTCTCAAGGCCCCCTTTATCCAGACAGTGTTCCTGCGTGCCCACCGATTACACAGGAAGAGGAGGAGGACGAGGAGGAGGAGGATTGTGTCAGTATGGAGGTGGAGCCTGGCACTCAGCATCAGCAGCAGTCTTTAAGGGATCAGTCCCAAGAAACACATGGAATTGTACGTGGCTGGGAGGAGGTGGCTGCGGACCATGTCGTCCTTAGTGACCCAGAGGACTCCGGACCGAATGCCTCAGCAAACCTATGCTGCATGGCCTCCCTGATCCTGCAAAGCCTGCGTAAGGATCCTCGTATTCGTGGTATCAAGGAGAAGGACCAATACTGGCTGGCAACCCTCCTTGATCCACGTTACAAGGGTAAGGTTGTGGACCTTATCTCGCCATCGCAGAGGGAGCAGAGGATGAAACCGAATCATTTTTTTTTAAATCTCAGATCCCTGCAAAGAGTGCCTATGCTGATGCTGAGTGACTATCCTGAGTAATTATCCTCTTCCTCCTCAATGATCAAGCTGATAGCTTGTAAGAACATTTTTGGTTCTGGCCGCCAGCACCAGTGCCTAAGGCCCAATTTTTCAGCCCCTGTTTAACAATTACAATGTAATTACAATTTTTCATGCAATACTTTGCAGCAGGGCTCGTTTCTGTGTTCCAACTAGAGTATCTGTGAGGGGTTGCAGTGTTGTGGCACCAGCACCAGTGCCTAAGGCCAAATTTTTCAGCCCCTGTTCAACAGGGACATGTAATTACAATTCTTGGTCTAATATTTCACAGCAAGGCCCATTTCTGCGCCCACCAAGAGCGAGTGAGGACTTACAGTGTTGTGGCACTAGCACCACCACCACCAAAGGCCCAATTTTTCTGCCCCTGTTCAACAGGGCCATGTAATTACAATTCTTGATCTAATATTTCACAGCAGGGCCCTGTGAGGGCTTACATTGTTGTGGCCACAACAACACCTAAGGCCCAAATTTCTGCTGAGTATATAGGGCAGGCCCCTACTTTCAAACATCCAACTTACAAACGACTCCTACTTGCAAACGGAAGGAGACAACAGGAAGTGAGATGAAATCTACCCCTAGGAAGGGAAATTCTCTCCTGTAAGAGTTAATATGGGAAAAACTTTTCTCCTTTCCACTGATGCTTTATCACCAATCCTTGTTTCACAAAAAACTCAAATTTTCAAAAAAACATTTGTCATTGGGACAAAAAATGAGGTGAAATCTTCTGAAGAGGAGCACAGACAGCAAAACAAATGTCACAGGGGTGATAACCCTTCCCTATGTTTTCCAAAAAGCTTAAAATAGATTTTTTGGCTGGAGCTAAACACGTTAAAAATGTACCAGTTCAAAATTACAAACAGATTCTACTTAACAACAAACCTACAGTTCCTGTCTTGTTTGCACCGCCTGTATACTGCTGTTCAGAGTATATAGGGCCTGGTGGCCCCACGCCTTTCCTTTTTTTAATTTGGGTGCGGGGTTCCCCTCAATATCCATACAATACCCAAAGGGCCTGGTAATGGACTGGGGGGGTACCCATGCTGTTTGTCTCACTGATTTTCATCCATATTGCCAGGACCCGACATTACATTAAAGCTGCAAGCAGTTTTTTTCCTTTAAAAATTACATTTTGTGCAGGGACTGTTCTAAGCACGGGAAACATGCGCCACTTTACAGGCATACTATAGACACCCCCCAGGTACGATATTTAAAGGAATATTTCACTTTTTTTTTTTTTTTACTTTAAGCATCATTAAAATCACTGCTCCCGAAAAAACGGCCGTTTTTAAAGGTTTTTTTGGCATTGATACATGTCCCCTGGGGCAGGACCCGGGTCCCCAAACCCTTTTTAGGACAATACCATGCAAATTAGCATTTTAAAATGAGCACTTTTGATTTCGAACGTTCGAGTCCCATAGACGTCAATGGGGTTCTAACGTTCGTGCGAACTTTCGGCCCGTTCGCAGGTTCTGGTGCGAACCGAACCGGGGGGTGTTCGGCTCATCCCTAATTACCACCAATAAAATAAAAATTTCTGTTGTGCAGGCTCTTAGCGTCATCGGGTTTTTTATGATGCATGAAGCTACACAGCATCATTGGTTGCTAAGATGCAGGCATCCTAGCAACCATTATCTCTCTGCATGACGGTTTGTATACAAGCCGGCGGGAATACCGGATGAGGGCATTGACCAAATATGGTCATGACTGTATTTGGTGAATACCATCGGCCAGCTGTGAAGCTGTCAGTTGCAATGAGGAGCTCATTACCAACAGATTATCTTGACATATCGGTGTGTATTCTTTTGATGGGTCATCAGTTGTTGTTCATCATAGTTGATGAAGGATCTACATCACGGATGGCATTATTTACTGAAATTGCCTTTTTTAAGCTTGCTTCCAAATTCCAATATGTCCCTCACCCCCTAGACTCCCACATCCACCAGGCCAGGGATGTAGGAAAGAGGCCCCTGTCCTCATCAACATTGGGACAGGGTGCTTTACCAGGGCCCCCTTCCTTTGACAAGGCACACTCCCCATTCTGACTATGAGCCATTATGCTCAATGGCCAGCCAGGCTGCATGTTCCACTAAGGGTCTGGTGTGTTTTTTTCTTTTTTGCATGGGGTTCACTATTAAAATCCATACCAGACCATTATAAAAAAACAGCATGCATTCCTGCCCAAACTCAACACCAGACCCTTATCTTGATGAAGCCCCCATATATCCATCCCCCCACTACGTGAATGAGTATTTATTCACAAAACAAAAAGTAAAAATTAATTAAACACATAGTCTATTGACTTAAATGTTCAAACCAAAAATGTAAATTTATTTTATTTGGATTTTATGTGATAGACCAACACAAAGTGGCTCATAATTGTGAAGTGGAAGTAAAATGATAAATGGTTTTCCAATTTTTTTACAAATAAATATGTGAAAAGTGTGGGGTGCATTTGTATTGAGCCCCTCCTTTACTCTGATACACCTAACTAAAATCGAGTGGAACCAATTGCCTTCAAAAGTCACCTAATTAGTAAATAGAGTCCACCTGTGTGTAATTTAATCTCAGTATAAATACAGCTGTTCTGTGAACCCCTCGGAGGTTTGTTAGAAAACCTTAGTGAACAAACAGCACCATAAAGGCCAAGGAACACACCAGACAGGTCAGGGATAAAGTTGTGGAGAAGTTTAAAGCAGGGTTGGGTTATAAAAAACATCTCAAGCTTTGAATATCTTACGGAGTACTGTTCAATCCATCATCGGAAAATGGAAAGAGTATGGCACAACTGCAAACCTACCAAGACATGGCCATCCACCTTAACTGACAGGCCGGGCAAGGACAGCATTAATTAGAGAAGCAGCCAAGAGGTCCATGGTAACTCTGGAGGAGGTGCAGAGATCCACAGCTCAGGTGGGAGAATCTGTCCACATGACAACTATTAGTCGGGCACTCCACAAATCTGACCTTTATGGAAGAGTGGCAAGAAGAAAGACATTCATGAAAGAAAGCCATAAGACGTCCGGTTTGCAGTTTGTGAGAAGCCATGTGGGGGACACAGCAAACATGTGGAAGAAGGTGCTCTGGTCAGATGAGACCAAAATTGAACTTTTTGGCCTAAAAGCCAAAAGCTATGTGTGTTGGAAAACCAACACTGCACATCACCCTGAACACACCATGCCCACTGTGAAACATGGTGGTGGCAGCATTATGTTGTGGGGTTGCTTTTCTTCAGCAGGGACAGGGAAGATGGTCAGAATTGATGAGAAGATGGATAGAGACAAATACAGGACAATCTTAGAAGAAAACCTGTTAAGTCTGAAAAAGACTTGAGACTGGGGCAGAGGTTCACCTTCTAGCAGGGCAACAACCCTAAACATACAACCAGAGCTACAATGGAATGGTTTAGATCAAAGCATATTCATGTGTTAGAATGGCCCAGTCACAGTCCAGACCTAAATCCAATTGAGAATCGGTGGCAAGACTTGAAAATTGCTGTTCACAGACACTCTCCATCCAATCTGACAGAGCTTGAGATATTGTACAAAGAATAATGGGCAAAATGTCCCTCTCTAGATATGCAAAGCTGGTAGAGACATCCCCAAAAAGACTTGCAGCTGTAATTACAGAGAAAAGGTGTTCTACGAAGTATTGACTCAAATGCCCCCCACACTTTTCACATATTTATTTGTAAAAAGTTTGGAAAACCATTTATCATTTTCCTTCCACTTCACAATTATGTGCCACTTTGTGTTGGTCTAATACTTAAAATCTCAATAAAATACATTTACGTTTTTTGTTGTAACATGACAAAATGTGGAAAATTTCAAGGGGTATGAATACTTTTTCAAGGCACTGTATATAATATATATATATATATATATATATATATATATATATATATATATATATATATATATATAGTATATATGCATGTTGTGTTTCTCTGGGGCATGCACCATTGGTGCTCACAAAGCTGTGACTGAGCCAACGATGACAGCTCATTGTCAATAAAGCTCATGTGCGTGTAAAGGCAGGCGTCCCAATACTTTTGGTAAACTAGTGCATAGAACATTATGCGCAGTCCTTGGGGGATACATTTGAGGCCACACTTAGCTCATAAGTTGACAACCATTATGGGAAGTACCATGAAGCTAAGCTAAATGCAAATGTGGGGATATACCACTGCAAGAGAGAGAAAACACAAAAAACAAAAGACAAAGATTAATGACTAATAAACCATAGTGCAGCTGTGTGTACTCTTTGGTGTTTACTGAGCTTATTAAATCCTCATTTCATTGATCTGTATTTGTTTTTCCACATTTAGATCTCTGTACGTGTTATTTATATAACCACTTAAACTTTTGCGCCAATAATAATCACTGACAGCGGGAAGCCGTCACGTATAAACGTATTAATACACTGAACGAGAAATGTTCTTGGGTTTGCACTGAACCTTAAAGCTCATCCTCAGTTGTATAGAACTCATTAATCACTTGATCCAGTAGCAGATTTAATGCTAGAGGGGGCGACCGTTATGTGCAGAATCACGTATATACAGTATCTCACAAAAGTAAGTACACCCCTCACATTTTTGTAAATATTTTATTCTATCTTTTCATGTGACAACACTGAAGAAATGACAGCTTGTATAACAGTGTAAATTTGCTGTGCCCTCAAAATAACTCAACATACAGCCATTAATGTCTAAACCACTGGCAACAACAGTGAGTACACCTCTAAGTGTCCAAATTGGGCCCATTTAGCCGTTTCCCTCCCCCGGTGTCATGTGACTCGTTAATGTTACAAGGTCTCAGGTGTGAATGGAGATCAGGTGTGTTAAATTTGGTGTTATCGCTCTCACTCTCTCATACTGGTCACTGGAAGTTGAACATGGCACCTCATGACAAAGAACTCTCTGAGGATCTGAAAAAAATAATTCTTGCTCTACATAAAGATGGCCTAGGCTATAAGAAGTTTGCCAAGACCCTGAAACTGAGCTGCAGCACGGTGGCCAAGACCATACAGCGGTTTAACAGGACAGGTTCCACTCAGAACAGGCCTCGCCATGGTCGACCAAAGAAGTTGAGTGCACGTGCTCAGCGTCATATTCAGAGGTTGTCTTTGGAGAAATAGATGTATGAGTGCTGCCAGCATTGCTACAGAGGTCGTGGACATCCTTCCCAGAAGAGTTGAAGCTGTTATAGCTGCAAAGGGTGGGCCAACTCAATGTTGAACCCTATGGACTAATGCCCCGTACACACGATCGGACATTCCGACAACGAAATCCATGGATTTTTTTCCGACAGATGTTGACTCAAACTTGTCTTGCATACACACGGTCACACAAATCTTGTCGGAAATTCCGAACGTCCAGAACACGGTGACGTATAACACATACAACGAGCCGAGAAAAATGAAGTTCCACAGCCAGTTTGGCTCTTCTGCTTGACTCCGAGCATACGTGGAACTTGATGCGTCAAACACAGGATCGGAATTTACGAGAACGGATTTTGTTGTCAGAAAATTGGAGATCCAGATCTCAAATTTTGTGTGATGAAAATTCCGATGGAAAATGTCCAATGAAGCCTACACATGGTCTGAATTTCCGACAACAAGCTCCCATCGAACATTTCCCGTCTGAAAATCCGACCGTGTGTACGGGGCATAAGACTGGGGTGACATTGGCATTCACATGCGTGTAAAGGCAGGCGCCCCAATACTTTTTGGCTGTGCCAGTCAAGTTCCTCCACCCCAAACTCGCTCATCCATGTCTTTATGGACCTTGCTTTGTGCACTGGTGCGCAGTCATGTTGGAACAGGAAGGGGACATCCCCAAATAGTTCCCACAAAGTTGGGAGCATGAAATGTCCAAAATGTCTCTGTAAGAGTTCCCTTCACTGGAACTAAGGGGGCAAACCCAACCTAGGAAAAACAACCCCACACCAGAATCCCCCCTCCACCAAATGATTTCAACCAGTACAGAATGGAGGCATCATCAAAAAATTTTAAAAATGCTCTGAGAGTCAGAGGGGGTTCAGAAAGAAAAAGGCTTGGTAAAAAAAAAATATGCAGACAGACCTCGGCCTTGTCTTGGATTCCTCTTCTGCCTCCTGTCTCTGATTGACCTTCCATTGCTGACTCGGCTTGTGACCCAACCATTCTGTAGTCTGCTCTCTATGCTTGATCTACCTGAATGGTACCAACCCGGCTTGTCTGACCCCGCTCATCCCGTCTGCTATGGCTTCGGCTCAGCAAGCCTCACCTGGTTCCTGCTTCAGCTGCTTACTACAGTCTGCCAAGTTCTGTGCCACCTCATCTACCAGCAGCCTGCCCGCTGCACATCCACCTGCTGGCTGCCTGCCACGCAGATTACCGGACTGATCACGGGTAGACATGTGCAGAAAGAAAACATTTGTTTTTTTCGTCTTATTTCGTGTCGATTCGTTATTTACGTAAATTTGTTTAGTAAATTCGTTTTAACCTGTTTAATTTGTTTTCGGAATTCATTTTGTTTATTCGTATTCGAATCGATTCTAATTTTCAAATTCAAATTCGGATCGATTTGAAAAGTTTTAGAAAATAGTTTTCGAATTCAAAAAGTTTTCGAATTTCCAAATAGAGTGAAATAGAATAGAAAATAAAGGAATATAATAGAAAAAAAATTGAAAAGAATATAACAGAAAATAAAAGAATAGAATATTCTTTTTTAGAGTAAAACAGAACAAAATAGGATATAAAATAAAAGAAATGGAATAAAATAGAAAAGAATCGAATAAAAAAAAGAATTAAATAAAAAGATTATAACCATCTATTCAAATAGAATAGAAAAGAATAGAATTAAAATTAAAAAAAATAAAAATTCAAATAGATTCAATCTGAATTTGAATAGGATAGAAAGAAATAGAGTAGAATAGAATAGAAAATAGCACAATAGTATAGGAAAAAAACAACAGAATATAACAGAATGAATATAACCATCTTCCTATTCTAATCTATTCCTTTCTATTCTATTCAAATTCAAATTGAATAGAAAAGAATATAACAGAAAATAAAAGAATAGAATGTTCTTTTTTTAAAGTAAAACAGAACAAAATAGGATAGAAAATAAAATAAAAGAAATAGAATAGAATAGAAAGGAATCTAATAAAAAAAAGAATAGAATTAGATAGAAAGATTATAACCATCTATTCGAATAGAATAGAAAAGAATAGAATTAAAAAAAAAAAAAAAACATTTTTCAAAATTCAAATAGAATCAATTCGCATTTGAATAGGATAGAAAGAAATAGAGTAGAATAGAATAGAAAATAGCACAGTAGTATAGAAAAAAACAACAGAATATAGTAGAATGAATATAACCATTTTCCTATTCTAATCTATTCATTTCTATTCTATTCAAATTCAAATTGATTCTATTTGATTTTTGGGAAATGGTTATATTCTTTCTATTCTATTTTATTCTATTGTTTTTTTTTTAAATTATTTTCTATTCTATTATAGTCTATTCTACTCTATTATTTTCGATTCTATTAATTTCTTGTGTATTTGAATTCAAATTTATTCTATTTGAAATTTGAATTTCATAAGATGGTTATATTCTTTCTATGTTATTCTATTCTATTCTATTCTATTCTATTCTATTCTATTTGTGTCTATTATATTCCTGTCTATTCTGTTCTTTTATTTTATTTTCTATTTTGTTCTGTTTTACTCTATTATATTTTACTCTTTTATTTTCTGTTATATTCTTTTCTATTCTATTTTTTTTTCTATTCTATTCCTTTATTTTCTATTCTATTTTATTATCTTTGGAAATTCGAAAACTATTCGAATTTGAAAACTATTCGAATTTGAAAACTATTAGCATTCGAAAAATATTCAAAAAGGATTTGAAAACTATTTGAATTTGAATTTCGTCCGAATTTTTTTGTCTTCATTATTTCATATTCGTTTCAATTTGGTACTATTGTAATTTGGAAGTTCGGATACATCCGAAAAGATAGATGGACTTGTGCCTTTTTTTCAGCTTAACTACGTAACTATGCTACTTCCTGGTTTAGGGCGTTTCCACTCTCTGTATGGAGGAGCTGTGGAGACACCTTGGACAGCGGCATTGGTAATGTAGGGGAGGGGGGTGTTAGATGCACTAGCAGATTTAGATACACTAATAAATTGAAACCAAACTCCAGCTAACAATTTTAAGCAGCTACAGCAACAGTTTTGTTCCTTTTGGGGTAAAAGGTTTTGGATACATGAATTAAAAGCTGATCATTGTAAGCACCACTGCCAGTGGTAAATGGTTTGTCTCAACCCTATAACTGCCAATTTTTGTCTCTTAAAGGAAGTTGAAAACAACTGATTTACTGGCCAGTTTATTGGGTGAAAATAAAAGGAAACATTCCAAAAAAGAAAACGAATGCAGCCACCCCATCTTACGATTGGTAAGCTGCAATATGCTACATTTTTGTTTTTGGGTTTAAAGTGTTACTAAACCCACTACAGTAAAATCAGTAATCTGTATATGCAGTAAAGCATGCTTGTTATACTCACCGTGGGGAGTAAGGGATTAGTCCTCTGCTTTGTGTAAAAAGGCCGTGTGATCCTGTCTTCTATGATCCTCCCCTTCTTCTACTGTCCCCAATCCATCTCCTGATAAGACAGAGCCTCTGGAGGCACTCTGCACATGCTCAGTTTGGTGTGTATTGGGAGAGAGTTCGTTTTTTTTTTCTTGGGAGAGTGCATGTGATCAGCACAGGGCCAATCAAAATCCTGGTAAAAAAAGTACCCTGGTCAAACAAAAAACAAAAAAAAGAAAAGAAAAAAGTTTTAATTTTCTTTTTTTGGCATATCTATCTATCTATCTATCTATCTATCTATCTATCTATCTATCTATCTATCTATCTATCTATCTATCTATCTATCTATCTATCTATCTATCTATCTATCTATCTATCTATCTATCTATCTATCTATCAATCCTCCAACATATATATGCTGACACATTTTCTGACATTATTTTATAGTTTTCTTGCTGACCTTTGCCTTGTTATTAATGCTTGCTATATCTTGCTGATATCTATCTATATATATATATATATATATATATATATATATAGATAGATAGATAGATAGATAGATAGATAGATAGATAGATAGATAGATAGATAGATAGATAGATAGATAGATAGATAGATAGATAGATAGATAGATAGAGATATATAGATAGAAAGAGAGAGAGAGAGAGAGAGAGAGAGAGAGAGAGAGAGAGAGAGAGAGAGAGAGAGAGAGAGAGAGAGAGAGATAGATAGATGGATAGATAGAGAGATAGATAGATAGATAGATAGATAGATAGATAGATAGATAGATAGATAGATAGATAGATAGATAGATAGATAGATAGATAGATAGATAGATAGATAGATAGATAGATAGATAGATAGATAGATAGATAGATAGATAGATAGATACACAGTATCTCACACAAGTGAGCAAACCCCTCACATTTTTGTAAATATTTTCTTCTATCTTTTCATGTGACAACACTGAAGAAATGACACTTTGCTACAATGTAAAGTAGTGAGTGTACAGATTGTATAACAGTATAAATTTGCTGCCCCCTCAAAATAACTCAACACACAGCCATTATTGTCATCCCATTTTTCACTACTTTACATTGTAGCAAAGTGTCATTTCTTCAGTGTTGTCACATTAAAAGACAGAATAAAATATTTACAAAAATGTGAGGGGTGTACTCACTTGTGTGAGATACTATATATACAGTATATATATATATATATATATATATATATATATATATATATATATATATATATATATATATATATATATATATATATATTTCAAGCCAAACAGTTAAAAAAAATTAAAACACTTTTTCTTTTGCTTTTTTTTGCTTTTTTTTGCTTTTTTTTTAGTTTGACCACAGTTATTTTTAATATAAGATACTAGTTTTAACTTTGAGAATTCTGCTTAATCAAAAACTTCTAAATTAAATGTTCCTATTACAAAGCAGGTTAAAGTTATTTACACAGGCAATAAAAAAAAGCATTTTTAAAAGCACAAAAAGTGTACACATTTTTTAAAGTTAAAACGAATGAATAAAATGAGTGAAAATACAAAAAAAAAAAAAAAAATGGGCTTTATTATATACTAATTTCATAGGACAGCAAAATTAGAGGCAATTTTGACAAGATTTTTTTTGCAAACACATAAATTAAGTTCAATTAAGTCACTTCACTGTTACAGGCCAGGAAGAATAAGTATTTTTACACTGAATATTTTTTCTGCAGTCTCACCGAGAAAATATGTCCATTGTTTTGTTTAGATAGAAGACTAGGCGGGTCCTGGCTTTAGTTTTCCCGGCAGAGCTGTAGAATTGTACCTTAAAGGTCGTGGATTTTACCACTTGGTAGAGGGATCTATGTTAATTTTTTTGATGTAGTTAAACAGTATATCAAAACAAAACTCTTATCAATAAATTAAGGCATTTTCTGATTGGCCAGGGTTAACATTGTGACATCATCCTCCCTTCTTTTATTGATAAAAATACAAGGCCTCCCCTGAATGGCAGAGGAGCATTCAGTCTGACTCTAGTTTAGTCCTGGAAATACAAAACCAGCCAAAATTCAACAAGCCAAACTGGTTTTTAGAATGTATTCAGTTCCGTGCTTTTATGAGACAAAAGTTCTCATATTTTGCATGCATAGTTAGTCATGCCAAAGAAAAACATGTTTATTTTCCAGAAATAAAAAGTACATGACACCCTCAATAGCCTAAACACACACAAACAGGTAAAACCCTTTAAAATACCTAACCCAACTTTCCGAAACAGGCAAAGAGTATTTAAAGTGATACTAAAGTCTCTGTTATCTATCTTTAAAAACATCAAACGTTTTATACTTACTTGCTCTGTGTAGTGGTTTTGCACATAGCAGCCCAGATCCTTCTCTTCAGGGGTCCCTCACTGGCGCTCCTGACCTCTCCCTCCTGTTGAGTGCCCCCCACAGCAAGCAGCTTGCTGTAGGGGCACCCGCGCCGATCCACAGTTCCCTGTATCTACTTAGACACGGAGCCGCGGTTCAACCTCACTCCCTTCTCATTGGCTAACTGACTTTGGATGACAGCAGCATGAGCCAATGGTGTCTCAGCTAATCAGGAGAGAGAGAGAGTCCCGGATGGAAGGGGCACTCGTTCTCATTGCTGAGTTGTGATGGGGCTCACAAGTATTAGGGGGGTTGCTGCACATAGAAGGTTTTTTCTCTTAATGCAATGAATGCATTAAGATAAAAAAAAAACCTTCTGACTTTACAACCACTTTAAGGATATCAGGTACAGGCAAACCCTGGCTGCCTGATCTGAGGGCGGGCTCAGCAGTTCACCATTCAGCTGCCTCCGAATGGCAACAAGTGGATTTTTCATGGGCATAGGATTGTTAGATCGACTTCTGTTTAGAGGCAGTAGGCACAAATGATACATACAGTATACATACACATAGACACACACACACATTATACATATATACACATAGACACCAGTGGCAGCTGGTGCTCAAAATTTTTTTTTGGGGGGGGGGCGCAAACAAACTAAAAAAAAAAAACATCAATTGCAGCCACTGTGCCCATCAAACGCAGCTACTGTGCCCATCAAATGCAGCTACTGTGCCCATCAATTTCTGCCACCGTGCCCATCAAGCAAAGCCACTGTGCCCATCAAGCGCAGCCATTGTGCCATCAAATGCAGCCACTGTACCCATAAATTGCCGCCACTATGCCCATCAAACGCAGTTACTGTGCCCATCAAACGCAGCCACTGTGCCATCAAACACAGCCACCATGACATCGAACGCAGCCAATGTACCCATAAATTGCTGCCACTATGCCCATCAAACGCAGTTACTGTGCCCATCAAACGCAGCCACTGTGCCATCAAACACAGCCACCGTGACATTGAACACAGCCACTGTACCCATAAATTGCCGCCACTATGCCCATCAAACGCAGTTACTGTGCCCATCAAACGCAGCCACTGTGCCATCAAACACAGCCACCATGACATCGAACGCAGCCAATGTACCCATAAATTGCTGCCACTATGCCCATCAAACGCAGTTACTGTGCCCATCAAATGCAGCCACTGTGCCCATCAAGCGCAGCCACTGTGCCATCAAACACAGCCACTGTGACATTGAACGCAGCCAATGTACCCATAAATTGCCACCACTATGCCCATCAAACGCAGCCACTGTGCCCATCAAACGCAGCCACTGTGCCATCAAACGCAGCCACTGTACCCATAAATTGCCACCACTGTACCCATCAAATGCAGCTATTGTGCCCATCAAGCGCAGCCACTGTGCCCATCAAGCGCAGCCACTGTGCCATCAAACGCAGTCACCGTGCCATCAAATGCAGCCACTGTATCCATAAATTGCTGCCACTGTGCCATCAAACGCAGCCACTGTACCCATAAATTACCACCACTGTGCCCATCAAACGCAGCCACTGTGCATATCA
The DNA here is from genome assembly GCA_037952925.1 of Lithobates clamitans. Classification (NCBI taxonomy): domain Eukaryota; kingdom Metazoa; phylum Chordata; class Amphibia; order Anura; family Ranidae; genus Lithobates; species Lithobates clamitans. The sequence continues at coordinate 1,021,272 of JBBGZY010000528.1, forward strand.
AACGCAGCCACTGTGCCCATCAATTGCCGCTACTGTGCCCATCAATTGATGCCAGTGTGCCCATCATTAGCTGCCAGTGTGCTCATCAATTGCTGCTACTGAGCCCCATCAAATGCTGCCAGTGTGCCCATCAATTGCCGCTACTGTGCCCCATCAAATGCTGCCAGTGTGCGCATCAATTGCCACTACTGTGCCCCATCAAATGCTGCCGAGTCCGGCAGACAATTCAACCGTGTGTGGGCTTCATCGGACCTGCAATGGACTTTTTTGGTCAAAAATCTGACGGACTTTAGATTTGGAACATGTTTCAAATCTTTACGTCGGAACTCCGCCGAACCCAGTTCCTATCGAAAAGTCTGCTCGTCTGTATGCTAGTCCGACGGATGAAAACCGACGGTAGGGCAACTATTGGCTCCTGGCCATTAACTTCCTTATTATAGTCCGGTCGTACGTCATCACGTACGAATCCATTGGACTTTGGTGTGATCATAAGTAGGCAAGTCCGTTTGTTCAGAAAGTACATCGGAAGTCCACCGAAAGTTCGTCGGATAGACCGCCGGACCAGTCCAGTCGAAAAGTCTGCTCGTGTGTACGCGGCATTACATTTATCCCTCTTCTAAAACATTCTGCTGAGTCAGTGAGGATCAAGAAGACTTTGTCACATTTACACAGAGAAACCTTCCCACCCACTTTAACTCCAGCAACCGCCCAACAACGTAGCTAGCAAGGGGATACCTGCAATAATAGCTGGTACCTACTATATCTCTGGCTCCAAGCACTTGTCTAAGAGAAATGCATTCCTCTTGCCACTGCTTGTCTCAGGCAAGTGCTTAGAGCTGTGCCATGTGCTAGTTGCTATCTGCATTGTCAGATGGCCACTGGGGGGGGGGGGCACCCTGTGTGACCTTGTAGCTAGGCTTATAAAGCATGTAGAAACATGGAACAAAATACTACTTGTACTTTTCCCTTTGGGGGAGAGAAACAATTAAAAAATAAAAATATTGAAGTGAGAATACTTTTTAAAGCAGCACTTCACCCTCTTACAAACTGTTTTGACCCGCAGGCCAAATCTGTCCCTCCAGGCCATTTCATATGACCTTCACACCTCTCCTGCAGGTGCGGCATCCACCCCTCATCTCTGCCCCACCTTGTCTTAGCAGTCAGCAGCACAGAGGAGGACAGAACTCCTTCTACAGATCCTGCACATCTGTGCAAGCGCAGCACCCCCTCATTTCCGCCTGCCCTGGTCTCAGCATTCAGCAGACTCCGACAGCTGATTCCAGCCCTCCTCTGGTCCTCCTCCAGACTCTGCATTTTCTGCTTCCCGGTTTTGCCCCCAGCTTCTTTTCAGCAGCAGCACAAGGTATGGGGGTGCACTTTGATGTAAGGGAGGGTCGGGGACTCTTGACATCTGATGGTGGGGGGGCTCTTGACATCTGATATAAAGGGGGTGGGTGCTCTGAACATTTATACCCTGTACACACGGTCGGACTTTGTTCGGACATTCCGACAACAAAATCCTAGGATTTTTTCCGACGGATGTTGGCTCAAACTTGTCTTGCATACACACGGTCACACAAAGTTGTCGGAAAAGCCGATCATTCTAAACACGGTGACGTAAAACACGTACGTTGGGACTATAAACGGGGCAGTAGCCAATAGCTTTCATCTCTTTATTTATTCTGAGCATGCGTGGCACTTTGTCCGTCGGATTTGTGTACACACGATCGGAATTTCCGACAACGGATTTTGTTGTCGGAAAATTTTATAGCCTGCTCTCAAACTTTGTGTGTCGGAAAATCTGATGGAAAATGTGTGATGGCGCCTACACACGGTCGGAATTTCCGACAACAAGGTCCTATCACACATTTTCCGTCGGAAAGTCCGACCGTGTGTACGGGGCATTAGTCTTACAGATACAGCTGGGGGCAACTAAATGTTGATGTGGCCCATGATTAAATTGAGTTTGACACTCCTGGCCTAGGCGAATTAAGTGCAATTTGCCCGCTGTGCCTCCCAGGATATGCACGTCACATTTCCCAGAAGGCATTAGCTTGCATTGAGAAAAGAGGAGGGGGCGGGACTAGCAGTGAGTTATTGGAAGAGCCGCCGGCTGAACCCAGAGTAGCCGTCAGCTTCCCGATGACATCACAGATAAAGATGGCAGTGTGGGACCAAGCATGGGGCAGAAGGGAGAAGGATCTCAGCAGGACACTGCTGGGCGGGTGAGTATGTTATCAGTGCAGGATCCACAACCAATTAAGCAGGGATAAGAAAAACTAAATGAGAAGGGAAAGGCGAAGGACCACTTGGTCAATTAATATTAATATGCAGTTATTTTTATGATTGGGGACTTGCACACTAAACAAAATGGCAGTAACAGGTTATAGATTACATACGTAGTAATATTTCGTAATAATTTTGGAGGGCATGGCAATACAGTAAATCAACTTTCCACTGGCATAAGTAAGCAAATATCTGACTGTTTACAATAGTCTATTAAACTTTGTGCATGGCCATTACCCTTTACTCTGTCTTACTAAATTATTCTTATGGTGGCACATATGAGAAAGTTATAAGGCACATATGATGTTGATAGGATACAATATCACCCAAGTTATGTGTTTTTAAAACAGATGGGAAAATGAAAGTTCCTCTTCTGATTCTGAAGACAGTTTGTGGTTAAAGATAAGTGAAAAGAAGTCCAGCTAGTGCCAGGATCATCCAGTGATGGCATGAAAGGCCATAGGCCTTGCCTGTGACTGTGCTGGTTGGATAAGCAGTGGTTCCTGCACTGCTAGTCTCGTTTTTGCTGATGAAGTCCCCTCCACATGTGTTTGTTGGTGGAGGAATTCCTGTCACATTGATGAATGTCACATTGACGTGTCTGCTGATCCAGGCTTGATAGGCTGTCACCAGGGTGTACACTCCAGGGCGGTTGGGAGCTGCACATTCTTCTCCCCAGCTTACAACTCCAACCTGGTACCAGATGCCATGAACTTTACAAACCAGAGGTCCTCCTGAATCACCCTAGAAAACATCAAAAATTGTCAGCTGTACTGGTGTCTATCTGTCTAGGTCGAGCATGGCCAACCCAAATCAAACATTGGACCAAACTGATGGAATAAACCTTCAAGGGGATGCATTATGTCTATAGATATCAGCTTGAGGCCCCTTTCAATTTAAGTTCTTTTTTTTAAATCAGAAAAGGTTTTATTGCTCATAAGAAAAAACATACATTACAGTTATATATGCACCATAATCCACATTTCTTTTTCCCAAATAATAATATAGCCATCAATAAGGTGTTATAATTTTGCATCTTAGAACTGTCAGCATTCGGAATATATGTCCCATCTAATTAAACCGGTAACATATTCTCCATTGTTCACACACCCTCCTCCTCCATTCTCCAATACACACTCTCGGCATCTACCTGTCATATCTTTAAACACTTCTTAGCAGCCTCATCTGTACCAATTCCATGGGGCTTATTCCAGGCACATCCAACCACGGGTCCCACAATCTGTCAAATTTTCCAGGGCTGCCCCTGTGCTGGTAAATATATTTTTCCATTATAAGCATTTTTCCCATATTTAGTATCCATGTTTTGCTATTAGGTGGCGTAGCAGACTTCCATCCCATCAGTATTACCTTTCTAGCCTGGAACAGTGCACGTGCAAAAGCAACTCTCGTCATCTCCTCCGCGATCACCCCCTCCAGAACTCCCAGTAAGCAACACAATGGATCTAGTGGGACATTGACCTGGAACACCTGATTTAGCGTAGCCAGGACCTCTGTCCAATACCTATGGAGTTTGAGGCAACGCCAGAGGAATTGAATCAAGTCCCCAGACGCCGCCCTGCATCTGCCACACAATGAGTCAGGAGCCTTGCCCATTCTATATAGCTTTACAGGGGTATAATGTACTCTCAACAAAATATACAGTTGGGATACCTTCTGTGCCACGTTTATTGAGCAGGTGTTAACTGCTTGCAGAGCTTCTTCCCATACCTCCCCCGACAAGGGGCCCAAATCCGCCTCCCATTGAGCAGCCGCCTTTGTGGGGTACCCCTCTAACAATGACGCTAATAACATGTTATAGCATTGTGAAATTATACCCTTAGTCTCCGACGCCTCCTGCATTATATGAAAAACCGGTGTGGGGGATTGGGACCAATCTGTTGCATCCCCTTGTGCTTTAATTGCATGCTTCAATTGTAGATAGTAAAACAACATACTGGTAGGCAAGGAATATTTATCTTGTAAATCTTTAAACGTTAACAATTACTAAAAATCTGGTACATGTGTGTGATACCCCTGCAGCGCCATCTGTGCCCCTGTTGGAGCTTAGCAAGCTCAACATATGTTTTATTTTCCCATATCGGGCTATACTTAGTAAAGCCCAAAACGTTTTGTAGTTGTTTAGCTTTGTTCCATACCTTCTGCAAAAGTGTATATGTGGGCATTTGTTTATTGGGTCTTTGGAAAAGGTGAGCCTCCAATCCCTCGGGTATTGACTCCGCCCCTGTGCCCACCAGCATAAGCTTAGCAGACGAGCCCAGTGGCAGAGGGGCCATGGCACCTATCAAATGCTGCAGTTGCGCTGCTAGATAGTATAGCCAAGGGTTGGGTAGGGCAAGGCCCCCCCCCCTCCTTTGAGCGCTGCAGCTGTTCTAACTTAATTCTGGGGGGTTTGGTATGCCACAGCAACAGCCGAAATAAGGAGTTAACCACTCTGAATATCTTCAGCGTAATAACTACCGGCGTGTTATGTAGCATGTATAGAAATTGTGGCATCAGAATCATTTTTATGAGATTCACTTTTCCTGCTAGGGACATCTTAAGTTTATTCCAAACATTTATTTTATCTCTAAACCGCGACATCAGAGGGTAGACATTTAGGCTACAAAAGTCCGTAAGTTTAGACAAGATGTGTATACCTAAATATTTAAAGGTAGAAACTACAGGTATCTGAGTCGGGGGTCTCACATTGGTCATCGGGGAACCGTCTATAAACATTAAGGCAGATTTAGTCCAGTTGATAGTGAGGCCTGAAAAGTGTCCGAATTCAGTTATAAGTGACATTGCCTGTTCCAGGGATCCCTCTGCGTCTTCTAAAAACAAAAGCATGTCATCGGCGTAGAGCATGATTTTTTCATGCAATTCACCATATCGGAAACCTCTAATCTGTGGGCAATCTCTCACCCGCGCCGCCAGGGGCTCTATAGCCAGTGCGAAGAACAGGGGGGACAGAGGGCACCCCTGTCTGGTCCCCCTGCTCAACCCAAAGGCATGAGACATTCGATCCGCCACACGTATAGCCGCCCGTGGTGTATCGTATAGCAGCCTAACCCATCTGATGAACCTGGGCCCAAACCCAAACTTGGCCAGAACCGCCCACAGATATCTCCAGCACACGCTGTCAAATGCCTTATTGGCGTCAAGAGACAGCAAGGCTCTACGGCCCATAGATTCCGAGGGGGTCTGCATGTTTAGATATAGACGTCTAAGGTTAGTCGCCGTAGATGTTCGAGGCATAAATCCTGCTTGATCTGAGTGAACTTTTGTTCTAAGAATCCTATTAACCCGCATGGCCAGTACTTTAGCTAGTAATTTAATGTCGCTCTGAAGGAGCGATATAGGCCTATAGGAGCCCGGATCTAAGGGGTCCTTACCCATTTTCAACAACAATATAATGTTAGCTTTAGTCATAGTGGTTGGTAGCCTTCCCAATTTAAAGGATGCATTTAATACTTCAAGCAGTTTAGGTAGGATTATTTTGCCATATTGGGTGTAGACCTCCATGGGAAGCCCATCGTCCCTGGGGGCCTTGCATGTAGGAAAAGAGGCAGCCGCCTCCCTCAGTTCGTCTAGCGAAATTGGTGCTTCCAGCTCCCCCCTCGCCTGGTGGGTCAGAGCTGGAAGCGTTATAGTGCCCATGTATGTCTGCAGCTCCTCGTCTGTATAGCTGTCACACGGCTTATATAACTCTGCGTAAAAAGAGGCTAGATCCTCTATAATTTTCTCCGGATCATTCACCAGGCGTCCTTAGGAGCTACGTATCGCTCCTATAGCAAGGGATGACTGTTGAGATCTGGCTATTCTAGCCAACAATCTACTAGTTTTTTCACCCTCTTCGTAAAATGCTTGTTTAGTAAAGAACCGTTTACGTTCCGCGGCGGAGGACCTCAACCGGTCCAGGGACTCCTGAGCCGATATCCATGCCTCCCTCGCGGACTCTGATGAGTCTAAAATACAAGCAAGCTCCAATTACTTCACCCGGTCTTCCACCTGTATCAGTACGGCTGCGGAATTGTGTTTTACGTCAGCAATTTCAGCTATAAATGTACCTCTTAAACATGCCTTAAAGGCATCCCATCTTAATAATAAATCAGTTTGTCTCCGGTTGTCAAAAAAGTATTGTTCTATCTGTTTCGCTACTCTATCGTGAGAGGTGAAAAGCTTTAGCCAAAAAGCATTCAGTTTCCACGGTGCTCTCGGCAGTGTGGTCGCCGGTCTAGTGATAAGATAAGCGACCAGAGGGGAGTGTACAGAGACCCCCCCGGGGTAAATATTCTACCTTGTGCATAACACTTAAGAGTTGAGGGGACCCCACACACAGGTCGATACGGGAAAGTGACTCATGGGTTTTGGAGAAGCAGGAAAATTGTTTGGTAGTAGGGTATTTAGCTCTCCACAAGTCTATCCAACCCACCTCTGTCAGTAGTCTGCTCAGAATAGTGCCCCTGTTTCCCGAGGGTGGCTGTGCCAGGGGATGCTTGTCTAGTCTGGGATCTAAGTAACCATTAAAGTCACCCATGATCATTATTGGGACATCAGGTTTGTCAACCAGGTAAGTCAAGAGGAGCTGCAGGATTTCCCTGGAGAACGGAGGAGGTACATACACAAACACCAATATCAACGTCAATGTATACAACCTGCAATGTAAAAACACAAATTTACCCATGGAATAAATAACAGGGTCTAATTCCTGGTAGGCCAAGGACTTATGTACCAGAACACTCACCCCGCGAGAGTATGCAGTGTGAGTGGAATGGTAGGCCTTGTCCACCCAGGAATTCTGCAGAAAACCTACTGTATCCTTTGTTAGATGAGTCTCCTGGAGGCCCACTATTGCTGGGTAAAATTTTTCCAGACATGTGCTTATCATGGTACGTTTCAAGGGATCATGGACACCTCGGACGTTCCATGTCACAACTGGGGTGTTTGCCATAATTGGTACTGTAAAGTGACAAGTCCTGGGTGAACCTGTTTCTTCGCCTCATCTTCTGGCCGTAAAGTATCAGTGCTTGTCCCGATGACCCAGACTGTCCCGGTATAGAATTCAGCGTTGTTTTGCAATGACGACCCGAGGCATCTGTGGAAGAATGTGCCTGGTGTCTCCATATTCAGAAGTGTCCTTCCCAGCTGAAACAGTGTGCTCCGTAGTTTAGAACCTGTTCTTTGGATGTGAGCAACTTTCCCACAGTGGTCAGGGGGGGATTCCCCCGTTCCGTCTGTGCACCTTAAGTTGTGCTTTAAACTGGTGCCAACCGGGCACATTTTAACCAGCCCCTTCAACTGGGCCAAAACTTGAGTGTTCAAAAAAGTTCCTGTGGGTACAATTATCCCACCTTGGTGTTTGACGTTTCTTGGTATATCTCTTGTGAACAAAGCTCTTGTCGCGCGTTAACTTTGTACAATAGTAACATTGTCCCGCAAAATGTGTTGTAGACTATAAAATGTCTAGTAATGACTGACCGACTTCCCAGCTCTGCGTAGTGTCGTTCACTCTCCCATATCAGCCTCTCTCCTCCTCCTTAGATCCTGCTCATTGCGGTCCAACCAGGCTGACGCTTCGGCTGCAGACTCAAAGAACGTGGACTGACCTCTTGCCGTAATGTGTAATTTCGCCGGGTATAACATGTCATATGTGACTTGAATCTTCTGCAATCTTTTCTTTACCTCTGCAAACTTGGCCCTTTTGCGCTGTACCTCGGCCGAGAAGTCAGGATAAAAGGAAATTTTTGTTCCGTTATAGTGCACTGCACCCTTTTCCCTGGCCAATCGAAGTATTATTTCTCTGTCCTTGTAGTTCAGGAGTCTGGCCAGCATTGATCTAGGTGGATTGCCTGGGGGGAGGGGTCTCAGTGGTGTACGGTGTGCTCGCTCCACTGCAAAAAGCGCAGTAAAAACATCTTTGCCGAATATGTCCTGTAACCACATTTCTGTAAATGCTGTGGGGTCCCTTCCCTCCACCTTCTCTGGGAGCCCCACTATGCGTACATTATTCCTCCTGAGACGGTTCTCGATGTCGTCATTTTTGGCGTTGGCCTGAGCTGCTTGCTGTAATGCACTTCTAGTATCTCTAGTGAGGGGGGGTAGTATATCCTCCACCTCACTGATCCATCCCTCCACCGCTGTGGTTCTCTCCCTGATCTTTTGAATGTCATGATGCAGGAGAGATACAGTCTCAGTGAGGCTCCCAAATTGCACTTTCAGTCCATTTACAGACGCTGTGCAACTCTGTACCGCCCGCAGAATATCACTTAGTGTAGGCTGCTGTACCTCTTCCTGCATGGAGTCAGAGCCATCTGCATTAAGGATCAGGGAGCCCTCTAATGGCAGCGTGTCATCTAGAGCCATGGCGCCTTCTAGTCCCTCAGTGTCCATTGCCAGTGACTGCTGATTCAGGGGGGAGGCACCGCTCTGTCCCTGCATCTTTTGGGCATAGTATATCATGTCCCTGGGCTGCTCTTTCCCCCACTGTTTGCCAGACTTTGCTGCCTTACCGCTCGGTTCCTGTGTCTTGTCTGTGCTGCGAGCCGCTCGCTGTGGTAAAGGAGAACCGGCGCCATCTTGGCCATCCATGGCTGCCTCTGCTGCTGCTTCTTTCTCCCCCTTTCTGGTCATTCTGGGCCTCCGGAACCGTTCGCCGGTGTTGTGAGGTGTCCTGCGGGGTTGCGGTGTGCTGGTGGTTCGGTTCTGGGTTCGGATCGGTGGCGGGTTCAGGATGTTAGAAGGATCAGTGGTGGGAGCTCCGTGTAATGCGTCCGCTCACATGCCCGTCCAGGCCACGCCCCCAATTTAAGTTCTTAATCTAGCTGAAGGCACCAGAGAAGCAGTGAGAGGGCCATGTGTACCTCCAAAAAAGTGCCAGTTTGATATGCTTGAGCCAGGAGCTCAGCATATTCCTAGGAAATTGATACCAATTTTCACAGATGTTTGCACTTTGTCTACAAGGTTTCTTTATTAAAACCTGACCCCATTCAACATTTTTATTTTCAGCTTTGCAGAATCTGGGAAAGAATTTAAAATTCTTTCTGGTTTTAATTTCCATCTGTGACCTCATATAGGATATGTTCCCCTCCTATCCTTGAGATGGTAGGTTTTCTTGCCAGCCAACGAAGGCACAATGGAAACATCTAAATGTCACAGGATGGAGGAAAATAGCAACATGACTACCAACTGAGGAGAAATTTTGATAATTTTATTACACAGACAAAAGATCTCGTGTATTATGTTTCCTTATGTTCTACATAATTGAGGCTGTTCTTCTGGAGCATTAATGTTCGGACCGTGCCTTACACTGGAGTCTTAGAAATTTGGTGTTTTTTGCAGCTAGGCTTTGAGAAGCCTAAACTTTGTTTTCTGTGCTCCGTTGTTTATCCTAAGCTCAGGAGACTGATTGTTTCTGCCTGCTGCTGTGGTGTTGTTTCCAGTAATTGGTGTGAGTAACAATGTAGGAGTTATGAATATTTATCTGACTCAACCAGTCACTGTGCAAATGTCTGAGGGTACCAAGTATCTTTGGTACAAAGTGTATCTGTGACAAATTTAGAGAGATGGCTACCTATATGAGGCATCTCTAAAGATGTCAGGAAGTTAGCTACCTGTATGAAGCTTCTTCAGATTACTCTGCTATGCTGAAAAGTGTGTTGGGGAACTTAGGAGGAGCTGTTGCAGAAGGACTTTGCAGGAGACCTGATTATTCAACATTTTATGGTACCCATGACTGATCACATAGGGACTTCTACTGAGAACACAAGACGTTTTTGATCTTCAATTGTTATTGGGAGGCTGCTACTAAAATATTATGACCCCAAAGGGCCACCAACTTTTGGGAGGCTGCTACTAGGCAAATTAGGGCCACCAATAACGGTAATGCTACCAGAAGGACTCTATGATATTTTGCTTTTTTGGGTAACCTCTAACCCTCTCTCCAGCGTTTATTGAATGAATAAAATACAGAAAAGATTGAGGGTGTTTAGCCCCAGTGCATGAGGCTCCGGTATTTAGGTGCAGGTGCAAGGAACATTCAAACCATTCAGCGCACTGCCAGCAGCCTGTCATAATCTATGAGAGGCTGACAGCTGCTGAGGCTGAATGGGGCTGGAGGATGCATTGTGCAGTAGTATTTAGAGTGGTATGGGCCCATGGATGAATGCCCAGAATGCAAGCAGTCTGCAATAATTGTAAGAACTGCTCAGTACATCACCCAGTCATGCAAAATCCTACAACCTGAGTCCCTTTAGATGTCACCCACCTGACATGCATCCTTCAGCCCATTTCTGTAGCCAGAACATATCTTTTCATCTTGGATAATAACTGTATTGTTGTTGTCATTGCTGTTTGCGTGATACATCAGGTCACAGGTTTTGTAGTCGATGAGTGGAGTCATCACTTTCTGGAGGATCCCATCTATAGGTGAATCCCCTGGGGAACATGAACAGCAAGAATATGATAATCTGTATGACACAAGTACTGTAAACATCTAAAGATCGGTCAGGCTCTTGGGGGCTTCTGTGGAGAGAGTGGTTAATATTTAATGAAAGAGACAAAGTGGAAAATCTATGAAAGTGGACAATTTCACTGGTTTTTGACTGTCCATGCTCTCTCAGGCTTAGATACATCCTGTACTATGGAATATCTCATGGGTGGTACTTCTGAAAGATGCTTGCAATAAATTTGTAACGATAATTGGAAATACAGCTAATGGTAATTTAAAGTGATCCTGTAATGTAGTGACCTGCAATAGAAGAACTACTCACCTCTCTGGCAGTCCATGTCTCCTACCCCTCTCTGATCCAGCGCTGTAGGCTTCAAAAGACTCTTTGGCATTTAATACTTCTGGAAGTAGTGGATGCCTGTGTTTGCTGTCACTTGTTCCATCCTACAATCCTACAACATTACCAGACACAGCATTGACCTAATAGTCAAAAGATTAAATCATTTATTGCTTTGTTCTTGGAAGTGTCGAAAGCTGAACAGACACTGGAATGGAGGGGAAATAGAAGACATAGACCAAGACATAGGCCACTCCTCATTTTTGTAACCCTGACAGGATCCAATAAAAGCTGTTCAAATCCTTTTCCCATATAGTTTACTTACTTATCCCAATCTTGGTCTCTTGCAGGCCTCTGGAATCTTAAAAAGGAGCTTGACCTTTTTTTTAAAAAAAATAAAAAAATTAAATTCAGCAGCTACAAATACTGTGGCTGTTGACTTTTAAACCCAAGGTAGTTACTAGTCCCTGCAGTCTAGCACTGTCTTCCAGCAACTGTCTTCTTTCTCAAGTCTCCCGTTTCTTAGTTTAACTATTTTCCTATTTTAGAATGCCTTCTTCATTTAAAGTCTACAGTTCATTTTTATAAAATGCCATTGGTTATCAGCAGCAGAGGAGAAGAAGAGGACAATACAATTGAAGCTACTGTAGTTAAATATTGTTTGTGAATAACAAAGATGTGAAAGGTTACATTGTTGTGGACCTACCATGGTAAGATGTTGTCCCCCAGCCGGTCACCCAGCACTCCATGCCACAGGGGAAGGTGACAGGAGAAGATGGCAGGCAGATCGGCATGATGTATTTATCATAGGTGACTGGGCGTGCCAACTTTACCAGGGCGATGTCCCCAATGTCTCCAATCTTTGTATAGTTCTCATTAACAATGAAAGATTCTGCGTTGATGGATGTGCTAGGAATAGACACAAACAGCTTGTAGGGGCCGAGATACACTTTTAAAAGTGTTACTTCGAAAGGCCTACAAAGAGACAAGGATAGATCATCACTAAGGCGCCATCTACTGTACAAATATCACCACTATACCAAAATAAAGATCCTTCTGAAATCCATACAAGCACACCCTTCCTCTACACACACCCAAATATAATTAATATGCTTAGATCTATTGCCATTTTTTTTACTACAATCAGAAAAGAATCACATTTTTAAAATGCCTTCTGCCTTTTCTTTCCAGGAGTTCGGAGAGCTGACTTCACAGACCCAGGCCGGTGTGGACATTGCTTTATTTACAATACACCTTCTGTGTTTACACTTCAGACTGGCACTGAAATCAAGGAAGGTATCTGCTCTTCTATTACTCTTTGAATCAATTTCTTCAGTGCCATGAACCATAAATGATCATTTCTATGCTGCAACACAGTCATGTAATCATGGGAGATCAAAACTGCTAGAAACAGGTTGTCTTGAATACATTTCTCTACAGCTCTACCATCCTAGGTCCTAAATGATTTTTCTCTAAATGCCCCCAGATCCTGGGGCCCCATGGATTGGACTGATAGACTGGTGTTTCCTGTTGCTGACCCATCATTCATAATGTACTGTAGTACCATGTACACACGAGCGGAATTTCTGACAGAAAGAGTCCGATGGGAGCTTTTCATTGTATATTCTGACTGTGTGTATGCCCCATCGGACTTTTTCCATCCAAAATCCAGATAGACTTAGATAGAGAACATGTTCTATATTTTTCCGACGGAACAAATTACTATCGGAAAAAACGCTCATCTGTATGCTGTTCCGACGCACCAAAAGCGACACATGCTCTGAAGCAAGTATGAGATGGAAGCTATTGGCTACTGGCTATTGAACTTCCATTTTCTAGTCCCATCGTACGTGTTTTATGTCACTGCGTTCTGGATGGTCGGAATTTGGTGTGATCGTGTGTATGCAAGACAGCTTGAGCGGAATTCTGTCGGAACTCCGTCGTAAAAAACTTCAGAGTTTATTCTGACAGCAAAACTTCAGAGTTTATTCTGACGGTCGTGTGTACAGGGCATAGGTGTTATTATATGGACTTGGGTATAAAAAGTATGGTAAAAGAACAAAATTGTTACCCAATATGGTGTTGGACCGCCTTTGGCATCCATGATGGCCTGAATTCTCCTGGGAATTGACAAATATGAGTCTTGGATGGTGGATAATGGAATATGATACCACTCTTCATGCAAAAATCCAGGTCACGATCCTGCGCAAAGTCCTTTTGTCTCTTTTGATCAGTTGACCATGTCCTCGGTCAGTTGACCATGTCTTTTGCTTATCAGAATATGTTTTCCCAGAAACAACACGGGCAAATAAATTGGCAACTTCAGTCACAGAGGCACCAGCTAAGTGGCACCAACAATTTATCCTCTTTCCACCTGTTAGCTTGGTGTCTAATCACACAGCGGAAGCAAAAGAATGTTACATCACTTCTGTTTCCAATGCAAAACATCACTTTTACACCTGCAAATCTTGAAGTGTTTCCATATTTTTATTTCCAACCTCTGTACATCAGAATGATGTGACACCACCTTAGGGTGAGCAATACATCATCAAATAAAGGCACACTTCCAGGAGAGAGAAAACAAGCAGTGGTGGCTGGTGCTCAAAATTTGGGGGGCGACACAAACTCACAATCCACCCCCCCAGAGACGAACGGTGGCGATCACCTGGAACCTCTCTCAGCGCAGGAGAGAAACAGCAGTGATGACCCGCCACGCCCCCGCCACGGGAGATGAACAGCGATGATCACCCGCCATGCAACCCCCCCGTGGGGAGACACTAGACCAGCCTTTCTCAACCAGGGTTCTGTGAAACCCTGGGGTTCCTCCAGAGGTTGCTAGGGGTTCCCTGAGCTGTGGCTGATGAACCACCTATTTTATGATGTCTATAGAGTTCAAGGTTCAGAACCACTTAGCAAAGCCAGCAGCATGACACCAAATATCTTTTTAGCTGTCTTTAAGGGTGGCATTCTGAACACCACTTTAAGGGGGGACATTCTTCCTATTGACCACCAATATAAGGAGCATTGTTCCTATTGAGCCCGGATGATTTGGTTTTAGTAAGGGTTCCTTGAGACATAAAAAATATTTTTGGGGTTCCTCTAGGGTTAAAAGGTTGTGAAAGCCTGCATTAGACACTGTGAATACTGGCTTTCCTTATGGAGTAGAGGAAAGGAAGAGCCAGGGCCGCTCCCGCGAGCACACAATAGGACATTCTCCTCCCGGCCACACAAGAACAGGAGGTGTGTCCTGAGACACAATTGACCAAGGAGTCCCAAGACTCCTTGGCCAATAGGGGCTTCCTGATTGGCCAGGAGGAGGATCAGTGTGACAATAGCAAATATTTATTTGTCACACAAGTGGGTGTGCTGGGGGCGTCCGAGCCCACCCTTTTTTTGAAGCCTATTAGAGCCTCTGGCTCTAATCACATGCTTAAAAAAAACACCCCTTCCATTGGAATCCATGGTATGGTGCCCCGCATGTAGATTCGGGGCCAGATACATGGATGAGGCGGCGGTGCCCCTGCGCCCTTAATGAAGCGGCCACCACTGAAAATAAGTAAGGCATCTGCTCCTACATTCCTTTTTGAGTCTATTTTTTTCAGTACCACAAACCAATTAATGACCATTTCTATGCTGCAATGCAGTCATGTAATCATAAGGTATTAAAACTGCTAGGATGCTTCTGCATACATTTTGCTACACTTTTACCATCCATCCTAGGTCCTACAGGATTTTTCTCTAAATATCCCTAGAACCTGGGGCCCCATAGATTGGACTAATAGACCAGTTATGTTTGCCGATGACCTGTCATTCATCTTGCAGGTACTATTATATGGACTTGGTAAATATTAAATGAGGGTATCTTCTTCAGAATGATGTGACACAAACTCAGGGCTGTGCACCACATAATAGACATGTGCACTGCCGAAAAATGTGTTTGCTTTCGTTTCATTCGTTTTTTGTTTTTTTTTTCCTTTTTCGGGTCATTCGTTATGATCAAAATTCGTTATTTCGAATAAATTTGTACCTTTGGAAAAATTTTATGTTGTTATGTTCATTCGTTTAGATGCGGCATTCGGAAATTCGTAAGTTCGAAAATTGGTAAATTGGTAAATTCGAAAATTCCTAAATTCGGGAATTCGAAAAACAGAAATAATAACTAACTAACTAATAATAACTAACTATTAAATTCTAGGTATTGAAATTTCCTTTCAAATTTGGCTGTTTATGAACATAATGAATATACATTTATACAAAGTTACAAATTACCAATAACGAATACTGCATCTGAATTAATGGAACGTAAGGAATTAATAATAGTAAATAATAATAATAAAAAGTTTTATTATTATTACTATTATTTTTTATTATTAATCCCTTACATTCCATTTGTTTAGATGAGGCATTCATTATTTTGGATAATTTGTAAGTTCGAATCAATTCGCATTTGTTACATTCACTAACAGCCAAATTTGAAAGGAAATTCCAATACCTATAATTTAATAGTTAGTAATAGTTATTATTATTATTAGTTATTTAGTTATTTTTTCGAATTTTCATTCTTATTTGTGGATTTTCGTTCTTTCAAATTTTTCGGATTTTCATTCTTAGTTTCGGATTTTCAAATTTTCTAATCTTTGGATTTACGTATTTACAAATTTTCGACTTTTTGAATTTTCAAATTTACGAATTTTTGGAAAAATTAGTCAAACGAATTTTCGTTAATTTGAATATTTACAAATTAACGAATTTTTCGAATTTTGCCGAAAAAAAAAAAATTTGGAACAAGATCAAACTGCACATGTCATCATCAATTAAATGCATACTTCCAGGGGAGAGTTCATACTTTTCATATTGTCCACTGGACCACTTTACAAGCAGAGTGAAACCAATTTTTGAAATAGCAAATATATAGCATTGAAATATTAGCACAAATAAAGATAACATTGTATGCGTGGTTATGATCCATCCACGAGGGTTCTTCAAAAAGTTTCCACACTTTTTTTAACTCTATTAGACATAAAAAAGTCAATAAAGCTATAGCCTCATAGATAATATAAGATGGTACCATCATCCAAAATGAGTTTAAGAAATTGGAATAAGGAAAACCTGTTCACCGACAGGTCACCAAAAAAGGGGGAACGGGGGAAAAAGGAGATGGACTACCGCAGTACCAGTTTGAACAGAGAAAAAATACATTCTTAAAAAGATATATTTTATTAAGAGAAAATATAAAAATTTAGGATAATTATCCCTGAATAACATAAAAAGTTATACAAATACACGTTCTAATGTCATTTGGAAATATATCCCAACATTACATGTGTGTCACTACAATCGGATGTACTCCATAGGGGATATAAAAAAAGTGTTGAAACTTTTTAAAGACCCCTCGTATATTTTATTTCTCTTTTTTACATATTTAAAATAAATAATAAATAAATAATAAGTAAACGAAAAAGAAACAATGTGGATGGAAACCAAATGTACCATTTTTATTTTTGATGTTAGATTTCCCTTTAACATGAGGCCTACAAGTAGCTTCCCGTCAAACAAAGTAGCCGTCTTCTTCTTTTGCCCCTTCAGGCGAAACAGTCAGCCTGCGTCTGAAGAGGTGGGCAGATCCCGCGTCTATTGTTCAAAAACAGTTTAATTTATTCCATTTCTCTGCCAAGCACACATCTTTGGATCATAAGTTAAAGATGCAATCGGCAAATGTTTCTTGAGAACAATGGGAAAAATGATGATGCATTTGGCTGTTTTGTTGGAACCCCCCCGAGATCCCTCAAAGGCATCCTACACCCAGCTATTGCTCCATGAGAACATGGTTCAATAATAGGCATCATCATGCTATATAATGATGAGAAAAACTTGAAGTTATTATTTTACCAACATTTCTGCAAATGTATCCATTTAACCAAAATTTTACATATTTGGTGAAATGCATTGTAGTCGATAGAGGAAGTTAATAAGAAAGGTAGTTTTCAATAGTGCTATAGGCTTTAATGAGCTCATGAGGAGTAGGAAAGCCCCTTTCAGCCCTATCAGAAACCTTAAAGCGGTAGTAAACCGCCGGGTGTTTTTTCTTTTTCTATCCTGCAAGGTAATGTCATAATGTGCTAGTATGCATCGCATACTAGCACATTATGTTAAACTTACCTAAAAAACAAAGCCTCCAGTGTCACCACTGCAGGTGCTCCCATTTTCACCTGATTTTCCTTCCAGGTTCGCTTACTCCGGGGGTGACTGGCTGGAGCCGCGATGACGTCACTCCCGCGCATGCATGTGGGAGCCTTACGTTTACAGCACAGGACTCTGAAGGAACAGTGATGTCACTGGCTTCATATACAGTAAATATCTCCTAAAGGGTGCATGTTTAGGAGATATTTTACAGTATCTACTGTATAGGTAAGCCTTATTATAGGCTTACCTACAGGTAAAAGTCAGAGATGGGAGTTTACGCCCACTTTAACTTTGGTGATAAGCTTCATTCTGTGCTACAGTTGGATGAGCAAAAGTTCGGCCCGAACATCGCCCCTTCGACGAACACCCAAATTTGTGGGGCACTCGGCGGGATGTTAGCCCGCTGAGTGCCCCACAATGCGTGCTTCACAGTGCATTCTAGGGCCCTAATTGGGTGAAGCCTTGCACCTGACTGCTGCAAGGCTTTGCCAATTAAGGCACAGAGCACTGTCAGAGCCCTGATTGGACAAATTGATGATGACGTTGTCCAATCATGGCTCAGTGCTCATAGTTCCACCCCACATTATTAAAAGGTGTCCTTCCCATAGGAAGCTTTTGCAGTGTGTTGTTGGAATGGAGATAGAGGAGGGCTCAGTTTGCTACTAGCGAGTTATTGTGTTAACTTATTGTGATTGTGAGTGTAGAGTGTTAGTGTAGTGTTAGTATAGTGTGAATATAGTAAAGTAAAGTAATACTAAAGTAATAAAATCAATTTAAATGTCCATTTTTTCTTTAAAAATGTCAGTTTTGCTGCAGCAGGTTCTATACATGGTACAGATGCGCCACTTTACAGGCAGACCAAGGGGACCCCCCCAGGCTCTATATTTAAAGTCATTTTTCATTTTTATTGTTTCACTTTGAGCATCATTAAAATCACTGCTCCTTTAAAAACAACCTTTTTTAAGTTTTTTCTTGCATTGGTACATGTCCCTCAGGGCAGTACCCAGGCCCCCATACCCTTTTTATGGGCCAATAACTTGCATCGATTCGGGTCCGAACTTTTGCGATGTTTGAGAGTTGTGGCGAGAACCGAACTGGGGAGTGTTCGGCCCATCTCTCTTCTGTACTAAAAGCATATGTCAGGCCAAAAACTTTTTATCCAAGTGTTGGATATAATGAATAAGTATTGGAATGTCTATCTAGTTTTATTGCAATCTGGAGAGAATCCCCCTTACTTTCCGTCCAGCTGACAAGGGTTTTACCAGACAGGAAGTAAGGAAAGATATTCAAGCAGAAATAAAAATCTGTCAGAGGTTCTAGCTCTCGTCTTCTGTACTAAGGAAACTATTGTCTGTGTTGCTGTTGGTTCCCTTCACTTCCTGACTGGTAAAATGTTGTCAACAGGACAGGAAGTAAGGGATAATCTCTTTAATGGAGCACCAGACATTTTTAGGAACCCAGCAGGGGTTTAACACTTAGGCTCCGCTCACACCTGAGCGATCCGGATCGCAGGTGTAATCGTCACCATTCTACCCTCAATTCCAGAATCGAGGCAAAACGCAACAGTGCCAAAAATCGCAACCGCAAATGCTCCTCTGTGCCAAGATTTGGGACATTTTTTGGAGCGGAGGGAGGCCCATTCAAATAAACGGTGCAGCTCCAAAAACGCTTTACTAAAAAAACGAAAAAAAAAGCTAATAAAAAACGAGCTGCAGCAGCTGTTGCAGCTGATCGCTCAGGTGTGAATGGAGCCTAAGAAAACAAATTCCTGGCTTTATGTACAGGTAACCAATAACCCACATAGTTTTATTTACAAATAAAGCCAGGTGAACATCATGTTAGTACTGACATGATGGTCATATGTCAAAGCTAAGCTGGGGATATCAATAAATCCATGCCACACAGTAATTTCACACAATGACTGAGACTCTCTGCCTCACCCAACCAGATGTCATGCAAAGGCAAAGAATACAGCCAATAGGCATAGAATATAGCCAACAGGCATAGAATACAGCCAATAGGCATAATCTACAAATCAATGTCTTTCTCTCTCTCTCTCTCTCTATGCAATCATTGGATCAGAAGTTTGGAGCACCACATCAAAATGTATCACTCCAAAATAAGGTTTTATTCCAAATTTGTAACATCCAACATGTTTCGGGGGACACATTTTACCCCCCTTGCCTTCATCAGGGCTTAAGAAAATGGACTTGGACAGCAAATAAATTCTGAATATCAAAAGAAGCTTGGTATAGATCACCAGCTGCTAAGCGATACCACGCTACTTTTGACATTAAGATTTTTTTTTTAATGTTTAAGTCCTTATCAGCCATTTTCTTGAGTCCTGATGAAGGTGGCGAAGTGTGGCTCCTGAAATGCGTTGTTGTTGTTACATGTTTGGAATAAAGCCTTATTTTGTGTATGATAAAAAAAAACTGGCGCTGAAGTAAATACTGAAAAAAGTATCAATAAAGTGAAAACTGTTGCAGCTGCTGCATGAAAAGTACAAAAACTTCAACATGTGATATACGAAAGTATGCGGTGCTAGCAACTAAATAATAGGTCAATAATGCTACACTCAATGTGTGTCTGTGAATGAACACAATAAAATCAATAATGACAACCTCAATGCGTGTCTGTGAGTGAACACAGTAACCACATGAAATTAACAAACAGAATGAATGGCAAAATGGCAATATAACAATACCATGTGCTATAAGTTCCGTATTAGGGTGATAAAATATAGGTGAAAAATGTCCTCGATTAGGTATGTGGATTCCCTTTAAGGAGACCTCACCATCAAACAATGGCAGACCCTCAGCTTGAAAGTCTGAGAAAGTAAACATACACAGTCACTTGGAATGTTGGAGTTCTGAGGATGAATCAGATGGATGCTGAAATGTTGCAAGTCAATTGAATGCTTGAAGGTAAGAGGGATATCACTTTCCACCAAAAAAACAAAGAAAGGATAACATGTTGAAGTACCGCTGGAGAATCTAAAAAGCGCGCACTACAGCACTACTTACAAAGTGTAAGGCACAAACAGGCATTCAGAGAAGACTTCCGTGATCGCCGCTTGGATGGCGTGCGCTCCACGGAGGCAGGAAATAGCGTTACTGGTTGTGTCGTGAGCCGGATATTACGTCGACGTGTTTCGGCCCTCCTCCAGGGCGTCATCAAAGGCATCACATCCAGCTTACAAGTGCTCAAATTTATGCCAAATACCAGGTAAACTCCTCCCGAGGAGGGGAACATAACAGCCAATCACGGCCAATAGTTGTAAGTCTCCCACTCCCTCCTGATTCATCATATCCTGTTTTAGCTCAAAATATAAACTTTATTGACAAAACAACAAAAACACAACGTTCTTGTCATAGGATAAGAAATATCTAGACATTTAAAAACATATTTAAAAAATATGTATATAAAACTGCAATAAAATAATTGTATCATAAAAATCCTAATAGGTCTCAGAAATATAATCAATTAATTTTGATGAAAATACATTTAAATAAAAAATATCTTTAAAAAAAAATAAATAAATAAAAATATAGAAATAAAAATAAAAATGAAAATAAAAAATAAAAAAAATTAATAACTATGAAAAATAAAAAATGAAATTAAACAGTAAATAAAATGAAATTGAAATTGATGGAAGAGAATAAAGAAACATTACCAATGAGATAAAAAGCAATTGAGATCCAACTCAATATTAAGGCCATAAGGGCTCAAAGTAAGGAGTCTATGGATCCATTGGGTCCGTTCTGGAAAATAGCTCTTTTAAGATTAGAGCCTCGCCAGTGTTCTTCAACCCTGTCGATTCCACAAAACGTGAGCACACTTGGATCCCTCTTATGAAACAGCCTAAAATGGTTGGAAAGACCATGATGTTTATACTTTTTTCTAATCCTGTTTACATGCTCCATCCAATGATGATACATCCAATCCATCCTGCTGCGGTCTGTGGAGAGGGTTCCTGTGGACCGGATGACACCCAGTGCCCGTCTCTGAGATCCCTGGCTGGGGTTACAGCCGCCTGCCTAGTGAGGTCTCCTATAATTAAGGGACCAACACTCTCTGGTAAGAGGCAGCAGTTTTTTGAAGGTGGAGGTTTCATCTACGCACCCCATTCACTGCAGCAAGATTATTACTAGCATTTTTTCACCTGTCACTTGGGGACATTCTTCTTTTTGGTCTTTTTTTTTTTTTTTCCCGTTTGGTTTACACAACATATGGACTGTAACGAATCACTGTTCATTGGGCACAGATTTTATGGACATCATTTACGTTTCTAATCTGTTTCACAATATTATCACCCATTCATTGTATATATTGATTATTGCTTATATTTTTACTTATATTTTGGTATAAGTTCTTACGGCATTTATTTGCTGCTTGTATCACACCATTAGTGTGACTTTTTTTACTATTTTCTATTTGATTGTGCTGTATAACACTTTAGTCGCAGCTCACACATTTTTATGATTGTTAGCGCAGTATTTTACTTTTTCCATGACTGTGTATGTTTACTTTCTCAGACTTTCAAGCTTAGGGTCTGCCATTGTTTGATGAGTGAGCTCTCCCTAAAGGGAATCCACATACCTAATTATGGACTTTCTTCACCTATATTTTATCACCCTATCACGAAACTTATAGCACATGGTATTGTTATATTGCCATTTTGCCATTCATTCCGTTTGTTAATTTCATGTGGTTACTGTGTTCACTCACAGACACGCATTGAGGTTGTCATTATTGATTTTATTGTGTTCATTCACAGACACACATTGAGTGTATCATTAAAGCCTTATTTTGGTCTTCAACATTTCGGTGTTGCGCTCCAATCTTCTGATCCATTTATGCATGACAATATTGGCAGGTGAAGCATGTAAAATAGGCATTGGAAATGTTACAATAGTAACTAAACTGTGGACTAGACATGTGCGGTTCTTTTCGTTCCGAATTAAAATTTGGACAAAATTTTGTTTTTCCGAAACTCAGATGTATCCGAATTTCCAAATTGGAATAGTACCAAATTTAAATATATAAAGACAAGAGAGAGCACAGACCAGCCCTAGTGTGTTATCATTATAGCTCTCTCTCTTGTCTTTATATATCTTCAGAATCATGTCTACCACCCAGTGGACCTTTGGGAGAGCTGCAACACCTTAAGCAAGGAATATACATACAGACTGTTTACTGTTGGAATAGGTATAGTGGGGACAGCGCTAAACTTGGTTTGTTGTGTGTGTTTGTACCAAATTTAAATGAATAAAATAAAAATGAATGAATAACGAAAAAAAAAGTTGGAGGGAATTTGAATTCGAATCAGTTTCAAATCATTTTCAAATTCAAACTGGAAAACTTTTCAAATAATTTTCCAATTTCCAAAGATAATAAAATAGAATAGAAAATAAAGAAATGGAATATAATTTTTTTTTTCTATTCTATTCCTTTATTTCCCATTCTATTTTATTCTCTTTGGAAAATGGAAAACTGTTTGAATTGGAAAACTATTCGAAAACTTTTCGAAAATCGAAAATTTTTCGAATTCGAAAACTATTCGAAATTTATTTGAAAACTTTTCAAATCGATTTGAAAACGAATCAAATTCCGAAAACGAATTAAACGAATGAAACACATTGTACTAAATTAGTTTATGTGAATAACGAATCAAAACTACATTTTTTCGTTCTTCGCATGTCTACTGTGGACTTATTAAAAGTACATTTAAAAAAGCATGGACATCAGCATGAGGTTAGCAAGGGCAACCTTCTTTGTTGATGGGTGCACATAAACAAAGAGGGGAAGAGAAGGGAAAGGAGACATACTTACTCTTCGAAGCAATGTGCTGCGCTCAGCACCCATTGTGGTGAGATTAGGGAGCCCCCACAGATATGGATATTAGCATACTGCAGACTGACCTGCCAAGGCCATTCCCCATCCAAAGCATCTGTACCTCCAACTATGCGATTGGAGGAGACCACAGGAGAGCCGCACACTGAAAGGTTTTCCACAGAGAGAACGTGGCGGACTGTGTGGAGACAAGAAAAGTAGTTGAACTTCATTAAAATAAAGTAATTAATCAGCAAATAGTGCATGTAAGCCATGTGTTGGTGAAAGAGCAATAAAACCAGCATTTGTACAGGCTACATGCATAAATCAGGTAATATACTTATGAGAGTATGGTGGGAGAGAAATTGCCATAAACATAAAAATAAATATAAAGAAGAATTCCAGGTATGGATATTCTTACATAAGTACATAACATTTTCCAGCTTGTACCAATGTAACTATGTATATACTAGAGCTGCCCTCCACGATCGCAACTCCGGATTTGAGCGATTCTGACCATCAAGCAATTTGTCGTAAGAATGTGAGCTGAAAAACGCGCGCCGCGCACCAATCGATGGTGTCTCAGGGATGCTGCCTGTTTCCCTGTTTCGGAGTGGCGGGGAAGCCGTTGGAGCCAGCGTGAAACGTCTGACGTCACTCAGCAAAGAAGAATGTGATTGGTCGGGTAAGTATGTTTCTTCTTCCCAGAGGTCTCAGGGACAGTGCGCCAGCACAAGTATACTTCTTCTTTTTTTTTTTAGAATCAGCAAATGCTTTTTAATCTTAAGCTTTCAATCAAGTCTCACTTAATCAATCTCTCAATTAATCAATCTTTCTGAATTAATCTCTCTCTCTCTCTCTCTCTCTCTCTCTCTCTCTCTCAATCACTCTCTCTCTCAATCAATCACTCTCAAATTGAGAGTGATTGATTGAGAGAGAGTGATTGAGAGAGAGAGATTGATTAATTGAGAGATTGATTGAGAGAGAGATTGATTGATTGCTTGATTGAGAGTCTCAATCAATCAATCTCTCTCTCTCTCTCTCTCAATCAATCTCTCAATTAGTCAATCTCTTAATTAATCAATCTCTCTGAATTAATCTCTCTCTCTCTCTCTCTCTCTCTCTCTCTCTCTCTCTCTCTCTCTCTCTCTCTCTCTCTCAATCGCTCTCAATCAATCACTCTCAATTAATTGCTCTAAATCAATCTCTCTCTCAATCAATCTCTCTAAAGCAATCTCTCCTAATCAATCAATCACTCTTAATCACTCTTAATCAATCGCTCTCAATCAATCTCTCAATCAATCGCTATCAATCAATCTCTCTCTTAATCAATCAATCAATCAATCTCTCTATCAATCTCTCTCTATCAATCTCTCTCTCCTAAAAAAAAAAATAATGTTGCGAGAATCGTGAGAGAATCGTGATCTTTTTATTCTAAGCGAAAAAATTGTGATTCTCATTTTGGCCAGAATCGTGCAGCTCTAGTATATACCATACCTGCAGGATCCCTCTAGAAGCTGGAAATCACTGTAGCGGGCACCACTACTACACCGACACTCCTGAAATCTCCTCTAGCATTTTCTCAACAAATGCAAAATGCTCACTGATTGGACAAGGTGGAGAGTTGCCCCTGCTGGTGGGGGAGTGATGCCATGCTCTCCATCTCGTCCATTGAGAGAAGGATCTACATTATTGAGAAAATGCACAGTGATCTTTTAATAGCGTCCATGCAGAGTAAGTCGGCGATACGGGTCCAGGTGGTTGATAAGGTTAGAGTCCCCAAGAGAGGTGGTGATGCCTTCCAGCTATTGTGCCGGTGGGAGGTGTTCTAGATATTCCATCTCCAGACCTGCATTCCTGGTGGGCTCAAGTTTGAGTGGGATGTTAGCCACTTCTATGAATAATTGGTTGAGACACTTCCCTCCGGCTCTGGCTGGATGTCTGATCTATCCCTATGGTATGTGGAGGGGAGGTGTCACACATCCCTCTGGGGTTTATTGAGAGTATATACATTGTTTCTTGAGATTACACATGCTGGTTCTTAATATATGGGATAAGGAAGTGATGATGATTTTTAGAGAATGCCAATATTTTTAATTGGATTAAACAATTAACATTATTATTTAACATAATGGTTACTATCACCTTACTATCACCTTATTCCATTTAGTTTAATAATGCTTTTTTTCTTTGGAATTTTGTCTTTGGAATATTTTTAAATTCTTGATTTTTTTGCTTTTGTTATTGTTTTTTTTTTTCAAATGTATTATTTTTTCAATATTTTTTTCAATATTCTTTTTAATATTTTTTTATATCATATTTTTTTCTGATTTATTTATATTTTTCTCTTTTGATATGAATTCTTTTTCTTTTGATATTTTTTTTTACATTGAGGGTGTAGTTTGTTTATTTTTGTTCATTGCTTTTTTAGAACTATCAAAGCACTATAGAGCTACCATTGACCTCACTCGACACCTGTGACAGGTGTGGGTGGGACTATTTAAGGAAGATCAGTAGAATACTTCTGGGTTAAGATTAAGCACAGTAATTGTGTGAAACACATTAACCGTTAGCAGCCTGTCAATGTGCTATTGGTGTTATGTAGAAGATATTTAATAAAAAGGAATTTAGCACCAACTGCGTTGGGCAGCCACCTTTTCTTATATTAAATAGTTGACAGAGGTAAGCTGAGGCCAGCACCCACGTGTGGAAGTCTATCAGGCTAATATTTCTCAGCTGGAGCAGTGTATTCTTCACTTCACGTCCATGCGGAGTAGCTCACCTTCTGTCTGCACAATGTAGCAGAGCAGCCACTCTGCAAAGACTGCAGAAGCTAGTGGAGATCAATGGAGTAGCAGTGTCTACAACAGTGATTTGCAGCTTCTTGAGGGATTTCAAAGGTATGGTACTATATGTGCATTGCTACATTGGTCCAAACTGGAACAATGGAACTATGTAAAAGTATCCATACCTGGAAATCTTCTTTAAAATATTAGACTTCTGGTTTCACATTTTTTTAATTCTGATAATGAAATATAAATAAAGAACTGGAGTCCCGAAACAAATATATTCCTCCAAACCTATACCCAACTTTCCCCCCTTCCTCCACAATAAATACCCAAAGTATTGTTTCAATGCTTCAGCTACCTACTGGGAAAGTTTTTTGTATTGTGGTGTTCTGTGACCTGCCCTGCCTATCTTACTATTTCTATTTCCCCCTGAAGAAGCCTCATTGGCGAAACCCGTTGGGACTCATTTACCCTTCCATAGCAGTGGGTTTTGGATAGCATACATCTTATTTTGGACATTGGGGTTTTGATTAAATGACCGGTATCTATACATTCACTGCCAAGATGTAATTATTACTTTGAGAGGGTCAAATCTTATTCATCCAATACATTTGATGTATATTGCTGTGGTGATAATAACGTTGCAGGGTCCGTTTTTACTCTTTTTAATGAAAATGCTTAAGATGAAAAAAGATGACCTTTTAACCTTTTTTTGTATTGTATCTTTGAGAGAACATCAACCTTTAAAGTCCCATATTTATTCTAGTCCAAGGTTTTTCTTGGATATAGTTGTACGTATCTAAAACCGGGATGTGGTGGGTAAACCTGCCTCTGATATGTATTGCTAGTAATTCTAAGCATACATTCATCTGAATGGTTTCCATATTTCTAGGGATTTATGAATTTATACAGCCAGACACTATGGGTCTTCAGATGCCATTAAACTATGCTGGGCTTTGCCTAAAACACAACTCTAATGCCCTGTACACACGGTTGGATTTTCCGACGGAAAATGTGTGATAGGACCCTGTTGTCGGAAATTCTGACCGTGTGTGGGCTCCATCACACATTTTCCATCGTATTTTCCGACACACAAAGTTTGAGAGCAGGCTATAAAATTTTCTGACAACAAAATCCGTTGTCGGAAATTCCGATCGTGTGTACACAAATCCGAAGGACAAAGTGCCACGCATGCTCAGAATAAATAAAGAGATGAAAGCTATTGGCCACTGCCCCGTTTATAGTCCCGACGTACGTGTTTTACGTCACCGCGTTCAGAATGATCGGATTTTCCAACAACTTTGTGTGACCGTGTGTATGCAAGACAAGTTTGAGCCAACATCCGTCGGAAAAAATCCTAGGATTTTGTTGTCGGAATGTCCGAACAAAGTCCGACCGTGTGTACGGGGCATAAGTCCTCACTCGCTCTTGGTGGGCACAGAAACGGGCCCTGCTGTGAAATATTAGATCAGGAATTGTAATTACATACCCACGGGTACTGCGGATTTGATGTCCGCCGGGGGCCCGCGATCGTGGCACGGAGCGGCAGAACAGGGAGAAGCCTATGTAAATAAGGCATTTCCCTCTTCTGCCTTGTGACATGACAGAGATCTACTGCTCTCTGTCATCGGAAGCAGTGATCGCTGTCATGTCAGTGGTAGGCCACCCTCCCCACAGTTAGAATCACTCCCTAGGACACACTTAACCCCTTGATCACCCCCTAGTGTTTAACCCCTTCCTGCCAGTGTCATTTACACAGTAATCAGTGCATTGTTATAGCACTGATCACTGTATAAATGACAATGGTGCCAAAATAGTGTCAATAGTGTCCAATGTGTCCGCTATAATGTCGCAGTCATGATAAAAATCGCAGATCGCCGCCATTACTAATAGTAAAAAAAAAATAAACAAAAATGCCATAAATCTATCCCCTGTTTTGTAGATGCGATAACTTTTGCGCAAACCAATCGATATACGCTTATTGAGATTTTTTTTTACCAAAAATATGTAGAAGAATACATATCGGCCTAAACTGAGAAAGAAATTTGTTTTTTATATATATTTTTTGGGGATATTTATTATAGCAAAAAGTTAAAAATATTGATTTCTTTTTGAAAATTGACGCTCTTTTTTTGTTTATAGCGCAAATCACGTGAACAGAGGTTGTCCAAGTAAATATGATAAAATAAATGGCTGGCTGAGCCTTGCACGGCATCGTATGCCAATATCAACTTATGATATGATACTGATACATATACTGTCATATAGACTATACGGATTGCTGATGATATGATTTGCTATAGTTGTATATGAGGGGGCTGTCACTTTGGTGACCGACAAGACTTATGCCTTAGATATAATTTTGCAATTCTTTTTACTTTTTAGATATGAAATTGGTAATGTGAACCCGTGAGGATTTAAATTATACATGTGTATTGTGTTACTGTGTTTATGTAGGTTTTTTTTTTTTTTTTTTGTATTTGTATTGTGTTTAAAATACAATAGATTAAAAAAAAGTACATAAAAATATTCCATCATTTTTACCTTTGCGCAAACCAATCAATATACGCTTATTAAGATTTTTTTTTACCAAAAACATGTAGCTAAATACATATTGACCTGAATTGATGAAGAAATTAGATTTTTTAATTTTTTTTTAATTGTATATCATTTATAGCAGAAAGTAAAAAACAAAGTTTTTTTTTTCTTTCCAAATTGTCATTTTTTTTTTGTTTATATTGCAAATATAATATAATATATTATATTAAAATATAAAAACCACAGAGGTGGTCAAATACCACCAAAAGAAAGCTCTATTTTTGGGTACCAGGTCGCATGACTGCGCAATTGTCAGTTAAAGCGACGCAGTGCCGTATTGCAAAAAATGCTCTGGTCGGGAGGGGGGTGAAACCTTCCGGGGCTGAGGTGGTTAAGCCACATTAAAAAAAAAAAAAAACTCTCTGTTGAAGTGTATATATATTTTTTTTGCATTGGTACACATCTCCCATGGCAGTGCCCAGCTATCAGTGCCCTTTTTAAAGAAAAGTTTGCATATTAGTCTTTAAAAAATGGCATACACAAATGAGTAAAATTCTATTCCTGTAGATTTCAAAAGAGTTTGGCACTATGTACGTAGTTTGTGGACTTTGAACCTCCTGAGAACAAAACTTTACCCAGTTAATTCATCTCTACTGGGATGTAAGACATAACAAGTCATGTATAGTAGTTATATGCAATAAAATATATTTATTACTTTAATGAGCGCATAATTACATTTAATGATATTTTTATATCTTCCTGAAGTTTAACTGTAAATAATAAATCAAAGTATTGATTTGTTTTTTTTTTATTGCTTGGTCAATGTTCACATATTATTGAAGCTGACATTTCACCATCTGGGAGGGATCAGTCACAAGTCTGGAGAAAAAGGTTAACAATTAACTTACTCCTTTCCTGCCATGACTTCTCTTTTATTTACACAAGAAAGATTTTTATACCAATGATTGGCCAATATAATTCCCCAGAAAATAAGATTTTTTTTTCTTCTAACTGAGTGGACGATAAAGCCTCACTAGTTACATTAGGCAATTTCAGCAATCTTTTTTTCACTTGTTTTTTAGAAGGCAGCCCTGCAATTCGTCAAGTGAAGACAGACTGGGCATTCTCAAAAGCAGCCACAAGATGTCACTGTAGGAACCTGCCATCAATTTAAAGGGCTATAGTGTAATGAAGTATAATACAAGCAATACATTTGAATGAAAAAAAATATATAAAAAAATACATGTAAATAATCTGGCATAACATGAATAATAATGATTTATAATAGACCCCTGATGTCTCCTGTCACCTGCCCAAATACATTTAAATGAAAATAAATGTAAATAATTTAAAATAAAAGTGAAGACAGACTGGGCATTCTCAAAAGCAGGCACAAGATGTCACTGTAGGAACCTGTCATCGATTTAAAGGGCTATAATGTAATGAAGTATAATAAAAGCAATACATTTGAATGAAAAAAAAAAAAATATATATATATATATATATATATATATATATATATATATATATATATATATATATAAATACATGTAAATAATCTGGCATAAAATAAATAAAAATGATTTATAATAGACCCCTGATGTCTCCTGTCACCTGCCCAAATACATTTCAATGAAAATAAATGCAAATAATTTGACATAAAATAAATAAAAATCCTTTATAATAGACCCCTGATGTCTCCTGTCACCTGCCCAAATACAGTTAAATGAAAATAAATGCAAATAATTTGACATAAAATAAATAAAATTCCTTTATACTAGACCCCTGATGTCTCCTGTCACCTGCCCAAATACATTTAAATGAAAATAAATGTAAATAATTTGACATAAAATAAATAAAATTCCTTTATACTAGACCCCTGATGTCTCCTGTCACCTGCCCAAATACATTTAAATGAAAATAAATACATTTTAAAATAAAATAAGTACAAATAATTTTGTACAAAAATGCTTTTAATAAAGTACCAAAATACTTTCAATAAAGAACGATAAATAAAAAAGAAAAACATTTTTTTTTAAATGTACAGCACCCCTATGCCCCTGCCCCCCTCACCCCCAGCACATGTACTCAAATGCAAATGTGCACATAGGTTTGGGATATAGATGAACTCAGTGATTGTATCCCACGTGAGAGATATCTTCTTGTGAGAGCAATAATTCTAGGGACTAGAATTCTGAAGTGGTTTAGCCACATTAAAAAAAAAAAAAAAAAACTTTCTCTGCTGAAGTGTATATATTTTTTTTGCATTGGTACACATCTCCCATGGCAGTGCCCAGCTATCAGTGCCCTTTTTAAAGAAAAGTTTGCATATTAGTCTTTAAAAAATGGCATAAAAAATGAGTAAAATTCTATTCCTGTAGATTTCAAAAGAGTTTGGCACTATGTACGTAGTTTGTGGACTTTGAACCTCCTGAGAACAAAACTTTACCCAGTTAATTCATCTTTACTGGAAATTAAGACATAACAAGGCATGTATAATAGTTATATGCAATAAAATGTATTCATTACTTTAATGAGCGCATAATTATTTTTAATAGTATTTTTATATCTTTCTGAAGATTAACTGTAAATAATAAATCAAAGTATTGATTTGTTTTTTGTTTTTTAATTGCTTGGTCAATGTTCACATATTATTGAAGCTGACATTTCACCATCTGGGAGGGATCAGTCACAAGTCTGGAGAAAAAGGTTAACAATTAACTTACTCCTTTCCTGCCATGACTTCTCTTTTATTTACACAAGAAAGATTTTTATACCAATGATTGACCAATATAATTCCCCAGAAAATAAGAAAACATTTTTTTCTTCTAACCGAGTGGAAGATAAAGCCTCCCTAGTTTGTACTGTCTGCCCTAATGTTGTTGTAAAGCGCTGCGTAAACTGTCGGCGCTATATAAATCCTGTATAATAATAATAATAATAGTTACATTAGGCAATTTCCGCGATCTTTTTTTCACTTGTTTTTTAGAAGGCAGCCCTGCAATTCGTCAAGTGAAGACGGACTGGGCATTCTCAAAAGCAGCCACAAGATGTCACTGTAGAAACCTGTCATCAATTTAAAGAGCTATAGTGTAATGAAGTATAATGAAGCAATACATTTGAATGAAAAAAATCAAATAAAAAATATACGTAAATAATCTGGCATAAAATAAATAGAAATGATTTATAATAGACCCCTGGTGTCTCCTGTCACCTGAACAAATACATTTAAATAAAAATACATGTAAATAATTTGACATAAAATAAATAAAAATACTTTATAATAGACCCCTGATGTCTCCTGTCACCTGCCCAAATACATTTAAATGAAAATAAATGTAAATAATTTGACATAAAATAAATAAAATTCCTTTATACTAGACCCCTAAAAAAAATACATTTTAAAATAAAATAAGTACAAATAATTTTGTACAAAAATGCTTTTACTAAAGTACAAAAATACTTTCAATAAAGAACGATAAATAAAAAAGAAAATTTTTTTTTTTTTTAATGTACAGCGCCCCTATGCCCCTGTCCCCCTCACCCCCCACATGTACACAAATGCAAATGTGCACTAGATGTACTCAGTGATTGTATCCCACGTGAGAGATATCTTCTTGTGAGAGAAATAATTCTAGGGACTTTATTTACAATTAACTCTGCAGTGATAACCTATAAAGGCTTTTAAAGTTTCAGCTATGAACAATTTAAAGCAGAGCTCCACTCAAAAGGGTAACGCTTGTTTGCTTCCTCCCCTCTCCTCTGCCAGATTTGCCACCTTTCGGAGGGGGGTCAGGGGGAGGATTGGGTACATGTTTTTTGACAGGTACCCGTCCCCACTTCCAAGAGCACACCGCAGCGAGGTCCCCGGCAAGCTTGGCACCCCTCCTCCTTCCCCTGCCGCCGGGCCATTCACAAAGTGCAGAAAGTAAAAAGAACCTTGCACTATGGAATAATAATAATAAATAAAGTAATAGTTTAGATAGTGTATTAAAGCTGCTCCCCTTAAAAAGTGTAAAGTGCTACCTTGAACTGGTAAAGAATATGTGGTTGTAGGGGGCGCTATAAATCTGATCAACTCTAGCTGAAACAATATTAAAGTGCAAAGTGCTAATCAATACATATAAAATTCATGACATAAGTGCAAATAAGACAATATAGTGAGTATTTCATCAAAACAAGGGTCCCTATATTGATTGTGATACCATTTAAATCTTTACATCGTCACCAATGGAAAAAACTTCACATAAATCACCCGCTGGATGTGAGTGAAAGGCCTACTCACAAGACCACAATGACCTCTTTAACTAAAAAGAAGGTCGGTATAAGCTGTGTTTTGTGGGTCAGGGATCTTGCTGAAGTACCGGTATGGATATAGCTGGGAACCTCATTTGTCTCCACCACAGTTGCCCATTAAAAAACAGATAAACATGGGACCATAGTGTAAAACCACTTAATGCAATGTAAATTTAAAAAGATAAAGCCAAATGGCCGCTTATATGAGTTGGTGCTTTAGCTTGGCACTGAGGATTAAAGGGTATATCACCAGGCAAATGGGTAATGCAGATAGATTGGAAAAAATAGTGGGGGAAACTGCGCTAAAAACCAAATACAAAATAAATACTGTGAAAAAGCAGCAATCCTCACAAAAACATCAATTGTGAAAAGCATAAAGAAAATAAGAGGTTGCGCTAATATTTAAAAACACAATAAATACTTAACAGTGAAGAAAGAATTCATATGAGGATTAAAATGTGCAAAACTCAGTGAAACAGATTGTACATAAAAGTCCATAAATCAAAATGTCACTCAAGTGCTGTGAAGTCCATGAGAATAGAACATCAATAAAGTGTTGTAAAACGTCCAAATCACCAAAGAAAATTGGTAAAGATTGATGAAAAAAATCCAAGTGATATATAATAAAAATCTGTGTAAATGGAAGGGGTCCACCACCAGGTATTGAAGGGGTTACTCCTTACCAGAAGGCCATGACCCCCCACTACAGAGGATCACAGCAAGCAGAGATCTTTAAAGCCAAAGTGGGGATTACCAGCGGTGTCCACTAGGGGTCATCTCGTCAGCAGCCACTCCAATGGCCCAAGGCGGGGATACCAAAAAATAAAAGGGGCTCACATAGTGTAAAACCACTTTACACTTTATTAAGAAAAATAAGGATATACACTT
This sequence comes from Lithobates clamitans, assembly GCA_037952925.1. NCBI lineage: Eukaryota > Metazoa > Chordata > Amphibia > Anura > Ranidae > Lithobates > Lithobates clamitans. Next base: position 1,054,870 of record JBBGZY010000528.1, read on the forward strand.
ACAAAGTGTTGAATAAAAGACAGCCTTAAGTCCGGCTCCGTGGCCACCGGAGCACGGACAAACCCGTACAACTGGAAAACAGCTCGCTTGGGGGTGACGTCAGCGCGTCGTCTGGCTCCGCCCAGACGACGCGCTGACGTCACCCCCAAGCGAGCTGTTTTCCAGTTGTACGGGTTTGTCCGTGCTCCGGTGGCCACGGAGCCGGACTTAAGGCTGTCTTTTATTCAACACTTTGTAAGTGTATATCCTTATTTTTCTTAATAAAGTGTAAAGTGGTTTTACACTATGTGAGCCCCTTTTATTTTTTGGTATCCCCGCCTTGGGCCATTGGAGTGGCTGCTGACGAGATGACCCCTAGTGGACACCGCTGGTAATCCCCACTTTGGCTTTAAAGATCTCTGCTTGCTGTGATCCTCTGTAGTGGGGGGTCATGGCCTTCTGGTAAGGAGTAACCCCTTCAATACCTGGTGGTGGACCCCTTCCATTTACACAGATTTTTATTATATATCACTTGGATTTTTTTCATCAATCTTTACCAATTTTCTTTGGTGATTTGGACGTTTTACAACACTTTATTGATGTTCTATTCTCATGGACTTCACAGCACTTGAGTGACATTTTGATTTGTGGACTTTTATGTACAATCTGTTTCACTGAGTTTTGCACATTTTAATCCTCATATGAATTCTTTCTTCACTGTTAAGTATTTATTGTGTTTTTAAATATTAGCGCAACCTCTTATTTTCTAAATGGGTAATGCAACCGTTCAGCTTCCGTTTGTAGGGCCTGTGTGCATTCCACCACCGTAGTGTTTGTAAACCGGAAGTGACCGGAAGTGACGTGACCGGGATGCGCCTCAACGTACGTTTCGTTTTACAATGTCACCAGGAAGCGGCGTCGTATCGGTCACGTCACTTCCAGACACTTCAGGTCATCACAGCCAATGGCATCCATCATTTTGATTATAATGCCGTCTACACACGGGCGGACTTTTCGGCATCAAAGGTCCGACACACTTTCGACAGAGTTACGACGGGCTTTCGACGGACTCTCTAACGAACGGACTTGCCTACACACGATCACACCAAAGTCCGACGGATTCTTACGTAATGACGTATGACTGTACTAAAATAAGGAAGCTCATAGCCAGTAGCCAATAGTTGCCCTAGCGTCAGTTTTTGTCCATCAGACCAGCATTCAGATGAGCGGATTTCTCAATAGGAACTGGGTCCGGCGGAGTCCCGGCAGAAAGATTTGAAACATGTTCCAAATCTAAAGTCCGTCTGATTTTAAACAAAAAAAGTCTACTGAAGGTCCAATGAAGCCCACACACGGTCGAATTGTCAGACGGATTCGTTCCGTCAGGCCAGTCCGGTCGAAGAGTCCACCCGTGTGTGCACGGCATTAAAGATAAAAATGGTAATCTTTTGATCCACAGAATTAATCTGACTTTCCTTCAAGATCAGAAGGGATTTCATCTTTCTTCAGCTTAGTTATCTATGTAGCTATAGAACTATTTTACCATGATTAATCACTTAGGTAACACACGATCGGATTTTCCGATGGGAAATATTGGATGTGGGCTTGTTGGCGGTAAGTCCAACCGTGTGTATGATCCATCGGATGATTTTTGTCGGACTTTACGCCAACAAATGTTGACTATCAGGTTCTCACATTTTCCGCCAACAAATGTTTGTTGTCGGACTTTCCGATCGTGTGTACACAAGTCCGTCGCACAAAAGTCCACGCATGCTCGGAATCAAGTATGAGTTGGAAGCGCTCGGTCTTGTAAAAATAGCGTTCGTAATGGAGATGTCACGTACATTTTGTATGTCACTACGTTCGTAATTGTTGGCCAACAATTGTGTGACCGTGTGTATGCAGGACAAGTTGGAGCCAACAACCTTCGAAAAAAAATCCACAGTTTTGTGTCGGAAAGTCTGATTGTGTGTACGGGGCATTAGAGGTTTCGAATTCCAACGTGCCTACGCAAGATAAATGTAAATGAGGGCAACAGGTTCATGTACCTATAGTAAGCAGGTACATGAACCTGATGCATGCAACACACTGTCCATATGCAGCTACACTAAGTCCTGGCATTGCAGCTGTCACGCAGACAGAGCAACACTGGGGGAGTTTTATAGCTGGGTGGGGGCAGCCTGATGGGGATTCCCAGACGCTAGTTCCCCATCAGCTCTGATCCCCTTGTGGTTGAAGGTAGGCAATGAGTGCCTGCCATTGGCTATAGAATTAGCCCATTGCCTGCTGTCGATTGGAAAGAGAGAGTGGACCTGATAGGGAACTAGTGCCTCAGCTTCCCCATCAGGCTCCACCCACTGTCAGCATCACTGATTGCTAGGAAATTCCTTAACAACCAACAACAGATGTGGAAGCAAATATGTCACTCTTCTACACAGTGTACAGAGATAGGCACTCTGTACACTCTGCCTTTCTCTGTATTCTGCCTGTCTCTGTACCCTTCCTACCTCTGCACTCTGGTCTGTCTCTGTACCCTTCCTACCTCTGCGCTCTGGTCTGTCTCTGTACTCTTCCTACCTCTGCGCTCTGGTCTGTCTCTGTACCCTTCCTACCTCTGCACTCTGGTCTGTCTCTGTACCCTTCCTACCTCTGCGCTCTGGTCTGTCTCTGTACCCTTCCTACCTCTGCACTCTGGTCTGTCTCTGTACCCTTCCTACCTCTGCACTCTGGTCTGTCTCTGTACCCTTCCTACCTCTGCACTCTGGTCTGTCTCTGTACCCTTCCTACCTCTGCGCTCTGGTCTGTCTCTGTACCCTTCCTACCTCTGCACTCTGGTCTGTCTCTGTACCCTTCCTACCTCTGCGCTCTGGTCTGTCTCTGTACTCTTCCTACCTCTGCACTCTGGTCTGTCTCTGTACCCTTCCTACCTCTGCACTCTGGTCTGTCTCTGTACCCTTCCTACCTCTGCACTCTGGTCTGTCTCTGTACCCTTCCTACCTCTGCACTCTGGTCTGTCTCTGTACCCTTCCTACCTCTGCACTCTGGTCTGTCTCTGTACCCTTCCTACCTCTGCACTCTGGTCTGTCTCTGTACCCTTCCTACCTCTGCACTCTGGTCTGTCTCTGTACCCTTCCTACCTCTGCGCTCTGGTCTGTCTCTGTACCCTTCCTACCTTTGCACTCTGGTCTGTCTCTGTACCCTTCCTACCTCTGCACTCTGGTCTGTCTCTGTACCCTTCCTACCTCTGCGCTCTGGTCTTTCTCTGTACTCTTCCTATCTCTGCACTTTGCCGGTCTCTGCACTCTTGCCTGTCTCTGTACTCTGCTTGTTTCTGTACTCTGCCTGTCTCTTTACTGTGCATGTCTCTGTACCATAGCTCCCAACTGTCTCTTGATTTTGAGGAACTGTCCCTGATTTGGAACAAAGTTCCTCTGTCCCTCTTTCCTCCTCATTTGTCTCTCAGTTTGGTCTGATCTATATAGTTGTATATAAAATGCACTATTTATTTTTCAAAAAGTGTTTCCCAGTGCTAAACCTTTCATAGAATTTCTAAATTTCTGCATTTGTAAATTTCTAAAGCCAATATGAAGGCTGTCTCTATACACTGCCTGTCTCTGCACTCTGGCCTGTCTCTGCACTCTGGCCTGTCTCTGCACTCTGGCCTGTCTCTGTGCTCTGCCTGTCTCTGTGCTCTGGCCTTTTTCTGTACTTTGCCTGTCTCTGCACTCTGGCCTGTCTCTGCACTCTGGCCTGTCTCTGTGCTCTGGCCATTTTCTGTACTTTGCCTGTCTCTGCACTCTGGTCTGTCTCTGTGCTCTGCCTGTCTCTGTGCTCTGGCCATTTTCTGTACTCTGCCTGTCTCTGCACTCTGGCCTGTCTCTGCACTCTGGCCTGTCTCTGCACTCTGGCCTGTCTCTGTGCTCTGCCTGTCTCTGTGCTCTGGCCATTTTCTGTACTCTGCCTGTCTCTGCACTCTGGCGTGTCTCTGCGCTCTGGCGTGTCTCTGTGCTCTGGCCTGTCTCTGTGCTCTGCCTGTCTCTGTGCTCTGCCTGTCTCTGTGCTCTACCTGTCTCTGTACTTTGCCTGTCTCTGTGCTCTGGCCTTTTTCTGTACTCTGCCTGTCTCTATACACTGCCTGTTTCTGCACTCTGGCCTGTCTCTGCGCTCTGGCCTGTCTCTGTGCTCTGCCTGTCTCTGCATTCTGCCTGTCTTTGTACGCCAACTTAGTTAGTCTTAATTACCTCCAGTTTCATTATCTATGAACCAGAGGTAATTATTTTTGAATTTAGTGCATTCATTTACTTTGTAAAAGTGGCGCCATTAACCAATAGCTGCCTGCCCACTGTCATATGATGGTGGGACGAGGTAGCTCTCATTCTGGGTGGACGTCATATGATGTGATCCCCTTCCCGAGCCACTGGGGGGTGCGCACCGACGGCGCCCGCCGCGTCACTGGGGACCCGGTGCGCGTGCCAGGTGGCCGTGATGTCCGCCGGGCACCCGCGATTGCCCAGTAACTGAGCAGGACCGTGGATATAAAAACTGAAATATCACATGGTCCTAAGTATTCAGACCCTTTTGCTCAGTATTTAGTAGAAGCCCCTTTTGATCTAATACAGCCATGAGTCTTTTTGGGAAAGATGCAACAAGTTTTTCACACCTGGATTTTGGGATCCTCTGCCATTCCTCCTTGCAGATCCTCTCCAGTTCTGTCAGGTTGGATGGTAAACGTTGGTGGACAGACATTTTTAAGTCTCTCCAGAGATGCTCAATTGGGCTCTGGCTGGGCCATTCAAGAACAGTCACGGAGTTGTTGTGAAGCTACTCCTTCGTTATTTTAGCTGTGTGCTTAGGGTCAATTGTCTTGTTGGAAAGTAAACCTTCGGCCCAGTCTGAGGTCCTGAGCACTCTGGAGAAGGTTTTCATCCAGGATATCCCTGTACTTGGCCGCATTCATCTTTCCCTCGATTGCAACCAGTCGTCCTGTCCCTGCAGCTGAAAAACACCCCCACAGCATGATGCTGCCACCACCATGCTTCACTGTTGGGACTGTATTGGACAGGTGATGAGCAGTGCCTGGTTTTTTCCACACATACCACTTAGAATTAAGGCCAAAAAGTTCTATCTTGGTCTTGTCAGACCAAAGAATCTTATTTCTCACCATCTTGGAGTCCTTCAGGTGTTTTTTAGCAAACTCCATGCAGGCTTTCATATGTCTTGCACTGAGGAGAGGAACTTTCTCCCATCTCCCGACTGCATCTCTGGAGCTCAGTCACAGTGATCTTTGGGTTCTTCTTTACCTCTCTCACCAAGGCTCTTCTCCCAGCTCAGTTTGGCTGGACGGCCAGCTCTAGGAAGGGTTCTGGTCATCCCAAACATCTTCCATTTAAGGATTATGGAGGTCACTGTGCTCTTGGGAACCTTAAGTGCAACACAAATTATTTTGTAACCTTGGCCAGATCTGTGCCTTGCCACAATTCTGTCTCTGAGCTCTTCAGGCAGTTCCTTTGACCTCATGATTCTCATTTGCTCTGACATGCACTGTGAGCTGTAAGGTCTTATATAGATAGGTGTGTGGCTTTCCTAATCAAGTCCAATCAGTATAATCAAACACAGCTGGACTCAAATGAAGGTGTAGAACCATCTCAAGAATGATCAGAAGAAATGGACAGCACCTGAGTTATATATACGAGTGTCACAGCAAAGGGTCTGAATACTTAGGACCATGTGATATCTCAGTTTTTCTTTTTTATTAAATCTGTAAAAATGACAACAATTCTGTCTTTTTCTGTCAATATGGGGTGCTGTGTGTACATTAATTAGGAAAGAAAATGAACTTAAATGATTTTAGCAAATGGCTGCAATATAACAAAGAGTGAAAAATTTAAGGGGGTCTGAAGACTTTCTGTCCCCACTGTATATTATACACTGATCAGCCATAACATTATGACCACTGACAGGTAAAGTGAATAATCTCACAATAATCTGTCCAGTCGGCACTCCATCATTCTGCAGTTCCAAAACCTCGTAATCAATACGCTATTTTAGGAAACAATCCCATTCAATAGCATGTAGCAATAACCCAGAAGAAGGTGGAGTCCATTCCACCAAAACACGTTGGCTTGATGTATATCCTACACCTACAAAAAAACATCTTTTGAACCACACATTGAAAGTTGCAATTTTTTGGACACCGGGTGCTCCTTCTTTCCTGCTCAAGCCACAGACTACCAGGTCATGCTAACATCTGATAGGTAAAATGAAAAACTTCTGGACATTGTTGACACTCTGTGCCCACGGCAGGGAGCCCTTCACAGCACCCCTCATACCCTAGACACCCCCCCCTTTTTTTTTTCCTCCTTTTCCCCCTATACTATTATTAAATGTCTATTATACACCTTAGAGCCATACTCACACAGACGTTGATGGTAATATATAGGACAGTATAAAGTTAACAGTAAAGAGCTGAGACATGTGCCGATTGCTAACTTTCCTGAAAAGCTTATCAATGATGGTTCCTGTATCTGTCTTTTACTGTTGTCTATACCCCACTTGTATATGGTCTCTTGTGATACATGGCTATGAAAACTTAAATAACGAATTAAAAAAAATAAATAAAGCTCATTGATTTCAATGCAAATAGAATAGAGGTAGCACACCTTTCCTCTACAATTCTGGGTTCAGAGAGGTGACAGTCTTACCTGCGGTCATTATGGTCAGCAAAGCCAGCGCCCCCATTGGAACAGATTGAAGGACGATGAGACGAGGTCAGGTTTTCTTTGAATCTCCGCTTCTGCTGAGTGTTCTCATTCCCGAGAATAATGTCTTTATGAAACACCTTCCTCAGGTTTCTCCTCTTATGCTCTAGATGGAACCTTAACCCTCCATAAATCCAGCTGACACAGCTCCCATTAATGTTTTACAAGTGTTGAGTTTCTATTTTGTGACTGAAATAAAAAAAAAGAAAGTTTGCACAAAGTCCTTTTCTCTTCAGCTATAGCCGCCCATTAATGGAGAGAATTTCAAACAAAAATTCTTCAAAAAGGTTAGATTAAGTTAAGACAATTTGTACGAAAATTTCAGGCCCAGTTCACACCAGAATGCGGTGCTGGACGCCTGCATTTTGTGTGCGTTTCCTGCATCATGTTCAAAACGCACAGAAGCTGTGCACTCAAGGCAATGCTAAGGACGCCCCAACGCAGGTCACAAAAGCAGCGGCACTGGATCGCAGCTGTCCAGGATTTGCTGAGACAATCCAACATTGTTGTCCATCATCCTGATAATGATGTGTCCCAGGCAATGTTCTGGGACCCTAGGATCACAGTGTCACCCATATTTGAGTTATTAACCTGTTACCACCCGGCCTATAGCAGATTGAGGGTCAGGCGGGACTCTCCTCCTTCTAGGTGGACATCATATGACATCCTCCCAGTCACGTTGCTCGTGCGTGCCCTCCGGGGCGTGCACCACGGTGATCAGTGGTGAGCCATGTCCCTTGGACACCACGATGACCAGGCTAAAGAGCCAATGACATGTTCAATATGTTCAATCACAGCCAAACCCATATAAACAAATGGCAGTTATCAGCATTTCCTTTCCTCAGCAATGTCACTGTGTGAGGATGATAACCGGCTTTCCATTGGCAGCAGACATTTACACTTATCATCAGTGCAGCCTCATCAGTGCCAATAAGTTTCCATTAGTACCTATTAGTGCCCATCAGTGCAGCCTATTAGTGCCCATTAGTGCCACCCTATCAGTGCAGCCTCATCAGTGTCTTTTCAGTGGCCACCAGTGACCATCAGTGCAGCTTATCAGTGCCCATCACTGACGCCTCATTAGTGCCCATCAATGCAGCCTATCAGTGGCTATCAGTGCAGCCTCATCAGTGCCCATCAGTGCAGCTTATCAGTGCCCATCACTGACGCCTCATTAGTGCCCATCAATGCAGCCTATCAGTGGCCATCAGTGCAGCCTCATCAGTGCCCATCAGTGCAGCTTATCAGTGCCCATCACTGACGCCTTATTAGTGCCCATCAATGCAGCCTATCAGTGGCCATCAGTGCAGCCTCATCAGTGTACATCAATGCAGCCTATCAGTGCCCATCAGTGAAGCCTCATCAGTGTACATCAATGCAGTCTATCAGTGCCCATAAGTGCAGCCTCATCAGTGTACAACAATGCAGCCTATCAGTGCCCATCAGTGAAGCCTCATCAGTGTATATCAATGCAGTCTATCAGTGCCCATCAGTGCAGCCTCATCAGTGTACATCAATGCAGCCTATCAGTGCCCATCAGTGCATCCTATTAGTGCCCATTAGTGCCGCCTTATCAGTGCAGCCTCATCAGTGTCTCTTCATCAGTGGCCATCAGTGGCCACCAGTGGCCTTAATGCAGCTTATCAGTGTCCATCACTGCAGCCTCATTAGTACCCATCAATGCAGCCTATCAGTGCCCATCAGTGCAGCCTCATCAGCGCACATCAGTGAAGAAGAAAATGTATTTATTTGCAAAAGTTTATAACAGAAATGAAGAAAGAGGGTTTTTTTTTTTTCAAAAATGTCAGTCTTGGGTTTGCTCTGGATCAGCGTCATGAGTTGCCATGGTGTGGGCAGGCTAGCACGCCAGTACCCTAACAACCAATGATGCTCTAGGGCAGTACACATAGCATCAACATTTACTATGGTGTTGGTGGCGGCTAGCCTGCCCACACCATTTTAATTCATGGCGCTGATACAGAGCAGGTGGCATTCAGGGTCATCCTCAGCAATCAGAAGAGGATAGAAGTCTGGCTCCTCCAGACCTCCACCACCTCCTGCCCTCAACCGTGTTGTGCCCCGTACAAATTCCGCCAGCAAAAGTCCGATGAGAGCTTTTGGTCGGAAATTGCGACCGTGTGCATGCTCTATCGGACTTTTCAGAGAACTTTTGTGTGACCGTGTGTATGCAAGGCAAACTTGAGCGGAAATCTGTCGGAAAAAACATCCAAGATTTTATTTTCCAATGGAAATTCCGCTCGTGTGCACGGGGCACTACTGTAACTAAAAACTTAGGGGTTACAAAATTCTGATGGGTAGACTCCAGGGTTGCACTGATACTGATACTAGTATCGGTGCCAATACCGAACATTTGCACAAGTATTTGTACTCGTGCAAATGTTCTGATGCTTGACCCGATGGCTGGGCAGTCAGGGGATGATCGGTGCAGCAGTGGGGGAGGAGTTACAAGCACCGATCTCCCTGTATAGATTTCAATAAAGTAGCTGACAGACGCTTTTCTTTCTCTCCCTCCGGTGGCTTTTAGCTGATTTATTAATCTATACAGGAATATTGGTGCTTGTAACTCCCCCCACCACAACACCGATCATCCCTGACTGTCCCTTGTGTCCTTCTCCTTGTTCCTCCGGTCCCCCTCTCTGTGCTCTTCTGGTCCTCCTCTAGTCCCCCTCCGTGTCCTCTGTGCTCCTCCGGTCCCCCTCCGTGTCCTCTGTGCTCCTCCGGTCCCCCTCTGTGTCCTCAGTGCTCCTCCGGTCCCCCTCTGTGTCCTCAGTGCTCCTCCGGTCCCCCTCTGTGTCCTCTGTGCTCCTCCGGTCCCCCTCTGTGTCCTCTGTGCTCCTCCAGTCCTCCTCCAGTCCCCCTCCATGTCCTCCATGCTCCTCTGATCTCCCTCGGTGCTGCTCTAGTCCCCCTTGGTGTCCTCTATGCTCCTTTGGCCCTTCTCCATGTCCTTCATCCCTTATGATGCTTCAGTTTATGAATGGCCAGGAACCTGTGTCTCCTGTCCATTCACCTTCAGTGCAGCTGAGGCTGCTGAGAAAGGGACTGGGGAATCTGTGTCCTCTGTCCCTTTCCTTGTCCCAAAGGGGAGATGTCAGGGGTCTGTTTAAATCCCTGATATCTCACCAAAGCCACCCCCCCCCCCCCCAACAGGGCTGATAAAAAAATAATAACAATAAAAATAAAATTGTAATAAATGTTTAAAAGGTAAAATAGTAAATAAATAAATAAATAAAACACTGACACCATCCACCCCCCCTCCCCCCCCCCCCAAAAAAAAAGGTTATATATATATATACAAATACCGATACTGTTTTTCAAGTACTCACCGATACCGATACCAATTGCCGATATTTTTTTTATGTCATGTAACAGTGGACTGTGTCAGTTGTTTTTATATATATATATATATATATATATATATATACAGTATGTGTATATATAATTGTAAAAAACAAAATTGTAAAAAAATAAATATATATATATATATATATATATATATATATATATATATATATATATACCGTATATACTCGAGTATAAGTCGTCCCGAGTATAAGTCGAGGCCCCTAATTTACCACAAAAAACTGGGAAAAATTTATTGACCCGAGTATAAGTCGAGGGTCAATAATGCCCATCTGCAGCTGCATGCCTCCCTGTGTCCTGTGCAGCCTACCTGTACCCATAAAAAAAAAGTATCGGCAATTGGTATCGGCGAGTACTTGAAAAACAGTATCGGTATTTGTACTCGGTCTTAAAAAAGTGGTATTGGTGCAGCCCTAGCACACTCTGACAAGATAGGGGACTTCTAAACACGGCGTAAACTGTCAGCCCTATATAAATCCTGTATAATGATAATGATAATGTGACAGAAGGACCTCTGATTAGAATGGGGACCCTAATGTGATGAGGAGGACCTCTGATGTGAAGGAAAGACTCTGATGTGATGAGGGGACCTCTGATGTGATGGCAGGACCTCTGATGTGAAAGGGGATTCCAACTTAAATGGGGGGGACACATAGGCGTGCACACAGGGTGTGCTGGGTGTGCCTGGGCACACCCTAATCACCCCTTGCTGTGCTGATTCCCTCTGCTTCCTGTCTCCCCCCTGCAGTGCTGCCACCTTCCCTCCTCTCCTCTCAGGAGCGGAGAAAGGGCTGGTAAATATTTAATTAACTGGCCCCTTCCTTTTCTGAATGAACACAGTGAGTGATCTGTACTGATCGCTCTTGTCTTCATTCTTAATTGAAGCATAGTAAACTATGTTTACTGCAGGCTGCAGAGAAAGGGACCAGGGAATCTCTGTCCTTAGTTTTTTTCTCTGTCTCAAAAGTGAGACATCAAGGGTCTGTTTAGATCATTGATATTGCATCAACGCCCCATAACGGGGCTCCTAAAAACATAAATAATTAAAAAATAATACTGTAAAAATAATTTTTAAAAAAATGTAAAAAACTATAAAAAAATTATAAAAATGAAAAAAAAGCTACTGACACCGTCCACTGCCCTTCTGACACCAATCTTTGCTTTACTGACACCGTCCACTGCCCTTCTGACACCAATCTTTGCTTTACTGACACCGTCCACTGCTCTGCTGATATACAAACATGTGTGTTTGTTCTCTGGGGTGCACACTCTAATGCAATAGGTTGCACACACCAATGGGGGGAGACATATGATGTGACAGAAGCACCTCTGATGTGATGGGGGGACCTCTGATGTGATGGGAGGACCTCTTATGTGAAGAAAAGTCTCTGATGCGATGTGAGGACCTCTAATGTGATGGCAGGACCTCTGAAATGAAAGGGGATTCCAACTTAAATGGGGGGGGGGACATATGATAGGACAGAAACACCTCTGATGTGATGGGGGACCTCTGATGTGATGGGAGGACCTCTGATGTGAAGGAAAGTCTCTGATGTGATGCTAGGACCTCTAATGTGATGGCAGGACCTCTGAAGTGAAAGGGGATTCTGACTTAAATGGGGGGGGGGGGGGCATATGATGTGACAGAAAATACTCTGATGTAATGGGGGGACCACTGATGTGAAAGGGGAATTCTGACTTAAATGGGGGGACATCTGATGTGACAGAAGCACCTCTGATGTGATGGGAGGACCTCTGATGTGAAGGAAAGACTCTGATGTGATGAGGGGACCTCTGATGTGATGGAAATACTCTGATGTGATGTGATGTGATGGCAGGACCTCTGATGGGAAAGGGGATTCTGACTTAAATTGGGAGACATATGATGTCACAGAAGCACCTATGATGTGATGGGGGGACCTCTGATGTGAAAGGGGGATTCTGACTTAAATGGGGGGAAATCTGATGCGACAGAAGCACCTCTGATGTGATGGGAGGACCTCTGATGTGAAGAGGACATTCATTCTGATGTGATGATAGGAACCCTGAAGTAATTAGAGTACCTCTTACGTGAATATGGGACCTCTGGTGTGATGGGGGGCCTCTGATGAAAATGGATGACTCTAATATGATGTGGGGACCTCTATTGTGATGTGAAGGCCTTTAATATGAAGGGAGGATTCTGATATGATGAGGGGACCTTTGATGTGATGGGAAGACCTCTGATGTGAATGGAACACTCTGATGTGATGATAGGACCTCTGATGTGTATAGAGGACCTCTGTCATGAAGGGGGACCTCTGACTTGAATAGGGGACCTCTGATATGATGTAAAGAACTCTGATGTGAAGGGGGAATTCTGATGGGGACCTCAGATATGATGGGGTGCCTCTGATGTGAAAGATGTCTGTCATATTATGGGGGCCTCTTCTGTGATAGGGGGACCTCTAATGTGAGAAGGGGACCTTTGATATGAAAGGGGGTTTCCGATGTGAAGTATGTATTGCCCCAGGCTCAGGTTTCCCATTGAAAAGTAGTTTAAATTTCTTACATTGTAGACTGGGGTGTCTCAAGATTTTGCATACTTTTAAAGGGTGCTGCAATTGAAAAGAAGATTGAGAAAGGCTGATCTACAATGTTAGTGTGTTAATGTTCATCATTGATGATTGCATGGCTTTGGGCCTCTTTCTAGGGATGTTCTCCCTGTCCTCTTGGTCTCTGTAACTTTGCACAACCCTTTTTGCCTCCTAATTGTCCTTCTGCAACCCATTTTTTGGAATTCCAATTTTTTCCAGCATTATCCAAAAAAATAAAACTGACCATAGCAATACATTCATTTATTGCTGTCAGCCTAGTACTGTAGGTTTTAACCCAGAAATGTCTACATCTGTTTTCTCTCCAGAAGGACAGAATCATCTTCAGGCATCACCCAAGGTCACCATATACTTCCTGGACTGAGATGCTGGCTCAGGGAGGACAATGTTATGTAAATCCTGGAGACTGCTGTTCTAGGCTGTGTTCTCCAAAGTCTGATACAGATCACCTCTCACCTTGTGACTTTCTACAACATTACAATGTTGTAGTCCGATCACGGGGGGGATTGAGGACATGCTTCCTCCTGCCTGCAGTAGGCTGATGACATCATCTCAGCCTAGGAAAAGCCACTGACTGGAGGTCAATGAGTGCTTTTTAACAATCAAAGGTGGAGTTTTTCTAAAAAATGATACTGTTGCTATATATTGTATGCCAGACATTTTAGCCAAGAGAGATTTTTCTCTATATCTACAGTGACAGTGCCTTGCAAAAGTATTCACCCCCTTGGGATTTTTCGTGTTTTGTTGCCTCACAACCTGGAATTAACATGGATTGTTTGAGGATTTGCATAATTTAATTTACAGAACATGCCCACAACTTTTAAGATTTTTTTTTTTTTTTATTGTGAAGCAAACACCAAATAGGACAAAATAACAGAAAAAGTCAATGTGCATAACTATTTATCCCCCTAAAGTCAACACTTTGTAGAGCCACCTTTTGCGGCTATCACAGCTCCAAGTCGCTTTGGATAAGTCTCTATGAGTTTGCCATATCTTACCACTGGGATTTTTGCCCATTCCTCATTGTAAAACTGCTCCAGCTCCTTCAAGTTGGATAGTTTGCGCTTGTGAACAGCAATCATTAAGGCTGGCCATACATTATACAATTTTCTTGTACAACTTCCCTTTAGATTTACCAAAACCATATAATATGAGGTCAAACCTAAACCCTTTCAATTTGTATGCAATCAGGCAAGCCCTTGCACTACATAGTTGAAGGTAAATCTAAAGAAAACTGAATAAGAAAATTGTATGGTGTATGGCCAGCTTAAGTCTGACCACAGATTTTCTATTGGATTGAGGTCTGGGCTTTGACTAGGCCATTCCAACACATTTACATGTTTCCCCTTAAACCACTCAAGTGTTGCTTTAGCAGTGTGTTTGGGATCATTGTCCTGCAGGAAGGTGAACCTCCGTCCTAGCCTCAAATCACACACAGAGTGCTACAGGTTTTGCTCAAGAATATCCCTGTATTTAGCACCATCCACCTTTCCCTCAACTCTGACCAGTTTCCCAGTCCCGACTGCTGAAAAACATCCCCACAGCATGATGCTGCCACCACCACAATTCACTGTGGGGATGGTGTTCTTTGGGTGATGTGATGTGTTGGGTTTGCGCTAGACATAGCGTTTTCTTTGATGGCCAAAAAATTCAATTTTAGTCTCATCCGACCAGAGCACCTTCCTCCATACCTTTTGGGAGTCTCCCACATGCCTTTTCGCAAACTCAAAACGTGCCATTTTGTTTTTTGCTAAAAGTAATGGCTTTCTTCTGGCCACTCTGCCATAAAGCCCAACTCTATGGAGCGTAGGGCTTATTGTTGTCCTATGTACAGATACTCCAGTCTCTGCAGTGGAACTCTGCAGCTCCTCCAGGGTTACCTTAGGTCTCTGTGCTGCCTCTCTGATTAATGCCCTCCTTGCCCAGTCCATGAGTTTTGGTGTGCAGCCGTCTCTTGATTTGCTGTTGTGCCATGTTCTTTCCATTTGGTTATGATAGATTTGATGGTGCTCCTAGGGATCATCAAAGATTTGGATATTTTTTTATAACCTAACCCTGACTTGTACTTCTCAACAACATTGTCCCTTACTTGTTTGTAGAGTTCTTTGGTCTTCATGGCAGTGTTTGGTTAGTGGTGCCTCTTGCTTAGGTTTTGCAGCTTCTGGGGCCTTTCAAAAAGGTGTGTATATGTAATGACAGATCATGTGACACTTAGATTGCACACAGGTGGACATCATTTCACTAATTATGTGACTTCCAGGGATGGACTGGCCATCGGGACTACCGGGAGATTCCCGGTGGGCCGATGGCTCAGTCTGGGCCAGTTTCATTTTCAGCCGCATCTGCGGTGCGCGGCGATCTACCCGTCAACCGCCGACAGCTGGCGCCTGACGGGTAGATCGAGATTAGCCAGCATGCAGAGTAGCGCAGGGAGCTTCTGTAGTAATAAGTTCTCTCTCGTTTCATCACGCTGTTCCCCGGCAGCCCCTCCTCTCTTCTCGTCTATACCAATTGGCTTGTAAGATCATCTGGTATAGACAAGAAGAGAGGAGGGGCCGCCGGGGAACAGCGTGATGACACGAGAGAGAGAACTTATTACTACAGAAGCTCCCTGCGCTACTCTGCACGCTGGCTAGTAAGACCCCACAATGTGCTATGTGCCCCGATGTGCTATGTGCCCCATCATGTGCCCCATCATGTGCCCCATCATGTGCCCCGATGTTCTATGTGCCCCATCATGTGCCCCGATGTGCTATGTGCCCCATCATGTGCCCCAATGTGCTATGTGCCCCATCATGTGCCCCGATGTGCTATGTGCCCCATCATGTGCCCTGATGTGCTATGTGCCCCATCATATGCCCCGAGCCCTGATGTGCCCCATGCCCTGATGTGCCATGTGCCACGTGCCCTAATGTGCCATGTAGCCTGATGTGCCCTAATGTGCTATGTGCCCTGATGTGCCCCGATGTGCCACATGCCCTAATGTGCCATGTAGCCTGATGTGCCCTAATGTGCTATGTGCCCTGATGTGCCCCGTGCCCTGATGTGCCATGTGCCATGTAGCCTGATGTGCCCCATAATGTGCCCTGATGTGCCCCATCATGTGCCCTGATGTGCCATAATGTGCCCTGATGTGCCATGTGCCCCATAATGTGCCCCATCATGTGCCCTGATGTGCCATGTGCCCCGAGCCCTGATGTGCCATGTGCCCCGTGCCCTGATGTGCTATGTGCCCTGTGCCCTGATGTACCATGTGGCCTGATGTGCCCCATGCCCTGATGTGCGATGTGCACCATAATGTGCCATGTGCCCCGTGCCCTGATGTGCCATAATGTGCCCTGATGTGCCCCGTGCCCTGATGTGCCATGTGCCCTGATGTGCCATGTGGCCTGATGTGCCATAATGTGCCCTGATGTGCCATGTGCCCTGATGTGCCCCGTGCCCTGATGTGCCCCGTGCCCTGATGTGCCATGTGGCCTGATGTGCCCCGTGCCCTGACGTGCCATGTGCCCTGATGTGCCCCGTGCCCTGATGTGCTCCGTGCCCTGATGTGCCCGTGCCCTGATGTGCCATGTGCCCTGATGTGCTATATGCCCCGATGTGCCACGTGCCCTGATGTGCTATGTGCCCTGATGCGCCCTGATGTGCTATGTGCCCTGATGTTCTGTGCCCCGATGTCCTATGCCCTGATGTGCCTTGTGCCCCGATGTGCTTTGCCCTGATGTCCTGTGCCCTGATGTGCCCTGATGTCCTGTGCCCCGGTGTGCTGTGCCTCAATGTCGTGTGCTCTGATGTTCTGTGCCCTGATGTGCTGTGTCCTGATGTGCTGTGTCCTGATGTGCTATACCCTGATGTACTGTGCCCTGATGTGTTGTGCCCTATTAGCTGATGTGCTGGGCTCTGTACCCTGATGTGCTGGGCACTGTACCCTGATATGTTGTGCCCTGTACGCTGATGTACTGGGCACTGGACCCTGATATGTTGTGCCCTGTACGCTGATGTGCTGGGCATTGTACCCTGATATGTTGTGCCCCCTACGCTGATGTGCTGGGCACTGTACCCTGATATGTTGTGCCCTGTACGCTGATGTACTGGGCACTGTACCCTGATATGTTGTGCCCTGTACACTAATGTACTGGGCTCTGTACCCTGATGTGCTGTACCCTGATGTGCCTTGTGCCCTGATGTGCTGGGCTCTGTACCCTGATGTGGCCTGATGTGCTGTGCCCTGATGTGCCTTGTGCCCTGATGTGCTGGGCTCTTTACCCTGATGTGGCCTGATGTACCGTGCCCTGATGTGTTGTGCCCTGGGCCGGTCTGGATGAAGTCCAGGGCCACATTTTTGTCCCAGTCCAGCCCTGGTGACTTCTGAAGGTAATTGGTTGCACCAGAGCTTTTTATGGGCTTCATAACAAAGGGGGTGAATACATACGCACATGGCAATTATCATTTTTTTATTTCTGAAAAATAGTTTTATGTATATATTTTATACATTTTACTTCAGCAACTTAGACTATTGTGTTCTGATCCATCACATAGAATTCAGATTAAAAAACAATGACCTAAAGGCTGTAATGTAACAATAGAAAAAAAGGGCAATCAGCGCAAACTAAACCTGTAATGTTATGCAAGCTGAACACTAAAAGGTAGCACCAACCTCCAAGAACAATCTTAAAACAAAATAAGTGCAGCGCAAAGAGTGAAAAATAAGTAAATGCAAAGTCCAATAAGTATAGATCAATAATATAATCAGAAATCCATGGGATCCAATCTGAAAACACACTTCTTCTGGGAGCACACAGGTTAATCTCTTTCCAACCGATGTAGTGAGAGAAGCATATCAATAAATGAGATTGCGCTTACCAGATTCGGTGGACCCCTTAATTACAGGGGGTCAGAGAAAGCATGGGTAAACCAAAGGCACACTGCTGGGCTGGTAGTCATCTGCTGGAAATACAAAATAGATTTACCCCTTTGTCTCAGGATAACACCTATTATCAAAATCATTTTTTAGGGCATCCCCAATCCCAATGGCCGGACCGAGGGGATTTCACCCCTACCGGGAGCAGACAGGTCGGTAAACGAAGACAAAGAGAGGGAGAAGAGCAGGACAAAAAACAAAAAAGATTAAAATCCCACTAGGTAGGGGTATTTTTAATATCAGTGGGGTAGACCTCTCTGAAGATGAATTACGAGTGTTAGACAAGGGTTTGAAATTTGCCCCAGCTTGCAACCTCAGTAAATTCAAAATTTACATTAGCTTGCACAAATTTGTTAGAACTTTAAATATTAAGAGATATTTCCTCTCTAAACCTGGGGAAAGGTCTACCTGTGGCCCCTCTACAATAAATGCAGGTACACACTCCAATTTATGTAACAAATTGGTTTTCAATCCTCCAAAAAATGATCACAGACACATAGAGGTTTTTAAAAACATGGTGTCTAGTGATCTAGAGGATTTAAAAGTGAGAAAAGTTAGTGATCCGTCTTTTCTTAAAAAAGATATCAGCCTACTAGAAAAAAATACAAATATTGTCATCCGACCCGCCGACAAGGTGGGGGGGGGGGGGGGTTAGTAGTCATGAGTAAAATGTATTATCAGGGAGAAATGGATAGATTACTATCGGATAGGAAAACTTACCAGGTCCTTAGTAAAGACCCAGTTCTCCAATTTAAAAATGAGTTGTAGGCACTTGTTACCTCAGGTAAATCCAGTGGGGTGTTGAACAAAAAGGAAGCATCATATCTGAACTCAAGTGCATGCAGAAGACCAATTATATATTTTTTACCTAAAATTCACAAGGATCTCCAGGCACCGCCGGGGAGACCCATTGTGAACGGTATAGACTCGGTCTCTGCACGCTTGGGTCAGAATATTGATTATTTTTTTAAACCTTTGGTCACTACAACCACCGCCTTTTTGAAGGACACAAAGCATATTATCAATATTGTGGAAAATGTACCTTTCAATGAAAATAGTTTATTAGTCACAGCCGATGTTGGCTCACTCTATACTATTATTGGACACTCTGATGCTATTTGCTCTGTCCAATGGGCTTTGGGGAAATCCAACCTACCCCCACAACTTAGTCAATTTATTTTGAAAGCATTGGAATTTTGCTAAGCCAGGAATTACTTCTGGTATGGAGGTAAATTCTTTTTGCAAGTTCTCGGTGTTGCCATGGGCGCTCGGTTCGCACCGAGCGTCGCTAACTTATTCATGGCACACTGGGAAGAGGCCTGTGTCTTTGGTAGCAGACCACCACAGCTGGTCTGCTACCAAAGATATATAGATGACCTGTTCATGATCTGGGAAGGAGACTTAATCAGTCTCCAGCTATTTATGTCCAGGCTGAATGGCAATACTAAAAATATCCATCTGTCTTGGAATCCTGACACTACCAGCATAGCGTTCCTTGATCTGGAGATTTTCAAGCATGAAGGTGAATACCGGACACGTAATTACTGTAAACCTACTGACAGGAATGGTTACATTCCTTTGGATAGTTGCCATCATAATACATGGTTGATGAACATACCAAATAAAAAATCTAATCACATGTGACACTGTTGGCGTGGTGTACATGCTACAGTGTGAATGCGGCCTCCAGTGTGTCGGACGGACCTCGAGACCTATGGGGGTCCGTATCTCAGAGCATGTAAACAATATTAAGCGAGGTCTAAAATCCCACTTTGTGTCCAAACACTTTAGACTGTGTCACCATAGAGACCCAAGAAAACTGTTATTCTGGGGTATAGAAAAAGTCACAAAACATTGGCGTGGGGGTAATTTTATTAGACAACTCAGCCAGAGAGAATCTTTCTGGATACAGGAAACCAGAGTGGTAGTTCCTAGAGGACTTAATGTTGAGTTCGATCTCAACTGCTTTATTTCCAACAAATGATTGAATGTACTCTGTGTTTATAATACCCATGCTTTTGAGTTTTGTATTTATTCTGAGAATTGATATTTATATATTTTTTACAGATGGGATATAATTTTTAATGTATGATTATTGCAAGAGATGGCCGCGGGTGTCCAGTTCAATTTTATAGAGTTTTATATATTTGTTATACATTTTTAGTGCATTGCAATTCTCTGCATGCTATTTTAATGTATTTTATATATCCTTATTAAGGAGTGTCCTTATATGATTTATTAGTCTTCAGGACTCATTTGTATACCTTTTGATTGATTTGTTTTTTCTGTTCTGGTTCTCATGTAACTATTAGCTTTGTCCTGGGTCGATGTCCCCATATAGTTTGGAAAGGTTTTCCTCTCTAGGATTATCCATTTCCGCTCTTAAGACACTCCCACCTGCTCTCTAGCTAGTATATCTATTCCTCCGGGTGACGGGCGCACTCCACCCTCGCTGACGAAGTCCTCAGTGACGTAACACCGCGTACGGGGGCGGAGCGTCACTACCGATGTCACCCGCTGCCATCTCTGGCTGACAGCTGTTCGGACGCGGACAGCCTGTCTCCTGTTGAGCTAGCCTGTTTTACATTTTAAACCTTGGCGCTGTTGAGCGCTTTTATCACTATTATTAACCTTATCATTGACTTTAAATAAACTTTGGAAGTATTCATTTACGGATCGCTCTTACATTCTTTTAATATCATTTCTCTCTGGGATACTACTGCTGATCATCTTGCCAGTATAACACGGATCTCCCTGTGTTTGACGGATCCTCCCGTTCTTTGGATGAGTATTTCCAGCAGATGACTACCAGCCCGGCAGTGTGCCTTTGGTTTACCCATGCTTTCTCTGACCCCCTGTAATTAAGGGGTCCACCAAATCTGGTAAGCGCAATCTCATTTATTGATATGCTTCTCTCACTACATCGGTTGGAAAGAGATTAACCTGTGTGCTCCCAGAAGAAGTGTGTTTTTAGATTGGATCCCATGGACTTCTGATTATATTATTGATCTATACTTATTGGATTTTGCATTTACTTATTTTTCACACTTTGCGCTGCACTTATTTTGTAATGTAACAAAGATGGAAATGGCATGAATCTTTTCTATTATTTCCTGTCATCAGATTTCCAAATAGAAACTTTCCAGTCTTGTTGTCTCTTTCAGTAT
The DNA here is from genome assembly GCA_037952925.1 of Lithobates clamitans. Taxonomy (NCBI): domain Eukaryota; kingdom Metazoa; phylum Chordata; class Amphibia; order Anura; family Ranidae; genus Lithobates; species Lithobates clamitans. Next base: position 1,075,673 of record JBBGZY010000528.1, read on the forward strand.
CTTTATGACACTTGAGCACCTACTCCATCATGGGTGAGACTCTCCCCTCTTTTGTCTCCCCAGACAACTACTACTGGTCGGACCGGTTGGGTGTTCTACATCTTTAGTCTTCCTTACAATACAGATACAATTGCTCTTTTTTTTTTTTTTTTTCCTTAACTGAAGGTCAGGGCCAGATCTGAGAATTTATAGAACAAAAGCCTCACGGTCTTCTCTGTGTGATAAAACCATATTGTATTTATGAAGGTTTTCACAGAGGGCTGCCAGGATCTGAAGTAGTGTTTGATGTGGTTAAAATATGGCTGATATGGCTGGTCCTGATATCGTACAATGGGGACATTAGCTGCCGAACTTCTCCTAAATCCACACACTGTTCTCAATGTATAATCATATAGGTCTTCTCTTCTATAGTATTTTTATGCCTTTATAGTCAGATTCTGTAAAGCTGAGCTAATTAATGTTACGTTTTTCTATTTTATTGCTGATTGTCATTTACCTTTTCAATACCAATACCAGGCCATTGTTCAGTTTTCAGTGCTGTGATAAATTGACTGACAATTAGGTGTGTATTTATAAATAATGTGTGTGTGTGTGTTTTTTTTTTTTTTACTTCCTGTTTCCTATGTACATGCACATTTACTGGACTTTTTTTAAATGATTGTTCTTTATTGAAATTTAGATAACGTCAGTATAGATAAGAATAGTTTTAAAAAAATGTCCAGTGAAAGTGTGTGAACATTCAATTGTCTCCAATGACCACCACTGTGGCATTCTTCTCACTGATCACCAATGTGAGGGACATTCTTCTCACTGATCACCAATGTAAGGAACATTCTTCCCACTGATCACCAATGTAAGGAACATTCTTCCCACCGATCACCAATGTAAGGAACATTCTTCTCACTGATCACCAATGTAAGGAACATTCTTCCCACTGATCACCAATGTAAGGAACATTCTTCTCACTGATCACCAATGTAAGGAACATTCTTCTCACTGATCACCAATGTAAGGAACATTCTTCTCACTGATCACCAATGTAAGGAACATTCTTCTCACTGATCACCAATGTAAGGAGCATTCTTCTCACTGATCACCAATGTAAGGGACATTCTTCCCACTGATCACCAATGTAAGGGACATTCTTCCCACTGATCACCAATATAAGGAACATTCTTCTCACTGATTACCAATGTAAGGGACATTCTTCCCACTGATCACCAATGTAAGGGACATTCTTCTCACTGATCATCAATGTAAGGAACATTCTTCCCACTGATCACCAATGTAAGGGGCATTCTTCCCACTGATCACCAATGTAAGGGGCATTCTTCTCACTGACCACCAATGTAAGGAACATTCTTCCCACTGACCCCCCCAATGTAGGGAGCATTCTTCTCAATGATCACCAATGTAAGGAGCATTCTTCCCACTGATCACCAATGTAAGGGGCATTCTTCTCACTGACCACCAATGTAAGGAGCATTCGTCCCACTGATCACCAATGTAAGGGGCATTCTTCTCACTGATCACTGATGTAAGGAACATTCTTCCCACTGATCACCAATGTAAGGAGCATTCCTCCCACTGATCACCAATGTAAGGGGCATTCTTCCCACTGACCCCCAATGTAAGGAGCATTCTTCCCACTGATCACCAATGTAAGGAACATTCTTTCCATTGATCACCAATGTAAGGAGCATTCTTCTCACTGATCACCAATGTAAGGAACATTCTTCCCACGGATCACCAATGTAAGGAACATTCTTCTCACTGATCACCAATGTAAGGAACATTCTTCCCACTGATCACCAATGTAAGGAACATTCTTCTCACTGATCACCAATGTAAGGAACATTCTTCTCACTGATCACCAATGTAAGGAACATTCTTTCCATTGATCACCAATGTAAGGAGCATTCTTCTCACTGATCACCAATGTAAGGAGCATTCTTCCCACTGATCACCAATGTAAGGAACATTCTTTCCATTGATCACCAATGTAAGGAGCATTCTTCTCACTGATCACCAATGTAAGGAGCATTCTTCTCACTGATCACCAATGTAAGGAACATTCTTCCCACGGATCACCAATGTAAGGAACATTCTTCTCACTGATCACCAATGTAAGGAACATTCTTCCCACTGATCACCAATGTAAGGAACATTCTTCTCACTGATCACCAATGTAAGGAACATTCTTCCCACTGATCACCAATGTAAGGAACATTCTTCTCACTGATCTCCAATGTAAGGGACATTCTTCCCACTGATCACCAATGTAAGGAACATTCTTCTCACTGATCACCAATGTAAGGAACATTCTTCTCACTGATCACCAATGTAAGGGGCATTCTTCCCACTGACCACCAATGTAAGGAACATTCTTCCCACTGATCACCAATGTAAGGAACGTTCTTCCCACTGATCACCAATGTAAGGAACATTCTTCCCACTGATCACCAATGTAAGGAACGTTCTTCCCACTGATCACCAATGTAAGGAACATTCTTCCCACTGATCACCAATGTAAGGAACATTCTTCTCACTGATCACCAATGTAAGGAACATTCTTCTCACTGATCACCAATGTAAGGAACATTCTTCTCACTGATCATCAATGTAAGGAGCATTCTTCTCACTGATCACCAATGTAAGGAGTATTTTTCCCACTGACCACCAATGTAAGGGATATCCTTTCCACTAATTAAGAATACAAGGAGCATTTTTGTCACTGACCACTAATGTAAGGGGCATTTATCTTACTGACCACCCATGAATTATATTTAGCGTGGGTTCCACAAGACCTAAACTGATTTTAATGGTTAATCAGGAGTAAAAAAAAATCAAGGAAGACTGAGTTAAAATATGTCTCTAGACTTTTTTTTGTTCTAGATAGCATGGGGAAAGGTTAGAACCTCTGTTAAGTTTTATTGTTGCCTGTGTCCTCAATAAAGAGATGCACCTCCTATTTGTACTGGTGGCCATTGTCATAGAACACAGAAGTGAAGGGAAATCCACATTTTTAGAATTAGCCTTTAGAGCAAGAGATGAGGGGATTTTCTGTTGCATCTCCAATATAAGAGGTGAACAGAGATTTCCCCAATGGTACACAACCAGCAAACATAAACTAAAAGAGGTTTTAACTGTTCAATACTCTATCCAAAACTGAAAAAGTGTTGGCTATACATAGACTTTAATGTAATTGGGAATGACAGTGAAGGCATCCACCGAGACCATTAGTGCAGTGCATTGCTGATAATTTATTCAATATACTGTAAGCCTCTTCTTTTGGGAGTAGATTGTGCAGTACGATTGTTCTGTTTGCAATGGCTCTGACAAATGTTGTTTACTGTGTTTGAAGTGTGTTCTTCATCAAGATGAATGATACAAGGAAATAAATGATAGCACAGTAGCAACTCACCTTTAAAACCCAATTCTACCCTCAGAATGCTGCTGCTCCTTCACGGACCAATCAGCAGTGTGCGAGAGGTAATGTGACTAAGAAAGCATAACCACTGAAGCCAATAGTAGGCATGTATGAAAAAAAAAAAAAACATTTCTGATGCAAGGTCCACTTTAATTTTTATTTGTAATTCCTGATTTCAGGTCATTGTGGCACCATAAGAACAAATATGTACTACTAACCCAAATGAAAGCACAAACATTAAAGCAATTACTATAGCAAAAATGAATAAAGTAATCATAAATCTAATCTATCTATCTATCTATCTATCTATCTATCTATCTATCTATCTATCTATCTATCTATCTATCTATCTATCTATCTATCTATCTATCTATCTATCTATCTATCTATCTATCTATCTATCAAAAATGTGGTTGGTTGCCAAGAGCTTTGGTGGATAAACTGTATGGTGATGCCTGAGAGGAGCATATTTGAGCAGAAGTTGAATATTTTTTACTTCAGAACTATCTGTAGTTTATTTTCAGGATTGTTAGTATCTATTTTTTCTTCTTTTGGAGGTAATGATGGTTTGTGGTTATGGTTAAGTGAACAGAAGACCACCTAATGCCAGGAGCATCCATGGATTGTATGAAAGGTTAGCAGCCCCATCACCGATTATACCCTCTGGTTTGATGAATTCTTCACATGTCTTTGTTGGTGGTGGGATATCGGGCACGTTGGTAAATGTTACTGACAGGTAGGTGTTGATCCAGGCTTGATAGGCTGTGACAAGGGTGTACACCCCAGGACGGAAGAACAAGCCGCAGCCTTCTCCCCAGCTTACAATCCCAACCTGGTACCAGACATTCTGGACGTTACACACCAGAGGTCCACCTGAGTCACCCTGGAAGAAATCAACAGTCATTATTTGCAATATCTATCTGTCTATCTCTCTGTCTATCTATGAATACTTTAAGCCCTAAAGCTGGCCATACATTATACAATTTTCTTGTTCAATTTCCTTTAGGTTTTCATTCAACTATGTCGTACGTGGGCCTTCCTAATTGCATACGAATTGAAAATGTTTAGGTTTGACCTCATATTATATGGTTTTGGTAAATCTAAAGGAAAGTTGTACAAGACAGTTGTATAACGTATGGCCAGCCTTAGTGCCTGAGGGTAAAACAAATGTTAATACCTGAACACAGTTTTGCAATTTTGACGTGTGTTAGTAAAACTGCACATATCAACGAGAAGTCTATCCAGGTGGATTATACCTTGTTTTACCTGTTTTACCAGGGTTTTCTTTTTGTGGTAAATGATAACGGATATCTCCTGATTTTTCTTTTTTTTTTATTAGCAAAGGAAAACTGGCCCAAAAAAGGTAAAACAAAAAAAATGTTCTTGCTATTAACCCTGACCTTTGACACACAGCTTAACCCTAACACTAGCACTATCCCTGACACTGACCTACATCAAACCTTGATCTAGCTATTTTTTTTTCCTTTATTTAAAAAAAAAATTCTATTATTTTGTTTTACACACTTTTGTTTGTGTACCCCTTTCTTCCCTGCAATGAAAGAAAGACACAATATATCTTTCTCTTTATTCAGAAGAGAAAGAAAACACGTGGGTGGGCTATACAGTGACTAATTACTGTGATAGCCAATGAGAGGCTATCATGGCAATCAGGTGATCAGGAACATGGAGTCCCGGGGCTCTTGGGGAGAGCTGGGTCTCTGTGCTGGGAGGGCTCTGTGAGGCGAGCTATCAGCACAAAGAGAGGTACGCATATATTAGACCTCATGGATAAAGACCCACTTCTGTTAGGCTGCACATCTGCGCACTGTCGGCTGGAAGGGATTAATATCCATAGCCTTTTAGCATGGTAAATGTAAACCAGATCTTACATTTAAAGCGGAGGTCCACTGATTTTTTTTTTAAAGTCAGCAGCTACAAATACTGCAGCTGCTATCTTTTAAAATAAGGACACTTACATGTCCAGGGCGCGCGCAATGTCGGCACCCGAAGCAGATCTATCCCTCGGCTGTCGGGTGCTGCCGCCGCCATCTTCGGTAAGGGAATCAGGAAGTGACTCCCAGAAGACAGCGGGGGGGGACGACAAGGCGTCGGAAGTGGCGTAGATACCCGCGGGTGGCTTGGGTATCTATGCCCGGAAGTGGGAGCAAAATACCTGTATAAGACAAATATCTGCTCCCCCCTCACCCCTGAAAGGTGCCAAATGTGACACCGGAGGGGGGTAGGAACCGGAAAAGCGGAAGTTACGATTTTGGGTGGAACTCCACTTTAACATGCTGAAAGGCTATGGACATTCAGCTTTCCTTTCCCCTTCCCCTTCCCCTTTCCCTTCACCTTCCCCCATTTTTCTTTCCCTTTTCTATTTCCCTTTTCTCCTTTCCCTTCCGCACTCCACTTTCCCCTTTTCCCCTTTATGATGTGATACCAATGACCACAAATATGTTACTCACCTGGCAGGAATCCTTCTGTCCATGTTGAAAGCCAGCACATATCTTCTCATCCTGGATCATTACAGTATTTGCATTTTCTAAGGACCACATGTGGTACATCTGGTCACATGTTTTGGAATCAATTAGGGGAACCATGACTTTCTGGAGGATGCCATTAACAGGTTGTTGCCCTGTCGATAACCATGGAAAAGATGATTAAAATTTCTTCTGTAACACAATCTCTTTTTTTTTTTTTAAATACTTCCTTCATTGGTGGGTCTTGTATGTCCTTTTATTGGCTCTTTATTTTAAATCTAACCTCTATTTATTTCCCTTCCTCAATTGTATGAAATGCCAACGGTCCTCAGTAGTGTAGGGCAGATACAAATGAAAATAGTTAGACAAGTACGTGTGTACAATGTGCAGGAAATCATCTAAAAGGGTAGTCCAATAGTTTGTTTTATCTTTTCCACCTACGCTAACTACTCCTATATTATTTTTTTACTATTATTTGTTTTTAAAAAATAATAATGATAATTGGGCTTTGATGGGAATGGGAAGTGGAAGTACAAGTTGTATAGATACACATCTGACTCTTATGCCGCTTACACACGGTCGGAATTTCCGACGGGAAATGTTGGATGTGAGCTTGTTGTCGGAAAGTCTGACAGTGTGTACGCTCCATCGGACATGTCGGAATTTACGCACACAAAAGTTCTAGAGCAGGTTCTCAAATTTTCTGACAACAAAACTTGGGTGAGCCGTGGGCTCACCCAAGGTGTGGGGGTCTAAGCACTAACTGGTATTCACCAGAGCTCCTGATAGTGGAGATGAGTTCAACTGTGTGTTAGTACCAGGTCGCAGTTCTCAGGATATTTGCATCAGGAGGTGAGCAGGTAGGGATCAAGCAGAAGCATAGGCAGTAAACAAGCCAAAGGTCAGTAACAAGTAGTTGCAGGTTGGGACCAAGCAGAAGCGTAAGCGAGGTTAAAGCCAAAGATCAGTAATATGTGGTAGCAAAGATACAGACAGCAAAAGGAGTAGTGAGATATTGGCTGGATAGAGCACAATAATCTGGCAAACAGGAAGTGCAAAGGCATGGCTTAAACAGGAAGTTTATGGGAGGAGCAAAGGGTTCAAGGTTTAAGAGAAGCAAGACACAAGGTAAGGTTGTATGAGAAATAAGGCAGGGAGCTGTCCAGCATCTCAGGTGGCTCAGGAAGAAGAGATGCTTCCAAACACAGCAGAGGTTTCAGGTTCAGATCAGGGTCCTGACACTTACCTTCAAAGGATGTTGTACCCCAGCCGGTCACCCAACAATCCATGCCACAGGGGAAGGTATCAGAGAATGTTGGCAGGCAGATTGGCATTATGTATTTTGTGAAGGTGACAGCATTGCCTAGCTTCACCAAAGCTATGTCCCCGACAGACCCTGTGCTTGTATATTGGCTGTTCAAGATGATTGTTTCTACGCGGGAAACAACCATATGAGTTGTATTCACATGCAGCTGGTTCAGACCCAGATAAACTTGGTAATCCTTTGGCAATGTTGACCTGGAATAAAGGACATTTAAAGAATATACCCCATGACTTTAATTTGCAGAGGTTGCTTTTTAATGAAGCATCATGTAAATATGTTAATGTTTAGAGCCTAGCCCACAGGTTCATTCTAATAACAGCAACCAATGTCAGTCTGCAGTTCACTAAAAAGATGTTGTTATAGATAAATAGTAGTTGTTAATTATGGATCCCTCTGCACATGCTAGGGTGCTAGGTGTAATCCTAGATTTTGACTTCTCCTTTGGGGCTCACATGCATTCATTGGCTAAATCTTGCCACCTTAACCTCCACAGCAATTCCAGAATGTGCCCCTTCCTAACTAACGACACCCCAAAACAACTAATTCACTCCTTGCTTATATCCCGCCTTGACTTCTGAACTCCTTCCTCACTGGCCGACCTTTACACAGGCTACCCCCCTTTAGTCTATTATGAATGCTGCTGCTAGACTTATACAACTTACTATCCGATCCGTGACTGCTGCCCTTCTCTGCCAATCTCTTCACTGACTTTCATTAGCCCAACATATAAAATTCAAAATACTAACCACAACAAACAAAGCCATCAAGCCATCAAATCCGCAATGCTGCCCCCAACTACATCACCAACCTCATCTGCAGATATCGCCCAAATCATCCTCTCTGCTCCACCCAAGACATCTTGTTCTCTTGCTCCCTTGTTTACTTTTCCCATGCTCGCCTTCAGGAATTCTCCAGAACCTCTCCCACGCTCTGGAACCCCCTATCCCAATATGTTCGTTGAGCTCCTACCCTGTCCGCCTTTAGGTGTTCCTGGAAAACATAATTTATTCAGGGAAGCCTCCCCCACTTCCATCCAAAAACTGTACCTGGACCACCTCCATCAGACCATACCCTGCAGCAATTACCTTTTGTACCACCCCCCCCCCCCCCCTTTAGATTGTATGCTCCAAGAGCAGGGCCCTCCTATTCCTTCTGTACTGAACTGTATTGCAATTGTTCTGCCACCCTTTATAAAGCGCGGTGCAAACTTTTGGCACTATATAAATCCTGTATTATAATAAAAATAATTATAATAAAAGAAAAAAAAATCAGAATACTCACTCAGCAAAGCAGTGGGCTGCAGTCAGCACCCATTGTGAGGAGATCAGAGAACCTCCACAAGTATGCTGACCTTTGAAGTAGAGACTGACCTGCCAAGGCCATTCGCCTTCCACAGAATCTGTGCCGCCAACAATTCTGTTGGAGACCGTCGGGGTGCCGCACACTGAATAATTTGCCGCAGATCCCAGATCAAACAATGCTGTATGAAAACAGAAAACATAACGTTTTTAGGGGGTTTTTTGCTCAAAATCTAATGAAGAGAACCTTATATTGTCTTCAAAAGAGTATGAGCGGGAGCTGACCAAGCAGATCTGTATTCATAGTTTTCAAAAGAAACTGCCCTTAGTGCCAATATGTATTTGGGAATATGTTGGCAAAAGCCACCCCACTGAGTTCCTGTGCTGATGGTGTTTTAATCAGGGATTGGGGACTGAAAAAAAAATAAATCTAAATCTGTGGACAAGTACCTTCTAAGCTAGTGCTGCAGGAATAAACACATTTTGGTAGTTCATAGAACACTCCACCTATTTTATACAGCACATTTCCTTATTTTCCTGATCTTATCTTACCTTAGAATATTGTGATAAAATGTACAGTATAGAACCTTATTTAACATGACATGTTCCTATGGATGCCACAAAAAAAAAAAACACTTGGCCTTTAATTATAAAGGTAAAAGCCAATTCTTTGCCTCAGTCATCTGTAGGTACCTACCTACTGTGATTAAAATGGTAGTAAACTCTTTTTTTCTGTATTACCATATATACTTGAGTATAAGCTGAGTTTTTCAGCACATTTTTTATGCTGACCCCCCCCCCCCCCGGCTTATACTCAAGTGAGGGTCTCCCGCTGTATCATGCAATCTTAACTGTTCAGCGGCGTCCACTGTAACAAAGCCCCGCCTCCTCCTCATCCGTGATAGACGGAACACTGAACACTGATACAATGCTTGGAAACTGAATCAGTGTTCTGTCTATCACGGACGAGGAGGAGGCGGGGCTTTGTTACAGTGGACGCCGCTGAACAGTTAAGACTGCATCACACAGTGATTATTACCTGCTTTGAACTGCCGCTGGGTAATCTTGACCCTGCACTTCTTTACAAAGTACTGCTCACTTCCTTGACCCTTCCTTCTGTTTCACACACTCCACAGTTCTGAACTGATATTTCTTCCTTACCTGCACTACATGCTGTTCATTGCACTTTCTCTATGTACTGCTAAACATTGATACTACAGTACATACTATGGCTGCCCATCACACACACCAAGCAAGGAAGGGGGAGCAAGGCGGCTCTGTTATGTAGCCTGCAACCCACTTTTTGTTTCAAACATCACCTGAGTGTGAAAGCTGCAGATGGGCACAGTGAGGCTGCAAATGGGCACAGTGAGGCTGCAGGTGGGCACAGTGAGGCTGCAGGTTGGCACTAATGATACAGGTGGGCACAGTGAGGCTGCAGATGGGCACAGTGAGGCTGCAAATGGGCACAGTGAGGCTGCAAATGGGCACAGTGAGGCTGCAGATGGGCACAGTAAGGCTGCAAATGGGCACAATGAGGCTGCAGATGGGCACAGTGAGGCTCCAAATGGGCACAGTGAAGGCTGCAGATGGGCACAGTGAGGCTGAAAATGTGCACAGTGAGGCTGCAGATGAGCACAGTGAGGCTGCAGGTTGGCACTAATGATACAGGTGGGCACAGTAAGGCTGCAGATGGGCACAGTGAGGCTGCAAATGGGCACAGTGAGGCTGCAGATGGGCACAGTAAGGCTGCAAATGGGCATAATGAGGCTGCAGATGGGCACAGTGAGGCTCCAAATGGGCACAGTGAAGGCTGCAGATGGGCACAGTGAGGCTAAAAATGTGCACAGTGAGGCTGCAGATGAGCACAGTGAGGCTGCAGGTGGGCACAGTGAGGCTGCAGGTTGGCACTAATGATACAGGTGGGCACAGTGAGGCTGCAGATGGGCACAGTGAGGCTGCAAATGGGCACAGTGAGGCTGCAGATGGACACAGCAAGGCTGCAAATGGGCACAATGAGGCTGCAGATGGGCACAGTGAGGCTCCAAATGGGCACAGTGAAGGCTGAAGATGGGCACAATTAGGATGCAGATGGGCATTGTTACTAGTAGCTGCTGCATTTCCCACCCTAGGCTTATAATCGATTCAATACATTTTCCCAGTTTTTTGTGGTAAAATTAGGTGCCTCTACTTATATTTGGGTCGGCTTATACTCCAGTATATATATGGTAATTTGTACCTACAGGTAAGCTTATAATAAGTACCAAAGAAGAAAAAAATGGGACTCCCACTAATAAATGAAGGTAGCGCTCACACTATAAATGAGGGAGGTTTTATCTAAAGATAACTGCTATGGAATATGAAAAATAAAAAACAAAAAGACACTACACACCAAAATTAGTAAACTACAAGTTTATTGAGCAATGATCTTGAGCCCGTTGCTCAATGAGTTTGTAGTTTACACATTTTGGTGTGTAGTGTCTTTAAGCGTATAATAAGGCTTGACTATAGGTACAGTGAATATCTCCTAAATACATGTACATTGCTCTCTGAACTTGAGTATGCCATCCATTCAGAGCACTGTGCCACGTTTGTGACTCCTGTGCACATCCACAGGAGAGACATGCTGTGTGAACCCAGAAGGAAGACTGTCAGCAGTGCATAATAGCACATTATGACATTAACCAGCAGGGGGACTTTTTTTTCTTTTTCTTTTATTAGACTTTACTACAGCTTTAAGTGTACCAATAGCCTTTTTATTTTTAGGTAGAGTGGTGGAAGTATTAGACTTCTTCACTTCCTGTTTGGCAAAAGAGGTTGTCCGCAGGATAGGAAGTTTTTGCACCAGTTAGGGCCATTGGGTATGCTATACACATCCAATGAAAACCATGTTGAATTACACAGGGCATTTGTAGTAGGGCCTGTCCTTCTGCCATGTTGCTGCCCCTCTCCCTGCACTTGCTTGTAATTTCCAGCTGTCAAAATGACAGATAGGAGTTCTATAATACAGAAGCTTTAATAGCTACTGCTTTAAAAAATTGAACCATCTGATACAGCGTTTATAAATATTGTTCAGACCCAGGAAAGAGACATACAAAGTAACATTGTTTATAAATATTGTTCAGACCTAGGAAAGAGACATACAAAGTAACATTTTTTTTTATAAATATTGTTCAGACCCAGGAAAGAGACATACAAAGTAACATTTTTTTTATAAATATTGTTCAGACCCAGAAAGGAGACATACAAAGTAACATTGTTTATAAATATTGTTCAGACCTAGGAAAGAGACATACAAAGTAACATTTTTTTTTATAAATATTGTTCAGACCCAGGAAAGAGACATACAAAGTAACATTTTTTTTATAAATATTGTTCAGACCCAAAAAGGAGACATATAAAGTAACATTGTTCATAAATATTGTTCAGACCCAGAAAGGAGACATATAAAGTAACATTGTTTATAAATCTTGTTCAGACCCAGAAAAAAGACATGCAAAGTAACATTGTTTCATGTGTTCATCAGCAGATTAAATGTATGAACTTTGATTTACATACTGTATGATACCAGTTATAGCAACTGTTTTGCAGTTAAGCAAAACATTTTTTTAAATACAATTTGTTCCTTCACATCCCCTTACTAATGCCCCGTACACACGGTCGGACTTTGTTCGGACATTCCGACAACAAAATCCTAGGATTTTTTCCGACGGATGTTGGCTCAAACTTGTCTTGCATACACACGGTCACACAAAGTTGTCGGAAAATCCGATCGTTTTAAACGCGGTGACGTAAAACATGTACGTCGGGACTATAAATGGGGCAGTGGCCAATAGCTTTCATCTCTTTATTTATTCCGAGCATGCGTGGCACTTTGCCCGTCGGATTTGTGTACACACGATCGGAATTTCCGACAACGGATTTTGTTGTCGGAAAATTTTATCTCCTGTTCTCCAACTTTGTGTGTCGGAAAATCCGATGGAAAATGTCCGATGGAGCCAACACACGGTCGGAATTTCCGACAACACGCTCTGATCGGACATTTTCCATCGGAAAATCCGACCGTGTGTACGGGGCATAACCCTTAGTCTACCATAATCAGCCCTAAATAACTCTTCCCCTCCTTCCTTTTAACTATTATTTTTCTGAATTCTTTTTTGTTGGTTTGTTTGTTTATTTCTATTTTTCTAGCTAACAACTTTTAATTGTTTTTTTGTATTATTCTAATTTTCTAATGTGCAATTATACAAAACCCCAAAACATAAAAAACCTTTATTTCATTTGTAAATAACTTTGCAATGTTTTACATCAGAATTATAATTTCAGTGTCATATTAGACTGGACAAATTACAGAATAAACAGGCGACCCCCTGATGCCACGTGACATCGGAGGAAGGTGGGGTTGCCCCTTTACGCCACTGAGTGGCCCCGTCCTCAGCTATATAACAGTTGTCATCAAGAAGAATCGTCACTCAGCAGGAGCCTCCCATGGAGGCGGAGCTGTTGCGCCTTTTTTATTTTTTTCGGCTCGCCGGGCGACATGAGATGGATTTACATCATGAAACATTTTTATTTTTTATTTTTTTTAATAAAGGACTTGTGCCAAAGTGTCTCCTGTCTTTTTAACTATCTCTGACACTTTTTTTTGTGAAATGGTAGGGGTACAATGTACCCATAACCAATTCACATAGGGAGGGAGGCCAGGATCTGGGGGTCCCCTTGTTAGAGGGGGCTTCCAGATTCCGATAAGCCCCTCGCCCACATACCCCCACAACCACCGGGTGAGGGTTGTGGGGATGAGGCCTTTGCCCCCATCAACATGGGGACAGGGTACTTTGGGGTCTACTCCAAAGCACCCTCCCCATGTTGAGGGCATGTGGCTTGGCACGGCTCTCTTGCCCCCCCTCTTTTCCTGTGGCCTGCCAGGTTGCATGCTCGGAAAAGGGTCTGGTATGGATTTTGGGGGGACCCCTACGCCATTTTTTTTAAATTTGGCGCAGGGTTCCCCTAATTTACATACCAGACCTGAAGGGCCTGGTATTGATTTTGGGGGGACCCCAAGCATTTTTTTTTAATTTGGGGTTCCCCATAATATCTTACCAGACCCAAAGGGCCTGGTAATGGACCAATGCCATTTTTTTTCGATAAGTTTTATCTATATTGCCGAGATCCGACAATTCATTACAGCCGCGATCAGTTTTAAATGACTTTTTCCCTTTAGAAATGTCATTTTGTGCAGGGACTGTTCTAAACACAGGAAAACTGTGCCACTTTACAGGCATACTATAGACACCCCCCAGGTACGATATTTAAAGGAATATTTCATTTTTATTGTTTCACTTTAAGCATTATTCAAATCACTGCTCCCGAAAAAACGGTCGTTTTTAAACCTTTTTTTTGCATTGATACATTTCCCCTGGGGCAGGACCCGGGTCCCCAAACACTTTTTATGACAATAACTTGCATATAAGCCTTTAAAATTAGCACATGTTTTGTTAGTGCCCTATAGACTTTACCAGGGGTTCTGTGGCTTTCGAATTTGCTGCGAACACCGCATATTGTTCGTTGTTCGCTGAACGTGCAAACAACCAAATTTCGGCCCAAACTTATGCTCGGGCTGAACCATTCGCCCATCCCTAGTTGTAAAGTGTTGTGCAAATTGTTGACACTATATACAGTAAATCCTATATACTATTACTACTACTACTAATAATAATAGTAATATTAATATTAATAATAATAATAATGTGTCATCTGTAATAACAAAGTTATTGCCAAATCAATAGGCCAGCAGAAGAAATGTAAACAATCTGCTCCACAAGGGGTTATGAGGTTGAGTTCTACAATAGTTAAGATTACGTATTACTATGAACATTGGCAAAAATATATGGCCACTAATTACAAAGAGAATGGCCAACTCTTTGCCTATGTCATCTATAGGTACCTGCCTATTGTGCTTTAAAATGTATCTACAGCCAATTTTTTTTTTTTTTTTAAGTTTTGGATAAAGTGTGGAAAAGTAGGAACTCCTATCAGATTTGAATGCAGTTGGAGGCTCCATTGGAGAGATTCCTGAACTTCCAGTCTGGTAAAGGGTTGTCCTCAGAAGAGGAAGTGAGGGTCCCGGATAGCGGTAAAAACCTGACAAGAGTTTTAACTTTTATCCATTCTATCCAAAACCATAAAGAAAAAGGTGGGGCTATAGATACACTTTAACCACTTGAGTCCTGAGTGCTGTTCTAAAAGGATGCTGGGATAGTAGCTAGTAGTCCCAGCTCCTGCGGGTCCCGACCAGCATTTGCATTAAAACTGTTTTTTTAATTCTGTTTTTTAAATGGGATTGAGAAGAGCACTGATAAACATCTGAGAGATTTGTGTGCAAATACCGATCTGCTTACCTGCTGCCAATACGATCAATACGAAGAGTGCCCCCATGCCTGTTGAGTGGAGGAAGATGGTCTGAGGTCTCTAAGTGTCTCTGCTCTGAGAAGGACAGAAGTTTCTCTTCCAAAGTCTCCACTTCTATAGAGTTTCCTTATTCTTTAGAATAATGGCTTTATGATACACAGTTCTCAGGTTTCTTCTCTTATATACCTGGATGGAACCTAAGACTTTTGTGAAGATACAGAACTCTTCAATCTATTATATGTGTTAAAAATAAAAAAAAAATAACATCAAGTACAAAGTAACCCTTTTGGTTCGTGGGAACTCTCACCAGTATACTGTCACTGTCTAGAATAATAAAGACAGAGAAACAGAGGAAGGCTTTGGCTTAAAGAGCCCAACATTTAATATTCCTGATATGTGGCTGCTGTACCATGTACGTGTATGAGAAAGTCTCCTCTTCTCTTTGTATTGCTTCCTTTGGGTGAAATCCCTGCTGTTCCTGCCAGTCCCTCTGCTTTCCTATTAAAAACTGACCACACCAGGCAGGAAAGCACACCATGGTCAGTTCTCTAGCTATGCTGGGAACCCAGCCTGCTCTCCTCCAATGATCAGACTTGTCCTGCCCCTCCAGCACAGCCATTCACTGGGAAGACCAGTGTGCTGCTGTTTCTCTTACCCCAGCTCTTACTCAGCTGAAAAAGGAGGGAATGTAATCACTTATAAGACAGAGGGAAAAGGGTATTTAAAATGTTTTGCATATCTATACACAAATGTTTTGCCTTTCATTTCTGTTTTAAATTGAATGGGTTGTTTTACAAGATGAGGGTTTACAATCACTTTAATGTTACTGCAACGTGACATCTGTGTGACTAGTAAGTTGGCCAAATTCAGTTTGTACCAATAAAAAATATATACAGTATCTCTTTTATTTTTTTTTTTTATGTGACAACTCTGAAGAAATGACACTTTGCTACAATGTAAAGTAGTGAGTGTACAGCTTGTATAACAGTGTAAATTTGCTGTCCCCTCAAAATATCTCAACACACAGCCATTAATGAACATGAACAATGAACAATGTCCAAATTGGGAACAATTAGCCATTTTCCCTCCCCGGTGTCATGTGACTTGTTAGTGTTACAAGGCCTCAGGTGTGAATGGGGAGCAGGTGTGTTCAATTTGGGGTTATCGCTCTCACTCTCTCATACTGATCACTGGAAGTTCAACATGGCACCTCATGGCAAAGAACTCTCTGAGAATCTAAAAAAAAAGAATTGTTGCTCTACATAAAGATGGTCTAGGCTATAAGAAGATTGCCAAGACCCTGAAACTGAGCTGCAGCACGGTGGCCAAGAACATACAGCGGTATGACAGGACAGGTTCCACTCAGAACAGGCCTCGCTATGGTCGACCAAAGAAGTTGAGGTCACGTGCTCAGCGTCATATCCAGAGGTTGTCTTTTGCAAAAAGACGTATGAGTGCTGCCAGCAATGCTGCAAAGGTTGAAGGGGTGGGGGGTCAGCCTGTCAGTGCTCAGACCATACGCCGCACGCTGCATCAAATTGGTCAGCATGGCTGTCATCCCAGACGGAGCCTCCTCTAAAGATGATGCACAAGAGAGCCTGCAAACAGTTTGCTGAAGACAAGCAGACTAAGGACATGGATTACTGGAACCATGTCCTGTGGTCTGATGAGACCAAGATAAACTTATTTGGTTCAGATGGTGTCAAGCGTGTGTGGTGGCAACCAGGTGAGGAGTACAAAGACAAGTGTGTCTTGTCTACAGTCAAGCATGGTGGTGGGAGTGTCATGGTCTGGGGCTGCATGAGTGCTGCCGGCACTGGGGAGCTACAGATCATTGAGGGAACCATGAATGCCAACATGTACTGTGACATACTGAAGCAGAGCATGATCCCCTCCCTTTTGTAGGTGCTCCCATCCCCCTGTGCTTGTGTGCAAATGCAAACACATGCTGTGGTCCCACGCATATACATAAACGGTGCTCACACCACACATGTGAGTGGTGTCATCAGAGTGAGAGCAATAATTCTAGCTCTAGACCTCCTCTGTAACATTAAACTGGTAACCTGTAAAGTTACGCAATGTAACATCATTTTTTATATTTTACCAAACAAATTGGGTATTATAATGTGATTGTGTGCATTAAAATTCATTAACCACTTAGGGACAGAGCCTCATATTGAGATTTGGTGTTTACAAGTTAAAATCTTTTATTTTTTTTTGCTAGAAAATTACTTAGAACCCCCAAACATTATATATTTCTTTCAGACATCGTAGAGAATAAAACTGCGGATGTTGCAATACTTTATGTCACACCGTATTTGCGCAGTAGTCTCACAAGCGCAATGTTTGGGGAGAAATACACTTTTTTGAATAAAAAAATAAGTCAACAGTAAAGTTAGCCCAATTTTTATTGTGAAAGACTCCAACACCAACTCCAACTTCCAAGTATACTTCTCGTGATACCAGACAGATCTTCAGCAGACAGCTCCCCTCAGTCAGCTCCCTTTAGCTCCAGGGTCTCAGCATTCAAGCCTCTCAGGTAGCCCACCTGAGGCTTCATCAACAGCAGCTTCTGCTAGGGAGGGCAGCGTGCCCCCCAGGCTGGACTAATCCACTCTGGGAAAAGACCCAGAGCTCAGTGTGCTCACTGAATATATACAGTTACCCAGCATGCCATCAGAGCCTGCCTCTCTGGGCTGTATCATTATTCCTGCTGCCATCTGCATAGCTTCACACCTATCATCCAGAATCTTCTCAAGTTCTTTAGATGCAGAGGGAGCTTTACACCAGACTGGCAGCAGCTGAACACACTGAGCAGACCTGACTATCAGATTGCAGCTTCACTGGTTACAGTGAACAGACATAGGCAGGGCTTTTATTTTCTCAGAGAATAGGTGCAGGAACCCCCTTTTTCTGAGTCACCCCTTTTCTACTCCCCTACCCACCTCCGATCACCGTTCCTTGGTTCCACCCCCTACCCACCTCCCATTACTGCCCTTTTAGAGAATACAGACTCAAGTATCATTTTGTGGTGATAAGTAATTTTTATGTAGATTGTTAATGATAACAAGAAAAGCAGTAAAATAGATCCTCTGTAGCCAGTACCAATAGAGCCCCCTCCAGGAACAATAGACCCCCCTAACAACAATGGACCATCCAAAACACACCCCCCACACATACACACACACACACGCGCCCTGCAGCAACAATAGATCCCCCAACAGCATCAACAGATCTCCCCACAGCCAGCATCAATAGACACCAGCAGCCAGCAATAATAGACCCCTCCTTCAACAGTAGATCTCTCCTAGCAATAACTGACCCCCCCAGCAATATGAGACCCAACCTTATCAACATTACACCCTCCTGCAACATATAGATCCCCTTCAACTAGAATAGATCCATCAGCAGCCAGCATCAATAGACCCTGCAGCACACCCCAGCACCCCTTTCCATTACTTGCAGTCAGTGCTGGAGGTGTGGGAACTGCATTCTCCCGCGTTCCTGCTGAAAAAAAAGCTCTGGACTTTGGTGTGCGTATCCTATTAAATTAGGGTGTGCACCCCAAAGCTCAAACACACACGCCTTTCTCTGCAGCCTTAGCTGCACTGGACAGAGAATGAATGGGAAGTGCTCTGTGCTGAGCGGCTTACTGTTCATTCACAAACTGAAGCATGGTAAACACAGTTTACTATGCTTCAGTTATGAATGGACACAGTGAGTGAGTGTGTTCACTGTGTACATTTAGAAAAGGAAGGCAGCGGTAAATGACATATATACTAGCCCCTTCCCTCGTTCTCCATCCTGAAACACCCCCCGCAGCAGCCAGGGGAGAGAAGAGAGGAGGGAAGCCAGTACCACTGAGGGGCAGGGGACCAACAAGGGGGGGAAGCCCAGGTAGTAGGGGGTATTAGCTCCACACAGTGGATTAGGGTGAGCCAAGGCACACCTGGCACACCCCTGCGCACACCTATGTGAACAGAATATGCTTTTGCCTACCAAAATAATACAGCCACACTAACTACAGTGTGGCAACTAAATTTGACAAAAACACAACTAATTCCAACTTATCTAATCCCTAGCATCTATCTAGGACTGTACTACACACACTTTCAGGAGTGGACATATAATTAACTGCTTGCCGACCAGCCGCCGTCGTTATACAGCAGCAGCTTGGCTCTCCTGTGCGAATTGCCTTAGCTGTACTTCGCCTCACGCAGTTGTGGGCGTGTCCGCGGGTTCGAGCGGACTCGATGTCCACCGATGACCCGCGATCGCCTAGTACAGAGGCAGAACGGGGATCTGCCTTTGTAAACAAGGCAATTCCCATTCTGACAGAGATCTACTGTTCCCTGTCATTGGGAACAGTGATCTCTGTCATGTCCCTGGCAGCCCATCCCCCCTACAATTAGAACACACACTAGGGAACACGCTTAACCCCTTGATCGCCCCCTAGTATTAACCCCTTCCCTGTCAGTGTAATTTTTATATTGATCGGTGCATTTTTATAGCACTGATCACTGTAATAATGTCACTGGTCCCCAAAAAGTGTCATTTGGGGTCTGATTTGTCGGCCGCAATGTCGCAGTCCCGCTAAAAATTGCAGATCACCTCCATTACTAGTAAAAACAATAAAAATAAATAAAAGTCCCTAGATCTATTCCATACAGTAGTTTGTAGACGCGATGACTTTTTGCGCAAAACCAATCAACATATGCTTATTGGGATTTCTTTTACCAAAAATATGTAGAAGAATACATATTGGCCTAAACTGATAAAGAAATTGGTGTTTTATTTATTTATTTTTTTGAATGAATGAATGAATGAATGAATGATTTATAAAGCGCTGCAAATGCGAACTGAATCGCCTCAAGGCGCTGGATGCATTCTCTGATGTCAGCTTCTCAGAAAAGGAAGGTCTTTAGTTTTTTTCTGAAGGCCTGGTGGTTTTCTTCCATGCGGATGTTGGTAGGAAGAGCGTTCCATAGTCGAGGTCCTTGGACTGCGAATCTTCGTTCTCCCTTTGCTTTGTAGCGGTATTTGGGAATGGTAAGGAGGTTTTGGTTAGCTGATCGAAGACTGCGATTCGGTGTATAGTGTTTTATTTTCTCGCGGAGATATGGTGGGGGGTTTCCTTGTACGCATTTGTGGGTGAGGCAGAGGGTCTTGAATGCGATCCGTTTCTTCACGGTTAGCCAGTGTAGGCTCTTTAGGGAGGGTGAGATGGATTCCCAGGGTTTTTTTCCTGTTAACAGGAACATTTGGATATGTATTATAGCAAAAAGTAAGTAAAAAAAAATTGTCGTTCTTTGCTTATAGCGCAAAAAAAAAAACGCAGAGGTGATCAAATACCACCAAAAGAAAGTTCTATTTGTGGGGAAAAATGGACGTCAATTTTGTTTAGGTACAACGCCGCACGATCGCGCAAATGTCAGCTAAAGCGACGCAGTGCCGAATCGCAAAAAAAATGGCCTGGTCATTAAGGGGGGAAAATCCTTCCGGGGCTGAAGTGGTTAAACTATATACACAAATATTTTAGGATTTCAGAAACGTGGAAGATCTGAGGGGCTTGGTGATCCTTCAACCAGGACATCAAGATTGCTACTTAGTATTCTATTTAAAAAAAACTTCAAAAGCTTTCTATGCTACGCATTACAGGCATACCCCACTTTTAAGTACACAATGGGGTTTATGTACAGTGAATATAACCCACGTCACAAGAAATATGCTTTTGTGATGTCATCACCAGATTGTGGGTAAGCTCACCATGACTGATCAGACAGGTTGAGATCTTTAGTAATAGGATCATTGTAAAAACAAAACAAAAAAGAAAAACAAACAAAAAATAGTTTTGTGTTGTTATAAGTACATTGCATGAAAGTCTGGGCGTGGTCAGATGTGGTTTTTAGCCGTCACACCCATGCAACCTTTGTGGAGTGAGCCAGAGAAATGTTTACATTTCCACGAAGGTTCTCTTTATTTGGACATAACTTTGTCAATAATTAACCCCTTGGCGTACGGAAATATGCGCCCCCCACCGGACTGGGCTTTTCTCCAAAGGGCCGCATATTTGCGTATCTCCCTTTGTGCTGGGAGCGCGTCGTATGGTGTGATCCAAAACCACCCCAAATTTATTTCAGTACATCTGAAGATCATGCCCAACCTTCTCATAGTGTTTGTTACCCTAAAAAAACAAAAACAAAAAAAAAAACACAGATCCTGTTTCCTTAACTACTTCAGCTCCGGAAGGTTTACCCCCCCTTCCCGACCAGGCCATTTTTTGCGATACGGCACTGCGATATTTTAACTGACAACTGCGCGGTCGAGTGATGTTGTACCCAAATAAAATTGATGTCCTTTTTTCCCCACAAATAGAGCTTTCTTTTGCTGGTATTTGATCACCCCTGCCGTTTTTATTTTTTGCACTATTAACAAAAAAAGACCGACACTTTTGAAAAAAAACACAATATTTTTTACTTTCTCCTATAAAACATATCCAATAAAAAAAATCTAATTTCTTTAACAATTAGGCCATATGTATTCTGTTACATATTTTTGGTAAAAAAAAAAAATCCCAAAAAACGTATATTGATTGGTTTGCGCAAAAGTTATAGCGTCTACACACTGTGGGATAGATTTAGGGACTTTTTTTTATTATTGTCTTTAATTGTAATGGCGGCGATCAGTGATTTTTAGCGGGACTGCAACATTGCGGCAGACAAATCTGACACTAATGGGGCATACACACGGTCAGACTTTTCGTCTACAAAAGTCCAACGGACGCCGACGGACTAAAGCTGGCTGGTAATCCGATCGTGTGTGGGCTTCCCCGGACTTTCAGCGGACTTTTTCAGCCTCAAATCCGACGGACTTTAGATTTGAAACATGCTTCAAATCTTTACGTCGTAACTACGCCGGACCCCGAAATCCGCTCGTCTGTGTGCTAGTCCGACGGACAAAAACCCACGCTAGGGCAGCTATTGGCTACTGGCTATGAACTTCCTTATTTTAGTCCGGTGTACGTCATCATGTACGAATCCGTCTGACTTTTGTCTGGTCATGTGTAGGCAAGTCCGTTCGTTAGAAAGTCTGCCACAAGTCCGCCGCAAGTCCGCCGAAAGTCCACCGGAAGTCTGTCGAACAGGCTGTCGGACTTTTGTAGACGAAAAGTCCGACCGTGTGTATGCCCCATAAGAGATACTTTTTGGAGACTAGTGACACCAATATATGCTAATAAAAATGCACTGACACTATATAAATTACATTGACAGGGAAGGTGTGAACACCAGGGGCGATCAAGGGGTTAAGTGTGTCAGTGGGAGGTGCTTTTTAACAGTGTGGGGGAGTGGATGCCCTGGAGGAAAAAAGAGATCCGTGTTTCAGCTCAGCTGAAACACAAGTTCTCTCTTTTGCTCCCTGACAGAACAGCGGTCTGCCTTGTTTACATAGGCAGACCGCTGTTCCGTCTCTCCTCTGAACGATCGGCAGGTCCCGGCGGCCATCGCAGCCGCCGGACCCGCTGATTGGCTCCCGCTGTGTCCAATCACAGCGGGAGCGGCGCTCCGGCTAGACCGCGTGCACAAAATCACGTATAGGTACGTGATTTTGCGCAGCCGGGCCGCCCTGCTGCAGTACTGTATAATGTACGTGGGGCAGTCCGGAAGCGGGTAAAGCAGGTAAAGCAGTGCTTGTGCTGTGTAATTTGGCCCCTTCTATCGCCTAAAAAACCTGGTTGATCCTGCCTGGTTCTGCCCACCCCTCTGTAAACTGACCACGGTTTATCATAGCTGCTGAGCCCTGACACCGTGGTCAGTTTACGTGTCTCCGCAGCTCTCCTCTCTGCTCTCTCCCATCCCCTCCCCTCCCTGCTTGTCAGCTCCATCTACTACCCAGCCCTCCCCTCCTGCTGCTATAATAACTACACCCTAAACATAGCAACCCCTCTGTAAAATAACATTGTGCATCCCTGTGCTGTATAAAAAATATGCTGATTATACCTTATATCAGAGTGCCTCCCGGCACTCACGTGACTCCTTGGCTCTCTCTCCTTCCCGGCTGATGTCAGCGGGAGTGCTTGGCTCCGCCCGCTATAGCTGCCAGCCGGGGAGAGGAGAGAGCCGAGGAGTCACGTGAGTCCCGGGAGGCACTCTGATATAAGGTATAATCAGCATATTTTTTATATATACCACAGACACAGGGGCACATAATGTAATGTTACAGAGGGGATGGTGTGTTTATAGTATAGTGGCTTAACAACAAATTTAAGTTCAATTTTATGTACATCCATCCATATCTATTTTTCTATTTATCCATCTGTTGATGATCATGTCCCAGTTCTTGCAATTAAGTTAAATGTTTTGTCTGTCTATCCATCTCACCCCCTTTTTTTCAATATATATATAATAATATGTCCTAATAACGTAAAATAACTAAGGGTAATGCATCGGCTTTCCATTGGCATAAGTAAGCAAAAATCAGACTGGCCGCATTGGGCTACTAAACTTTGAAAACTTAAAGTAGAACTATAGGTAAAACTTTTTTTTTTTCACTTTGGATAGAGTAAGGGAGGGTTATAACCCCTGCCAGATTTTTTTATTTTTTCGCCGTCTGTCTCATTGCGGAGATTTCCCTTCACTTCCTGTCCCATAGCCAAACAGGAAGTGAGAGGAAATCCCTGCAAATTAAGGGAATTCCTTGGGGATCTCCAGGTCACCAGAACTAGTGTCTCAAATAGAAGATTTCTCCTCTATTACTTTTCTGGGGACAGCCCAAAATTTGGGATTTTCTTTTACTTTAACTTTTACTGATAATGGTAAACAGGACACATAGAGAGGGGGGGATCTCGTAACTGGGGCACAGACAGCAATAACAAAATGATAGGTACTCTTATTCCTCTCTACTCTGTCCAAAACTAAAAAAAAACAAGTTTTGCCTTTAGTTATACTTTAATGCATTGACCATTACTCTTTCGTATTGAATTATGGTGGCTGACAGATCATGAATGATAACCAGTATCATGATGTTTGACTATCACCCATGGTATGTGTTTTTTTTAAAAAGCTTCAAAAATGATAATTTCTCTTTTGATGCTGATGAAAGTTTTTGATTACAGATAAGTGAGCAGAAGAGCGGTTAAGGCCAAGATCACCCAGTGATGACGGGAAAGGCTGAGGGTCACTCTGTTGCCCGAACCAACTATGACGATGGGTCCTCCAGTTGTTTTTGTTGATAAAGTGACACTTGCTGTGCTGTTGAGTGGGATGACAGAGGTTCCTCCATTGGATGGAAAGGTGGTGGTTCCTGAATAGTTTGTGTTAGTAGTGTTGATGAAGTCTCCTCCACATGTGTTTGTTGGTGAAGGAATTCCTGTCACATTGAGGAATGGTACTTGGAGGTAACTGCTGATCCAGTCTTGATAGGATGTGACAAGAGTGTACACCCCGGGGCGGTTTGGGAATGCACAACCAGCACCCCAACTTACAACTCCAACTTGGTACCAGATACCCTGGACTTTACATACCAGAGGTCCTCCTGAGTCACCCTGAAAGACATCAGTGTCCATAAGTTAGATCTATCTATCTATCTATCTATCTATCTATCTATCTATCTATCTATCTATCTATCTATCTATCTATATCGAAAGATTGACTATATGTGTTAACTGGACGTTTCTACAAATTACCATTGTTGGGAACACATTACTCACCTGACAGGAGTCCTTCTGTCCGTTTCCATACCCAGCACATATCTTCTCATCTTGGATGATGACTGTACTGGCATTGATGGAGAGGTCTCTATGATACATACGGTCACATGTCTGGTGGTCAATTAGGGGGACCATGACCTCCTGGAGGATCCCATTACTAGGTTGCGACCCTGAAGATAAACACATGGAAGCCAAAAGTTAGAAAAAAGCCTCAAATCCTGTTCCTTTCATTCATAATTGATGTCATGTGTCATATAAGACATTGGGGTTGATTTACTAAAGGCAAATAGACTGTGCACTTTGCAAAGTGCAGTTGCACTCTGAAAGAGCAGTTGCATCAGAGCTTAGTAAATGAGCAGAAGCAGAGCTGGTGCAATAATTTTTGACATCCTAGGCGAAACCTCATTTTGCCGCCCCCCCCCCCCCCCATTAGCTCCCCTGACTCCACCAGCTTTGCCCTGCACATGTATACCCTATCTTTTTGATGAAGTGCCGAACAAATGCAGCCTCACTAGCGTCCATCAAATGCAGTCTCATCAGTGCCCATCAATGCAGCCTACTGGTACCAATCAAATGCAGCCTCATCAGTGCCCATCAATGCAGCCTACTGGTACCAATCAAATGGAGCCTCACCAGTGCCCATCAATGCAGCTTACCGGCGCCCATCAATGCAGCCTACCGGTGCCAATCAAATGCAGCCTACCGGCACCCATCAATTCAGTCTCACTAGCGCCCATCAATGCAGCTTGCCGGTGCCAATCAAATGCAGCTTACCGGTGCCAATCAAATGCAGCCTCATCAGTGCCCATCAAATGCAGCCTCATCAGTGCCCATCAAATGCAGCCTCACCAGCACCCATCAAATGCAGCCTACCGGTGCCAATCAAATGCAGCCTCACCAGTGCCCATCAATGCAGCCTACTGGTGCCAATCAAATACAGCCTCATCAGTGCCCATCAATGCAGCCTACCAGCGCCCATCAATGCAGCCTACCGGTGCCAATCAAATGCAGCCTACCGGCGCCCATCAATTCAGTCTCACTACCTCCCATCGATGTCGCCTCACCAGCACCCATCACATGCAGCCTACCAGCGCCCATCAACGAATGTTTGCTTGCTTCAATTCATTCGGGAGTCGGGACACAGACACAGTCCTGCGCCGCCGCTGTGCCTCTGACACTATGTGCGAACGGAGCGGCAGCTGCCTGCTGATGCTGAGACTTAGTTGCTTGCTGCAGAGAGAAAAGAGTAATGGGGCGTACACACGGTCGGACTTTTCGTCTACAAAAGTCCAACGGGCGCCGACCGACTAAAGCTGGCTGGTAATCTGATCGTGTGTGGGCTTCTCCGGACTTTCAGCGGACTTTTTCAGCCTCAAATCCGACGGACTTTAGATTTGAAACATGCTTCAAATCTTTACGTCGTAACTACGCCGGACCCCGAAATCCGCTCGTCTGTGTGCTAGTCCGACGGACAAAAACCCACGCTAGGGCAGCTATTGGCTACTGGCTATCAACTTCCTTATTTTAGTCCGGTGTACGTCATCACGTACGAATCCGTCGGACTTTTGTGTGATCGTGTGTAGGCAAGTCTGTTCGTTAGAAAGTCTGCCGCAAGTCTGCCGCAAGTCAGCCGAAAGTCCGCCGGAAGTCTGTCGGACAGGCTGTCGGACTTTTGTAGACGAAAAGTCCGACCGTGTGTACGCCCCATAAGAACCCCAGTGACTGGGCGCCCTAGGCAGCAGCGCGCCCTAGGCGGCTGCCTAGTTTGCCTAGTGGTAGCACTGGCCCTGAGCAGAAGCTGACTTCCATCATCCAATCATGTGGAAGAAAAAATGCTGTTTTCTTTATTTTCCTTGCATGCGATTGGGTATTCTTTTCAAAGTGAAGCCTTACCTCATTTACTAAGCTCTGGAGCAACTGCACTTTGCAAAGTGCACAGTATAGTTGCCTTTAGTAGATCAACCCCAATGTGCTCATGCATAGCTCCCAACTGTCCCTGATTTGGAGCAATGTCCCTCTGTCCCTCTTTCCTCCTCATTTGTCCCTCATTTTGGTCTGATCGGTATAGTTGTATACAAAATGCACTTTTTGTCTTTCAAAAAGTGTTTTCCAGTCCTAAACCTTTCATCCAAATGTTAAATTGCTGCATTTGTACATTTTAAAAGCCAATATAAAGGAATAGAGGTGGTAAAAAAAATGCACTTGTGGATTAAATTTCCTTTTTTTGTGGTAATTCTCCTTTAAGGGGGTGTGGCAGGGGGCGTGTCCTATGCCTACATACATTTGCTAGTAGGTGTCCCTCATTCCCATCTCAAAATGTTGGAAGGTATGTTCATATGCTAACCTGCTGAAAGGAGGAGAAAGCAGAGTAACAGAGAGTCTTATGTTTCTCCTTTAACTGGCCAGCCACAGGCTGGGGGAGGGTCAAGACCTGTAAGTGTTACCTACAGTAGAGAGAACAATCTGATCTCCTGCCCTGATGGAGCAGTGTGGCATAGCTGTGTAACATACCTCCCAACATTTTTAGATGGGAACGAGGGACACCTACTAGCAAAAGTATGTAGGCATAGGACACGCCCCCCTGCCACATCCCCCTTAAAGGAGAATTAACCCAAAAAAAGGTTAATACAATCCACAAGGACTTTTTTTACCACTACTCTTCCTTTATATTGGCTTTTAACATTTAAAAATGCAGCAATTTAGAAATTGTATGAAAGGTTTAGCACTGGGAAACACTTTTTGATAGATAAAACGTGCATTTTATATACAACTATATAGATCAGTCCAAAATGAGGAACAAATGAGGAGGAAAGAGGAACAGAGAGACGTTGCTTCAAATCAGGGACAGTCCCTCGAAATCAGGGACAGTTGGGAGGTGTAAATCTCCTAACTGGATGAACAGTAATACGAATGTTTTGGCAGTTAAAACAAATTCCTTATTTGTATGTCATTTGTGTTTTTAGCTGATTGTCTGGAGATCAGCTTAAAAAAAATTACTATTAAAAGTACTAGTAAAGTCTGATTTACCATTAAATCTGGTGGTGCCCCAGCCAGTCACCCAGCAGTCCAGACCACACGGGAAGGTGACGGAGGAAGTCGGTAGACAGATCGGAGTGATGTATTGGGTGAAATTGATGGGATTGGTCAACTTTAGCAGAGCGATGTCCCCAATAGATCCTGTATCACTATAATTGCTGTTTTTGGTGATTGATGCGACTTCGGAAACCACTGTATGATTAGAGTTTGCATCCAGCTGGTTCAGGCCCAGATAAACTTTAAAATCCTGTAGCTGTATTGGACTGAAGCAAGTAAAAGATGATAGTTTACTGAGGTGCCATTTTCTGTTTTCTAAAAATCAATACAGCTAAGACCGCATACAGCCTGTAGCCCCACTTGATATATGGGTGGCCCGTCCTGTAAATAATGTTCTCCAGGCAAGTGTTCATCAAGAATGTTGCCTGCATTGTCTGACTTTATTACAAATACACCTTCAATATACACTATATTACTAAAAGTATTGGGACGCCTGTCTTAACACACACACATGAACTTTAATGACATCCCAGTCTTAGTCCGTAGGGTTCAATATTGAGTTGGCGCACCCTTTGCAGCTATAACAACTTCAACTCTTCTGGGAAGGCCGTCCACAAGGTTTAGGAGTGTGTCTATGGGAAGGTTTGACCATTCTTCCAGAAGAGCATTTGTGAGGTCAGGCACTGATGGATGTGAATGTCTGGCTCGAAGTCTCTGCTCGATTTCATCCCAAAGGTGTTCTATCGGGTTGAGGTCAGGACCTTGCTTTGTGCACTGGTGGGCAGTCATGTTGGAACAGGAAGGGGCCATCCCCAAACTGTTCCCACAAAGTTGGGAGCATGAAATTGTCCAAAATGCCTTGGTATGCTGACGCCTTAAGAGTTCCCTTCACTGGAACTAAGGGGCCAAGCCCAACCACTGAAAAACAACCCCCACATCATAATCCCCCCTCCACCACATGATTTGGACCAGTGCACAAAGCAAGGTCCATAAAGACATGGATGAGTGAGTTTGGGGTGGAGGAACTTGACTGGCCTGCACAGAGTCCTGACCTTAACCCGATAGATTACCTTTGGGAAGAATTTGCGTGGAGACTGTGAGCCAGGCCTTTTTGTTCAAAATCAGTGCCTGACCTCACAAATATGCTTTTGGAAGGACGGGCAAACATTCCCATAGACACACTCCTAAACCTTGTGGACAGCCTTCCCAGAAGAGTTGAAGCTGTTATAGCTGCAAAGGGCGGAGCCAACTCAATATTGAACCCTACGGACTAAGACTGGGATGTCAGTAAAGTTTGTGTGTGTGTAAAGGCAGGTGTCCCAATACTTTTGGTAATATAGTGTAACACACACACACACACACACACACATATATATATATATATATATATATATATATATATATATATATATATATATATATATATATATATATATATATATATATATATATATATATGTATATATGTATATATACTGTATTTATTATTATACTACAATACTGCTGTTACTTCCTAAAGCATGATAGAAAACAGAAAAGGACATTGTCATATCAACTGCATAAAATAGTATTAAACCCTCACGCAGCTCTGCATTGAAATCAGCTTCCAGGTTTTATTGTCAAAGCTTAAAGTGATATTAAAGCGGAGGTTTACACAAAAATGGAACTTCAGCTTTTCGGAACCCTCCCCCCCTCCGGTGTCACATTTGGCACCTTTCATGGGGGAGGGGGATGCAGATACCTAAGACAGGTATTTGCACCCACTTCCGGGCATAGACTCCCACGGGAGTCTACGCCACTTCTCGTCCACCCGTGCTGTCTGCTGGGGGACACACGGGTCACAGAGACAGCACGGACAATTCGGATTGCACAGCGTGACTCGCGCATGCGCAGTAGGGAACCGGGAAGTGAAGCCACAAGGCTTCATTTCCTGATTCCCTTAACGAAGATGGCGGTGGCAGCATCCGAGGATGAGGGAGGGTTCGGCCTCGGGTGCCGACATCGCTGGACCCTGGGACAGGTTAATTTCCTTATTTCAAAAGTCAGCAGCTGCAGTCTTTGTAGCTGCTGACTTAAAAAAAAAAAATTTCGGGACTCCCGCTTTAAAGGCAATGATTTTTTTTTTTAAATAACAAACTCATACTTACCTGCTCTGTGTAATGGTTTTGCACAGAGTAGCCCCCGATCCTCCTCTTCTTGGTTCCCTCTTCAGTGCTCCTGGCCCCTCCCACCTGCCGAGTGCCCCCACATTAAACAGCTTGCTATGGGGGCACCCGAACAGGCTCACTCCTGAGTCGCTGCTCTGTGTGTCCATTTACACACAAAGCAGTGGCTCAGCCCCGCCCCCCTCTTCTCATTGGCTCACTGGCTGTGATTGACAGCCAATAAGCAGGGAGAGTCCCTGGAGAGGCAAGGCTCTCGTGCACTTCGCTGGATTGAGATGGGGCTCAGGTAAATATTAGGGGGGGGGGGGGGGCTGGTGTTTTTTACCTTTATGCATAGAACCACTTTAATTGACCGAGCTGAAGTTAGAAGCTGATTGGTTACCATGCAGAGCTGCACCAGATTTTTCACTCTCCGGTTTTGGTAAATCGATCCCATAGTGTTGGTCCACTCTTAAGGTGACCACCAGTGATGGACCAAGTCAGGGACAGGGCTGGAGCATACAATGGTAAGTGAAGACTTACGGGGAGGGAAATCGTAAAAATAACGAAACAAAATCTATGAGTTCTACTTTAAAAGTAGAGACAAACTGAGAGTTGTAGAAGCAGATAAGTGGATACAACTTACACTCATGCAAAATACTTTTTCTTTTTCTTTTTAGAGGATAGGATTTTAGAAAAATGTGATGTACTTACTCATCGAAGCAATGGGCCGCACTTAGTACCCACTGGTTAGAGATAATGGAACCTCCACAGCTGTGTTGGCCTTGAAAGTAAATACTGACCTGCCAGGGCCACTGACCATCCACGGCATCGGTGCCACCAACAATTCTGCTGGAGATCGCTGGGGAGCCGCACACCCAATTATCTGCTGCAGATGGGTCAAAAAGTGCTGAATGAAAGTAAAAAATGCATAACGCTCAGGTTTTTTTTTTATTTATTTGTTTTTTAATCCTAAAGTCTGTCTACTATAAGGAAACCTCATAAGGAAACTTCATATACGATTTTTCTGAAGAGCCTGAACCTCTATTCTGCAGCTTATGGAATACCCTACTCACTGTTCAGTAGCATTATAGAAGAAAAATACACAAAGTAAAATAAAGAATAAAAAAAAAAAAGTTTTAAGGCGCCCCCGCCCCCACGTGCTCGTGCACAGAAGCAAACGCATTTGTAAGTCGCGCCCACATATCTAAACGGTGTTCAAATCACACATGTGAGGTATCGTCATGTGCGTTGTGTGAGAGCAATAATTCTAGTCCAAGACCTCCTCTCTAACTCTAAACAGGTAACCTGTAAAAAAAATTAAAGCTTCGCCTATGGAGATTAATAAGTACCGTAGTCTGTCACTATTCCACGAGCGAGCGCAATTTTAAAGCCTGACATGTTTGGTATCTATTTACTCAGCGTAACATCATCTTTCACATTATACATAACAATTGGGCTAACTTTACTGTTTTTTTTTTGTTTTTTTTCAATTCATGTAACTGTTTTTTTTCCCCCAAAAAAACGCGTTTGAATAATCGCTGCGCAAATACCGTGTGACATGAAAACTTGCAACGACCACCATTTTATTCCCTAAGGTGTCTGCTAAAAAAAAAAAAAAAAAAAAACATATAATGTTTGAGGGGTTCTGAGTAATATTTTTTAGAAAAAAAAATTATGATTTTTATATGTACGAGCGAAATGCCAGAATTGGCCTGTGATTGCTGTGATTGGACACAGCGGAAGCCAATCAGCGGAGTCCGTTATACCCGATGTTCGCCAGCACCCTGAGAGCGATCTGCTTATGTAAACAAGGCAGATCACCGTTCTGTGAGAGGGGGAAGATGGAGATCTTGTGTTTCTGCTAAGCAGGAACACGGATCTCTGTCTTCCCCCAGACAAAGCACCTCCCCCTCACAGTTAGAAAGCACTCCAGGGGAACACATTTAACCCCTTTGATCGCCCCCTGATGTTAACCCCCTCCCTGCCAGTATCATTAATACAGTGCTGCTGCTGGCAATAATTACATGAAACATCTGACAGTATAGTTGTACCCAAGTTGATCGTCATGGGTACAATCAGCCTTCCCATTAGACATGTGCACTACCAAAAAATGTGTTTTGTTTTGTTTTAGTTTCATTCTCTTTTTTTTTTTGTTTTTTTGTTTATCAGATCATTCACTACGATCAGCATTCATTATTTCGGATCATTCGTAACTTCAGATACATTTGTATTCGTTCCATTCCATTCATTTAGATGCACCATTCATTACTTTGGATAATTCGTAACTTTGGATGCATTCGTATTTGCTCCGTTCCATTCGTTTATATGCGGCATTTGTTATTTCGGATAATTCGTATGCATTCCTATGCATTACGTTCGGATTTTCATTCTTTCGGATTTTCTTTATATCAGGTTTTCGTTCTTTCGGGTTTTAGTTCTTTTGGGTTTTAGTTCTTTTGGATTTTCGTTTTTTTTAGATTTTCGTTCTTTCGGGTTTTTGTTCTTTAGGATTTTCATTCTTTCGGGTTTTCGTTCTTTTGGATTTTCATTCTTTTTTCGGGTTTTTGTTCTTTAGGATTTTCATTCTTTCGGGTTTTCGTTCTTTTGGATTTTCGTTCTTTTTTGGGGTTTTTGTTCTTTAGGATTTTCATTCTTTCGGGTTTTCGTTCTTTCGGGTTTTTGTTCTTTAGGATTTTCATTCTTTCGGGTTTTCGTTCTTTTGGATTTTCGTTCTTTTTTCGGGTTTTTGTTCTTTAGGATTTTCATTCTTTCGGGTTTTCGTTCTTTTGGATTTTCGTTCTTTTTTTGGGTTTTTGTTCTTTAGGATTTTCATTCTTTCGGGTTTTCGTTCTTTCGGGTTTTTGTTCTTTAGGATTTTCATTCTTTCGGGTTTTCGTTCTTTTGGATTTTCGTTCTTTTTTCGGGTTTTTGTTCTTTAGGATTTTCATTCTTTCAGGTTTTCGTTCTTTTGGATTTTCGTTCTTTTTTCGGGTTTTTGTTCTTTAGGATTTTCATTCTTTCGGGTTTTCGTTCTTTTGGATTTTCGTTCTTTTTTCGGGTTTTTGTTCTTTCGGGTTGTACTTCTTTTGGATTTTCGTTCTTTTGGGTTTTCGTTCTTTCGGGTTTTCATTCTTTTGGATTTTCGATCTTTTGGGTTTTCGTTTTTTCATGTTTTCGTTCTTTTGGGTTTTCGTTTTTTCATGTTTTCGTTCTTTTGGGTTTTTGTTCTTTCGGATTTTCGTTCTTTCGGGGTTTTTTTTCCTTCAGATTTTAGTATTTTCGGATTTTCATTCTTTTCAGGTTTTCATTCTTTCGGATTTTCATTCTTTCTGACAATTTTCATATGCATTCATCAAAAGAGTCTTATAGAGAATATGCTGAATTTCGCCTGAAAACAAATATGTAACGAAATGTATTGCACATGTCTACTGCCCATATATGGTTTAAATTTTGTCCAGTCCCTGCTGAAACAGTTGAGATTCGAACCGTCTATGAACTGATTTAGAGATAATTCAGTGATTAGGGCTCATTAATAATATTATTGTATATATAGTAAGTCAGTAATGATTTCCACAGGGAATGCAGTCCCAACCATAAAATATCCCACCAAAGACAAATCAACAATGACAGTAACAATATATGAAGAGCTTCAGGTGTTCCACAATAAGTAAAAAAAATAAATAAACAAAAAGTAATAACTTACAAAAAAATTCTATTTTTATAAGTTTTAAACTAATAGAATAAAGTGTGGTATACAGCATAACAAAGTGTTCATTGTTGGTCTAAAATGTCTCTAGGTATAACAGAGTGATTATAATTTTTCTGTTGATTTTAGTGGACCACAAAATCACGTAAAAAAAAGAAATACTTGTCCTGTCAGCTAAAGCTCTGTAACCCCTGTATACTTTGCATCGGCTAAAAATAAAACATCATTAGAAGGGTTTATTCTAAAGGATTGAGGGTCTCACCTGTAGCCATAATGACCAGTGCAGTGATTGCTGCCATTTCTTTAGATTGAAGGAAGATCAGTTGAGGTCCCTCAGTCTTGGTGGTAAGTGAAGGTTAAGGACTTTTTCTCCTGAATATCAGCTTTTCTAGAAGAATGGTATGCTTGCGACATACCATTCTTCTTAGAAAGGGCTTGACTTCTTTACTTTTGTGAGTAAAGCAAACGCTCAACACAAAAAAAATGTTATGCTTTTACAACAAAGAATTCTGTTATTGTGTCCCTATCAAGAATTCAAAATCTGGTGACATTGATGAATTACACGGAATTTACCTTCGTGATACCACAGTGTGAGTCAATCCTTACATGCCACCAGCCTGGACCCTGGAGAACTTCTCAACCATAACTGTGCTGACCATTGGTAGGCAACACTCTTGTGGTCCATAGACAGTCGCCTGAGCACCAATCATAATAATTTAGATATTAAACAGCTACACTATCTCACAAAAGTGAGTACACCCCTCACATTTTTGTAAATATTTTATTATATATTTTCATATGACAACAGTGAAGAAATGACACTTTGCTACAATGTAAAGTAGTGAGTGTACAGCTTGTATAACAGTGTAAATTTGCTGTCTCCTCAAAATAACTCAACACACAGCCATTATTGTCTAAACCACTGGCAACAAAAGTGAGTACACCCGTAAATGAAAATGTCCAAATTGGGCCAAATTGTGGCCACCATTATTTTCCAGCACTGCCTCTTGGGCATGAATTTCACCAGACATCACAGAGCTGGTGGATGTTAGAGACCTTGCGCTCCTCCATCTTCTGTTTGAGGATGCCCCATAGATGCTCAATAGGGTTTTTATTCTGTTTGGCCAGTCCATCACCTTTACCCTCAGCTTCTTTAGCAAGGCAGTGGTCATCTTGGAGGTGTGTTTGGGTTCATTATCATGTTGGAATACTGCCCAGCAGCCCAGTATCCAAAGGGAGGGGATCATGCTCTACTTCAGTATGTCACAATACATGTTGGCATTCATCGTTCCCTCAATGAACTGTAGCCGGAAGCACTCATGCAGCCCCAGACCATGACACTCCCACCATCATGATTGACTGTAGGCAAGACAGACTTGTCTTTGTATTCCTCAACTGGTTGCCGCCACACATGCTTGACACCATCTGAACCAAATACGTTTATCTTGGTCTCATCAGACCACAGGACATGGTTCCAGTAATCCATGGCCTTAGTTTGCTTGTCTTCAGCAAACTGTTTGTGGGCTTTCTTGTGAATCATATTTAGAAGAGTCTTCCTTCTGGGACGACAGCCATGCAGTCCAATTTGATGCAGTGTGCGGCATATGGTCTGAGCACTGACAGGCTGACCCCCCACCCCTACAACCTCTGCAGCAATGCTGGCAGCACTCATATGTCTATTTCCGAAGACAACCTCTGGATATGATGCTGAGCACGTGCTCTCAACTTCCTTGGCTGACCATGGCGGGGCCTGTTCTGAGTAGAACCTGTCCTGTCAAACGGCTCTATGGTCCTGGCCACCGTACTGCAGCTCAGTTTCAGGGTCTTGGCAATCTATTTATAGCCTAGGCCATCTTTATGTAGAGCGATCATTTTTTTCTTTTTTTTAGCTCCTCGGAGAGTTTTTTGCCATGATGTGCCATGTTGAACTTCCAGTGACCATGATGAGAAAGTGAGAGCGAAAACCCCAAAATTAAACACACCTGCTCTCCGTTCACACCTGAGCCCTTGTAATACTAATGAGTCACATAACACCGGGCGAGGGAAAATGGCTAATTGGGCCTAATTTGGACATTTTCACTTTATGAATCGCGCATATGTGCACACATGTGTGGTTAGACAGGGCCAATTTGGTTGGTCACAGGTTGGCTGGTAAGTGAGCTGGGAATTTTTGTTTGTTGTTGTTTGACATGCATCGCCCTTACATGTGCTCCTTGCTGCAAAGGCAAGTTATAGGTTAGGGTGGTTGCCATTTCTTTGTACTGTTGGTTATTTGGTGAGAGGACGCACTGAATGCATGGTCTACCATTGTGTCATTCCTGGGTGTCCAATGTGTCCCTAACCCTAAAATCCTTACGAAACTCCAAGGGCCTGGTATGGATTGGGATGCCCCCATGCCATTTTTTTTAACATGTTTGTATTGCTGGCAATGGTATTTTATTCGCTGGCAATTTAAATGTCATTCTTTTTTCTTTATATATGTCAGTTTTGCTGCAGCAGGTTCTATACATGCTACAGATGTGCCACTTTACAGGCAGACCAATGGGAAAAATCACTTTTCCTGTAAAAACAATAAGAAAAAACAAAAAATGTAATTACCCGGGCCCCTTTATACCCTTTTTATGGTCAATAACTTGCATATATTCCTTCAAAATGGGAACTGTTGATGTTTCAAGTTCAGGTCCCATAGACTTTAATAGAGTTTGTGGCTCGGGTCCAGACTTTTTACATGTTTGGGAGTTCTGGTTGGGGTGGTTGCCATTTCTTTGTACTGTTGGTTAATTGGTGAACGGACGCACTAAATACATTGTCTGCCATTGTGCCATTCCTGGATGTCCAGTGTGTCCCTATACCTTTAAGGAGCGGTGGGCTCCCTCCAGGCATACTTGCTCTTAATCTATCCATTATTATATACAGTATGTGCTTCAATTTACAGAGTTAGGACTGCAGTACACTGGGGTGCCGTGGCCGTTGCAGCTTACGCATTTATTTGCAAATGTGCGCAAACGAAACCCTTGGTTTTAACATGAACTGTTAGACAGGGTCAATTTGGTTTGTTGCAGGCTGGCTGGTAATTGAGCTGGGAATTTTGTTTGCTGTTTGTTGACACAAGTCCATATGCTCCTTGCTGCAAAAGCCAGTTATAGGTTGGGGTGGTTACCATTTGTTTGGACATCTGCTGGCCTGCAACTGCGTGTCTTTATGTGCCTTAAAGCACCATCTTCACTATGTGCAAACCTTCCCTTACAAGGCGTATAACCAGTGGCGGCTAATGGTATATCTTTTGGGGGGGGGGAGGCAAACAATCCAGCTTACGCCACACCTACCCAGTCGGTCGGTCACCGGCCCCACACTTACCCCATCTGGGTCGTGGGCAGTGCTGCGTCTGGGCGGCAGCTTAACACTGCATCTCCTCCTCACAGGCTTCGGTAGCTTCCCCTGCGTCTCCTCCCTTCTCCTCCTCGGCGGCCAATAGGATCACTTCTCCTCTCAGCCAGGTGACAATCAGGTCTCAGGACTTACTTCCTGATTTTCCAGGGAGAGAATCTGGAAGACAATAGCGAATATTAATACGCTATTGTCACACAACTTTTTTTAAGCCAATCAGAGCCTCAGGCTCTAGTCATGTGCGTCTAAAAAAAAAAAAAACCCATTGGCATCTGGCATCCTGCATGTAGATTAGGGGTTGGGCACATGGATTAGGGGGGCGGCACCCCTGCGCCCCATATGGACGAGCAGCCACTACGTATTACATCTATTAAGACAAACAAACCTAACTTTGGTAGAAATGCACTTGTTCCATTCAAATATTGAGCAAGAAGGGGTGTGGGGGGGGGGTTTGGTTCACACCAGAACATGCGAACATGCAAAAAGTTTGTTTGAACACGCGAATACCGTTAAAGTCTATGGGACACGAACATGAATAATCAAAAGTGCTCATTTTAAAGGCTTATATGCAAGTTTTTGCTCTAAAAAGTGTTTGTGGACCCGGGTCCTGCCCCAGGGGACATGTATCAATGCAAAAAAAAGTTTTAAAAAATGAATTTTTTTTGGGAGCAGTGATTTTAAGAATGCTTAAAGTGAAACAATAAAAATGAAATATTCCTTTAAATATTGTGCCTGGGGGGTGTCTATAGTATGCCTGTAAAGTGGCACAGTTTTCCTGTGTTTAGAACAATACCACAGCAAAATGACATTTCTAAAGGAAAAAAAGTCATTTAAAACTGCTTGCGGCTGTAATGTAATGTCGGGTCTCTGCAATATAGATGAAAATCATTGACATGGGTCCCCCCCATCCATCGCACCCAAATTTAAAAAAAAAATGATGTGGGGGCCCCAGGCACTATATACTCTGAACAGAAATATATATACTATACGGCCTGCCCTATATACTCTGCAGAAAATTGGGCCTTAGGTGTTGGTGGTGCCATAACACCGTAAGCCCTCACACCTTACTCTTGTTGGGCGCAGGAACGGGCCCTGCTGTGAAATTTTAGATCAAGAATTGTAATTACATGCCCCTGTTAAACAGGGGCAGAAAAAATGGGCCTTTGGTGGTGGTGGTGCACAGAGGCTGCTTGCCATCTTTTAGTGTCCTGTGAGCATCTGCCTCTCCTTGGTGGCCTTCTGTACATGATGTATTGCAACACCACACTACACTTTATTGTGTACTGTATACACCACCAGAAGTGTAGTAGAAACAGTACACCACAGAATGCAGATATAGGCTACACTGGATGCAGAGTATATATATATATATATATATATATATATATATATATATATATATATATATATATACGAGACTGACTGTAAATATATATATATATATATATATATATATATATATATATATATCAAAATACACTGCCACTAACTGAATAACCTGCCTGCTTAATCTAAATCACACTATCTCTTCATCCACACCAACAACACACTACACAGGGCCGGCCTTATATAGTGTGGAGCATGGACTTAGCCCCCCTTAGCCATGTTTGGCCAAAGGAAAACTGCCTTTGGCCAATTATGGCTCTCTTAGCAGAGGGCACTGGGATTGGCCAAAGCATGCAGGTCATGGTGCATGCTTTGGCCAATCATCATACAGCAATGCACAGTGCATTATGGGGCGCATTATGGGGTGTTCCGCTGCGCTTGAATTTCCCGTGAACGCCCCTTAAAATCCTGATGTTCAAGTCGAACTTACGTTTCGAATACCAGAGCGGCCCCCGTAAGCTCGCGGACATGTTTACTCAAGTCTGGGACCCCCGCAGCCAACATAGCGCCGCCGCCTCAGCCACTGCTACACGAGGCAGGAACCCGCTCCAGGCCTCGCAAACTGGAAGCACGAGCGAAACAGACTCCTCACTACTCAGGACAGGCAAGTTACCACAGCTCCCCTTCCCACAGCACTCAGAAGTCCAGACCCAGGCTGGATCCAGTTCTACATGACACAGATGAGGAGGAGGGGGAGGGGGGCAGCATGGAGGAAGCCACAGATACTATGGACCCCATCACTCAATTCCCCACCACAGGGCACCCAATCATGGACACCACTTTAAAAGGCATGCTTGTAGCCCTTGGCAGCACACTGCACCATAACATGCTGTCAGCAGTCTCCTCATTAAAGGCTGAATTGGCAGAGCTGGGAGACAGGGTTGGCCACATGGAGGACAGAATGGGAGAGTATGCAGAGACTCACAATGACTTCAGACCTCGAAGACCGCTCCAGACGCAACAACCTTAAATTCAGAGGGGTGGCTGAGACTGTATTACCAGGCGACCTGAAACGTTACTTACTTCAAATGATGGCCACCCTTCTACCAGAAGTCCCAGCGCAAGAAATTGTTATTGATAGGGCACACAGACTACCCAAACCTCCATACCTCTCAGAACATATCCTCAGAGATGTCATTGCGAGAATTCATTTCTTCCATGTCAAAGAGAAGCTACTCCAAATCACCAGACAAACTAACGCACTCCCAGACTCCTACGCAGGGATCAAACTATTTGCGGATCCCTCACAACATACTTCGATGGCTCGCAGACAATTGGTCTCTGTGACAAAAATGCTGCAAAACTACAAGATCTTATACAAATGGGGCCCGCCAGCTAAATTAGTGATTAACAGAGGCAAACAAACAACATGTAATCACTACACTTGAAGATGGCCTTAACCTCCTTTAATCATGGAACCTCCTCCCACCCCCCTGATGACCATAACCAGCGAAGAAGAAGCGATACCCATTCAGATACCCTGATGACATCTCAGACCATTGAAAATCCACTGAGGATCGACATAAACCCCACTATAGAGGAAGCCTCAGTTCATTCATCTATGGGACTTCTCTCAGGAAGCCGTCCCTAAAGGGCAGGTATTTACCCCCATTCACACGGAGAGTAGCAGCCACTACTCAGTAATCCACCTAATTATCTACATAGTTTAACATTTACCGTGTTTGGTAAAATGTTTTTTGTTTGCTGTGTTTTTTTTGTGAGCGCAACAACGGCACAAGTTTCTCTTTTTGCGCTATGTCCATTCCTCAGTATCTGGATCTCACCAACCACAGGAAAAAACACATCCGCACATTTATCCTGCACTAATTTTTTCTGTTCACAAGTGACGTTAATTCCAATGCATCGACACCTACACACTATGGCGAAAGTTGAGTACCTACAAGAGGACTCTGGCATCTTATGGCTCAAGATGAAGTTTTGCATATTCACCACCCAAGTCTCCGGTAATCTGTTAAGCATTACACCTTTAACCCTATGACATGACTTTATCAATTGTCTCACTCAATGCGCACGGGCTGAACAGTCCCTTTAAGCGTAAAGCAGCTTGGAAAGAAGCTCTGAAACTATAAGCAGATATTTTCTGCGTACAATAGACCCATTTCCATGCATCCAAGGCCCCATAGTGCTCCCACAACTTATACCCACATGTTTTTCTGCTAATGCCCCAGTCAAGAAGGTGTCTTTATAGCTATCACCTCCTCGGTAGCATTTACAACGCATGAGGTCCATACTAACCAAAAGGGCCGATATTTAATCTTAATCTGTACTATTAATAATATTTCCTACACCATTGTAAACCTATATGCGCCTAATGTTGGTCAACTTAAGCTTAAACTTAAACTCCCTTTAGAGGAAAATAGAGAGGATTCAGAAGGGCTCACTCCTCCTTGAGGGGATTTTAACACTGTAGTAGACCAAACTTTGGATGTCTCAAAACCAAGTTCTCATGCTAGACAAACCTTACAAGACCTCCTTAAAAGGAGTCTTCTATACGATCCATGGACATACATGCATGCCACTGAAAGAGATTTCAGCTACTTTTCGGCTCCCCATGGATCATATTCAAGGATCGATCATTTTCTAACAGACCTGAACCTACTACATAAAGTTCTTAAGCCTGAAATTATGTCTATAACTTGGTCAGATCACGCTCCCATCAAATTAACTTTGACAGAAAACCCCAGAGCCCTTCCGACTCATCTCTGGCGCAACAATGCATTTCTGTTTAACAATCAAAAATGTAGGGAAAGATTGAATGTGCAATTAGAGGAATTTTTCCAACTTAACTTAACCCCTGAGTCAAACATGTCTAATGTATGGTGCACTCATAAGGCTTATACCAGGGAGCTACTGATACAGCTGGCATCTAGAGAAAGGAAACACAGGTTGCAACTGATTGAAAACCTACTCGCCAAAATAAAAATCCTTGAAACACACCACAAATAAACTCACGACCTAAGCTCTCTTACAGACCTAACGAATTGTAGACACAAATTGAGACTTCTTATGCTCTCAGATCATGAGAAACAGGCACATAGACTCAAAGCCAAATTATACTCACAAGGAAATGAAGCTAGCACGTCGCACAAAAAATTCAATAGCATATCTTCTAAAACAAGGAACTAACGCTAAGATTTTTCTCCCAAGGGACATAGCAAATTGCTTCCGAGAATACTATCAATCACTATATAACCTTCAGACTGACCCAGATACGATACAACACACAGAGAACGCGATTCAAAAATATCTGACTGATCTTCAGCTCCCAACCATAGATGAAGACACGCTCTCACAATTAAATTCACCTATGACCGAAGCAGAAATCTCCAAAGTCATTAAATCCCTTCCTAACGATAAGTCCCCAGGAGCCGATGGCCTATCCTCTGAATACTACAAAGCCTTCCAAGATACCCTCACCCCACACTAGCAAACACTATTTAATTAAGCTGCAACCTCCGGTTCATTTCCTGAGGAAATGCTTAAAGCCATCATTGTTACTTTGCCCAAACCAAGGAAGGAGCCAACTTCTCCGCAAAACTTTCACCCAATTTCGCTTCTCAATAGGGATCTTAAAATAATTTCCAAAATTATAGCCAATAGACTGCGGAAATCGAGAAATTTGGTAAAATCTCATATTACAAAGTAAACATAGCGAAGTCCTCAATTCTCCCCTTTAATATCAACAAACAGGCTATCAAGAACTTAAAAAGAGAGTTCTTTTACTCCTGGCATAATAATAAAATAAGTTATCTAGGTATCAAACTAACCTCCCCCATATCTACACTATACGAAGCAAACTTCCCTCCACTGCTACAAGATATCAAGCGAGACTTACTTAACTACAGGAAATTTTAAATCTCATAGTTAGGCCCTATAGTGGCATTCAAAATGCTGTCTCTCCCCAAAATACTCTATCTCTTTCGTACTATACCTATATCAGAATCCCCACTAGTTTCTTCACCACTGTAAATAAGCATATTAATGCATATGTTTGGAAGTCAGGCAAGCCAAGACTGGCACGTAACATCCTCTTTAGAGCAAAACAAGATGGTGGAGTGGGGCTACCGAACTTACAGCTTTACCGCAGGGCAACAATACTTAACCAACTTAAAGCATGGTTTGAATTCACTCCCACCAAGCGCTGGGTCGATATAGAGAAGAATATCTTATTAAATAGAAACCTAACTTCTTTATTGATCGAGCGAGTGCCACACATCAGGAAGTTTATATAGATAGTGCAGCCACTATCCTAGCGGCAGTTGAGGCTTGACATCACTAAAAGAACTTCCCTACAATGATTCCCTCAAAGCCATAACCATCCCTACAACAGCCTATGAATACCTCATCCCCTCATTTTCAAGGGTCCCCAGTTCTAATACGGATCAATTGTCCTTAGACGAGATGCTAAAGTCCCAGGGCCTACAAACCTTGTATAAAGCAGCACAAATAAAACACTTTCACAGAAATCACACAGAAATCACCCCAATCCCTATGTCAAAGTGAATATTGCAATCTGGACATATCACAATAGAGCGCCACCCGAGAAAGGAATTTCGTGGTTCTATAAGTACCTGAACAACCAACAGGCCACGTTCAAACCTCCTTAAATTATTAAATGGGAAAAAATTATAAAAAGAGAGTACCCCCTAGCAGACTGGAATAAAGCCCTTAATGTGACTCTGAGCTCCTCCTATTGTACCTCCCGCTGGGATAATGCTATAAAAATAATCTACAATTGGTATTTGACACCAGCCAAACTTAATTGTATATACCCAGATGTATCTGCGTTATGCTGGCGCAATTGTGGACAAACTGGTGACCTACTCCACATTTTATGGTCATGCATGATTATTAAAATGTTCTGGAAATCGGTGTCCGCTTTAATTTCACACATCACTAAAACGAGCACTAGTCTAAACCAAAATACGACCATTTTTGGAATGTAGTTAGACAGCTTTCCCAAACAATTCTTAGCAATAGTCTCCCACATCTTAATAGCAGCCCGAATGACAATAACAAATAACTGGAAAAAACCGACAGCTCCCAATATAGCCGAAGTTATACGTAGAGTAAATACAAACTACATATGTGAAAAATACATAGCATACCAAAACAACTCAATTCACTCGTTTAACGTAAAATGGATATCCTGGACCCAGGAGTATAACTTGACCCACTTCTGAAATAGACTTTAAACAATTACCTCTAACTTACTCGGACTACTCAAACTCTTCGACCCCCCTTTGAGCATCTGAAGGCCAGGGGAGGGCCGAGAACAACAGACCCGTCAACAATTTAACAACTTTAGTTTGTATAAAAGTTACCTCCATACCCAATATTTTAGGATAACTACTTGGAACGGAAATGTTTGCCTCACGAATTGGTTGGATGTGACTATAGGACAAAGTTGTATGTTAACCAGTTTTTTTTGGAACATGTATTGATGGTAACAGTTTTATATTACAATACTCAGTTTGATACATAGATAAAGATAGCAAATGCAAGGAAACATCTAATTACCTTACTTTATATTGTGTATATGCAAATATTTGTACTATGCACAAAATATTAATAAAAACTATTTGAAATAAAAAATTCATACTTACATAGTTAAGGTAAGGTTGAATAAATACACCAGTCCATCCAATTCAACCAGTGTGGGTGTGTGTGTTCAATGCAGATTCTGCAAGGATTGATTGCATATTTCTCATGGACTATTTTATATGATAGACTGGTCACCAACCATTGCTCCTGATTGAGTTGAAGTTTTTACGGAAACATGCAATGCCCACTAGGAGATTGGGTGACATCAACTCCACCCAATGCGTTTCAACCAATCGGACATCATCAAGGTGCACATTGATGTATTGAAGGAACTATATTTATAGAACTATTTGGAACATTATTGATTGATTGATATTGTGTGATTTATACACTCTATTTTTGGTTTATTTATGTATTCACATAATTGTATTTATATATTATACACTGATCACCAACCATCACTACTGATGAAATTGAAGGTTTCAACGAAATGCATAGTTATCGCTCCTGTAATCTTTCATCTTTGTTGTTGTAAAACAAATGTTCTCCTGATGTTTTCCTGATGGTCTCCTGATGTTCTCCTGATGTCCATAAGATGTTTGTTATATTGCAACATTGTGTTCAATAAGATATGAGAAAGGTGGGTGTACCAAAGTTTTTCATGCCATGTACTGTAATGGTAAATTGTAATGGTAAATTGGGTTACATGATGCTGCCAAGCTCGACACCCGGCCATCACACTGGATGGAAACATTAAATATTTTTATTGGATTGAAATGCGCTTTTTACTGCATTGTTTGCAAGTATTCTGGCCTTTGCTGAATTCTTAATAAATGCACTTGTCAGTAGTACTGCGCAATGACGTTTTTTATACCTAATCACATGATGTCCTGTTGTGACGAGAGTCTGTCTAAGGAGGATCTTATTAGTGTTCATGCAATCTATCTCCC
Source organism: Lithobates clamitans (assembly GCA_037952925.1). Taxonomy (NCBI): domain Eukaryota; kingdom Metazoa; phylum Chordata; class Amphibia; order Anura; family Ranidae; genus Lithobates; species Lithobates clamitans. The sequence goes on from JBBGZY010000528.1 coordinate 1,120,496, forward strand.
CATGTATATGGTAAAATCTAAGTGGAGGACTTTCAAGCGTGTTTGACTGCTTTTGATTAAGTAGTCCACTCATTGGGGTAAGAGTCAGTGTGAACCTTTCCTTCTTGGTGACGGATTCTTCCCAGCACTTTCCTTTGTGTGGACCTACACCATAATAAAATTACTATGATTGGTGCTGAGGTTGAAAGCAAGCCCCTGGTTGGCCACCAGCAACAACCATGCTGGCCCAGGTCACCTCTCGTTTTCCTCGCGTGACATGAGTAGGTTGGGGTTTTCTAGCATATCTTTCTCAGGAGAAACGCTGTCATTTTGGCTACTGACATACTCCTGGACAGAGGCCTTTCTCCCACTGGATATTTCATACCTTGTTTCTAATAAATGATTGTCCACTCGGTCAGCCTTTTTTTATTCTGCACTTATTAATGAATAACAGTATACAGAGCAGTTCCATTAATTTTACATTCAGGTTCTCCACAGAAATACTTGGCAAATCTGGTGCTAAACAGTGGGATGCTGCCCACCTCTTCCATACTCTAATTCCCATAGGATATCATCAGTTCAGATACATCCCTCCCATAGATGTTCAGGGCCTACCCAAGAGGGGTGATTCTCCAGGTCCCTTTTGGCTCACATTGTGCTAGTTTACGGTCACTACTTCCCATTGACTTTCCCCATCCTCTACCTTTCAGTGACATAACCTAATGATCCGACCCTCAATCACTCCCAGGGGAGGGGCTTCCCATAAAAGAGGTATTAACCCCTGCTTACAAGGTGAATGGCTATGGATCAATAGAGTGTTGTCGTAAGTCTGCCAATGGTCAGCACAGTGACCAATGTGATGGTATATACTGTAAGTGCTCCAAGGTCCAGGCGGGTGGCATGTGAAGATCAAATCACTGTAGTAACACAAAGGTAAATCATGTACAATTCAGCTTTAGAATTCTTAGAAGTAAGCAACATAATGACAACATTCTTTATTGTATAAGGGTTGCATTTTTGTGTATTGAGTAGTCTGAATGTTTGTTTTACCAACAAAGAAGAATGCAGTATTAAAGTCAAGCCCTCTGTCACCTTACCTGAAGGACTATTTATCAAAGTCTAACCATTCTTCAAGGATAGACGGTATTCAGGAGAAAAAACGTCCATCCATTTTACATCTAAACTCAATCATTTGGACTGCAGAATGAACCCTCATAAAATCACTAAACACGACATTTCTAGGATAGCTGGGAGTAAACAAGCTGTCAGCACGCAATTCATGATACAGTAAAACCTTGGTTTAAGAGTAACTTGGTTTGAGAGCGTTTTGCAAGACAAGCAAAATTTTTAAATACAGCTTGACTTAATATACAAGTGATGTCTTGATATACAAGTAGCGTGTCACAAGTATAAAAGAGAAGACACCTCTAAGTGTAGCAATATGGTTACATTTAATGAAGGTACAACATTTAGCAACATATTGCTACACTTAGAGGGGCCTCTCTTCTCTTTTATACTCCGGAGCTCCTGCTGGATTTTGCTTCTAATCCCCTTGTGGAGGCTTCCATTTGTAGATGGACATTTTATGGTTACACAACCTGGTCACATTGCTATAATCTTTTTATATAAATTGAAGAATTTATGAATAAATGGTTGTGGAACGAATCATTTGAGTTTCCATCATTTCTTATTGGGGAAATTTGCTTTGATATACAAGTGCTTTGGATTACAAGCATGTTATGAACGAATTATGCTCGCAATCCAAGGTTTTACTGTATACCCTAACATCTCAGGGATTTATAAACATGGAACATCTGAGAGGCTTTGCAGTGGTGTAGCAAGAACATGGAAAATGTTCTTACGTATTTTCTAAATCATATCTCATTTTAATGCCTTATCACCATATTACTTTTGTCACCTAGAATGTGGGCGAGTTAACTCTCCAAATAGTTTCTATTATTCTACTAGTCAAACAGGTTGGATTTAGGTTCACTGTAGCAGAGACAACACTTCATCTATTGCAATCCTTGCCCCTATTTGACATGCTTTGACTTTTACGAGATCTGAAATCATCATCTTTAATATATCAGGCAATACATCTCAACTGCTAAACTTGGTAAGAGTTCATTTGACTTGTAGGAAGGCACTGCCACCACAACCTGGACTGTGAACCGGAGTCAGAGCCCTCCACTGATTGACATTCACATTACCTCCATGTGTCCTGCCTATTGAGTGTTTGTAGAGTAAATGTCCTTGCCATTTTGGCGATGCAAGTGTGATACTTGTTTGCAGTTCATTTTCTAAAATGAGCGGCAAAGCACGCGTTTTCTGTCCAGGTTGCCGTTCATTTGGAAACTTGCAAATGTAAATGCAGCCTAATTGTTAATGACACCCCAATCACAGTTAGCAGATGCGTGTTTTGCCGCTCGACAAAACACGCTTCAAACACTCACTGAAAAAACACATGATACTCCATTACTGAGAACGTTCTAGAGCTACTTTGGGGCATTTGTCACGCATAGGGCAGCCCATTAAAAGTGAATGGGCTGCCCTATGTGCGATGCACATTTACACTTGAAAATCTTGCAAAAAAAAAAAACATGAGTGGGAACATGTTCTGGTGTGAATGGAATGTGCTTGGGAGATAGTTCTTAGGCAGCAAGGATGACCAGGAAGGAGAAGTGAGGGTTTAAAAGACACTGATCAAAGTCACATAGGAATGCTTCTTATCAGTAAAGTCCATTTGAAGACGCACCTTGTCATGAGAAAGTCATACATGACTTATATATCATGATATTGTGAACCAGGGCTAAGTGTGATCTATTCATGCCTGCCCAGCATCAGCAAAGCTATCTTTCACAGCAGGCTGTGTATATCATATGAAGGTGTTTCCTTCTTGAATAATGCTGTGATGTGTGAGGCGGGACTTGGACTCTTCCTGTAGATGTGACTGGGCGGGATTTAATGCTAATTAGAATGTATTCAATCCCACCCACCGGGTGGGTGAGGGAAATTACATAATTTACCGAGTCTAAAAGACTCCAAAGGGATATACAGAGTGTCACATGACACAGAGCCGCAACTAAACCCAGAATATCAGGGGATTGGTAAACAACTGAGCAACATGGTACCGAGATATGATCTATGCTGGCATTAATAATTCCATTAATTTATAGTGAGAATAAAGTTGGAATTCATCTTTATCTATGAATGTTGGTTCACCTACCAGTCACATAAATGTCCTTTAATAGTGTTGGGCGAGCGGCTCGGACCAAGCATAAGTTCAGCCTGAACATCGCCCGTCCAGCGAATACCCGAATTTGCGTGGCCTTCCACAAAACGTTCATCCACCAAGCACACCACAATGCACTGCACGCTGCACAGTGCATTCTAAGCCCTAATTGGGCAAAGCTTTGCCCAATCAGGGCATAGTGAATAGTTGGTTGTTAAGGAGTGGGTCAGGAAGCCGGCCACCTTGTCCTTAACAACGGGATCATCAGCTGTCAACGGGCTTCCCTGCTGACAGCTAAATGAAAAACTAAAAAATCCAAAAAGAAAAATGTGAAAAATCAGTATGGGGTCCCCCCAATCCATACCAAGCCCTTTGGGTCTAATAACATCAACATAGGCATAGCCCCTCCACCCCAAAGCACCTCCCCTATGTTGAGGACATGTGGCCTGGTATGGTTCAGGAGGGGGGCACTTGCTCGTCCCCCCCATTTCCTGACCTGCTGGGCTGCATGCTTGGATAAGGGACTGCTACAGAATTTGGTAGGGAGACACCAAGCATTTTTTATTTTTTTGGCATGAGGTTCCCCTTAAAACCCTTACCAGACTCAAAGGGCCTGGTATGGATTGGGGGGTCCCCCACGCCATTTTTTTTTTTTACATTTTTGTATTGCCGAAAAAGGTATTTTATTGCCGGTAATTTAAATGTAATTCTTTTTTATTTATATATGCCAGTTTTGCTGCAGCAGGTTCTATACATGCTACAGATGTGCCACTTTACAAGCAGACCAACGGGACCCCCCCATAGGCACTATATTTAAAGGAATTTTTCATTTTTGTTTCACTATAAGCATCATTAAAATCACTTCTCCTGTAAAAATGATTGAAAAAAAACCAATTTCATTACCCGGGCCCCTTTATACCCTTTTTATGGTCAATAACTTGCATATATTCCTTCAAAATTGGAACTGTTGATGTTTCAGGTTCAGGTCCCATAGACTTTAATAGAGTTTGTGGCTCGGGTCCAGACTTTTTACATGTTCGGAGCTCTGGTGCGAACCAAACTGGGGGGGTGATAGGCCCAACTCTATTCTTCAATAAAGTGCATATGTCATACTCTTCATGGTGCAACCACTTTATCTTCATAGTACCTTTTCCTAGGTTGTGGGTGACATTATTTGCCTATAGACATGTGTAATTCGTTTTGTTCCGAATTTGTTTTTTAATGAATTTCGACAAATTCATTAATTCAGAAATATCCGAATTAACGAAAACCCATTTAACAAATGCTTCCGAATATTCCGAAAATTTGTAAATTCGTAAATTTAAATATTCGAACAATTACAAATTTGAAAATTTAGTAGTTGTTGTTTCAGTTGTAGTTGTTGTTTCAGTTGTAGTTGTTGTTTCAGTAGTTGTTGTTGTTGTTTTCAGTTGTTGTTGTCTTTAGTTATTGTTGTTGTTTCAGTAGTTGTTTTCAGTTGTTGTGGTTGTTTCAGTAGTTGTTGTTTGTTTTAGTTATAACTTAACTATTACTAACTATTAATTTATAGGTATTGAAATATCCTTTCAAATTTGGCTGTTAGGGAATGTAACGAATACAAACTTATCCAAAGTTACAATTATCCAAAATAACGAATGCCGTATCTAAACAAATGTAATGTAACACATTAATAATAATAAATAATAGTAATAAAAAAAAGTGTTATTATTATTATTATTAATTTATTCCGTTCTATTTGTTTAGATGTGGCATTCATTATTTTGTATAATTGGTAACGTCGAATACATTTGTATTCGTTGCGTTGACTAACAGCCAAATTTGAAAAAAAAAGCCAATACCTATAATTTAATAGTTAGCTATTATCAGTTAGTTAGTTTGTTTCTTTCTTATTGTCGGATTTTCGAATTTCTGAATTTCCGAATTTATAAATTTTTTAATTTCCGAATTTTCTAATTTCCAAATTATTTCCGAATCTCCAGATTTTCAAATTTCCGAATTTTTAAAATTCCGAATTTTTGAATTTTTGAATTTACGAATTTCGATCATGACCCAAAAAATTAAAAGAAGAAAAAAAGAATGAAACGAAAACTAACACATTTTTCAGCAGTGCACATGTCTATTTTCCTCTGAAAAGTGCTACTTGTTGTCAAGCAAAAGTTATGTGTGTCAAGATATATAAAATTATACATTCATATATATATATCACCAATGTGAGAGAACACTGCAATTTTCAGTCTGCATTTCTTTTCTGGCCATTATTATCTGTTTCCTTTAATTATCATTACTGAAAATAATCTTCTCATACAGCAGCCCTGGGTGTCAAAGCATTCAAATATATCTTTATTTGTTCACGCCAATGTTCCCTGAGTTGTAGATATAGAAATAACTATCACTGTCTGAAACCTGGAAGTTATTGCTTGGGTTCCTCCATGTTAAAATGGTTGAGAAAGGCTAAAGGTAAAGCATCCAAGTATCTGTCAACAGAGTAGCTAAAAAGAGACAAAAAATGTATTGAAGTTATTGCTTCCAAAAAGTCTGTCCTACAAAGCAACCCCACCATAGCAGATGGTAGTGGGGTTTTTAGGTTTCCAGGTTTCTAAAGAAGTTGAGTAAACCTTTTAGGGCATTTAAATGCTTTTGATGAACTTACTGTCTAAATATTTGTATATACGTTTTTTGTTTATCCAGTGACCACAGATCACTCCAATGCCCAGTGTGTCTGGTAATGCATTGGTTATTTTCCAGTGAGAAATCCAAACATAATTAGGGAGTTTCTACTTATCAAATCTAATTTTTTAATCATAATTTTATATATGAATATTCTGTGTCAGATGCAGAGATATTTTGTTTTTGTTTTGTTTTTTATTATTCCTTTTTTTGAAATTCTGGAATTATAGGTCAGCGTGGTACAGTGACAAACACATATATATTTCCAGTTACAATACAGACACATTTTAATTGTAAACATAAAAGACCCATCAAGAAAAATTATCTTTAATTATTGAAAATAAACTAACATCCCAGTTACACAGGTAAAAAAAAAGAGATGTAAGTCCTTCTAGATCAAATGAGGTTTAATGTAGAAAAATGTAAAATATTGCATTTGGGTGGCAAAAATATGAATTCAATCTATACACTGGGGGGAGAACCTCTGGGGGAATCTAGGATGGAAAAGGACCTGGGGGTCCTAGTAGATGATAGGCTCAGCAATGGCTGCTAACAAAGCAAACAGAATATTGGCATTAAAAAGGAGATCAAATCCAGGGATAAAACGATAATTCTCCAGCTCTACAAGACTCTGGTCCGGCCGCACCTGGAGTATGCTGTCCAGTTCTGGGAACCAGTTCTCTGGAAGGATGTACTGGAAATGGAGTGAGTACAAAGAAGGGCAACTAAGCTAATAAAGGGTCTGGAGGATCTTAGTTATGAGGAAAGGTTGCGAGTACTGAACTTATTCTCTCTGGAGAAGAGACGCTTGAGAGGGGATATGATTTCAATTTATAAATACCGCACCGGTGACCCCACAATAGGGATAAAAACAATTTGGATATTGAAATATTTTTTTTCCAATAGTACTTTTTTGGAACCTTAAACTGCATAGAGGGTTCTTTACTGTAAGAGCGGCCAGGATGTGGAATTCCCTTCCACAGGCAGTGGTCTCAGCGGGGAGCATCGATAGTATCAAAAAAACTATTAGATAAGCACCTGAATGACCGCAACATGCAGGGATATACAATGTAATACTGACATATAATCACATACATAGGTTGGACTTTATGAACTTGTGTCTTTTTTTAACCTTACCTACTATGTAACTATATGTAATAAGAAAAAAAAAATTGAAGACAGTTCCTGGTTATAGGCTTAGAATCAGAAGAATAGAAAGAGCCAAACTTGTCCAATGGTGGTGAAAATGTCCAGTGGTCGTCCCTTCATTGCTGGTTTCACTTGTAATGATAATGGAGTCTCCTCCACATGCATTTGTTGATGGAGATTTGCCTGTTATTTTGCTAAATGGACAGACTGGGCCACTGATGATGTAGTCTCCACCACATGGATTTGTTGGCGAGGGAATATCTGTCACGTTGTCAAAGTTTACCTGCACGTAACTGCTGATCCAGGCTTGATACGCTGTCACTAGAGTGTATACTCCAGGACGGTTTTGCAAGGCACAACCCTCTCCCCAGCTCACAAGTCCAATTTGGTACCAGACACCTTGGACTTTGCACACCAGTGGTCCTCCAGAGTCACCCTGGAAGACAACAGTATTCCTTAGTTAGAATTTCTTTTTATCTATCTACACTACTCAAGGACACTTGAGTTCCTCCATATCAAACTGGTCAAACCATGTCTTTATGGAGCTGGCTTTGTGCATAGTCATGATGAAACAAAAATGGTCTTTCCAAACTGTTACTAGTATAAAATTGCACAATTAACCAAAATGTCTTTGTATGCTGTTATATTGGGGTTAAATTCTTAAAGGCCAATAGACTGTGCATTTGCAAGTGCACTCGTTTTCCCCAGAGCTTAACTTAGTAAATGTGGTGAAGATCTGCTGGTTTCTATCATCCAATCATGTGCAAGCAAAAATGTTGTTTGTATGTTCTTTGCACCTGATTGTGTGTCTTTCACAAAGTGAAGCTTCACCACATTTTCTAAGCTCTGGGGAAATTGAGTGCAACTGCACTTCTAAAGTACACCGTGTTCTGCCCACAGGGCCTTTACTTAGTTACTTGTGTTCATGTGATTAAATAACATGTTGGTTTTTCCTTGATTTACATCAAGCTAGTTATATGCAGAGCGCAGGAGCCACCTACTGTTCCCTTTGTAGTATTAGTTACATATTGCAATTTCTTAGAATGTGTTAATAAAGTCGTTGGGAACTAGTGCATTCTGGGAGATTTCTCTAGAGGAAGTGAGTCAGCCACCATTTTAAGTATCTTCATTCAGCAAGGCAGTAAGGCTGTTTCTCCATCTCTCGCCATCATCCCTCAGCGAGCTTAAAGCAGTGTTCCAGCCGCAAAATTTTTTTTAGAAAAAAGTTAGCAGCTACAAACACTGTAGCTGCTAACTTTTAATAAAGGACACTTACCTGTCCAGAGAGCCCACAATGTTGGCCCTCCGAGGCCGATCCGTCCATCGGATTGGGTGCAGGCACCACCATTCTAACTAAGGGAAACCGGCAGTGGAGCCTTTGCGCGAGTCCCGTAGTGCTTTGTGAATGGCCAGCTTGTCTTCTGGGACACACTCAGGTCCCAGAAGACAACGGGGGTGCTCGCTGATGAAGAGGATGTGACGTCCTGGGCCACGGCATGGCCGAATCGGAAGTACACTTGTACTTCCAAAAAAGTACTATTGGAAAAAAAAATATTTCAATATCCAAAAACGAGGGGTGGAGACCTCTCGAAAGTGGGATTGAACTCTGCTTTAAAAAGTGAGTTCTTGTTATCTCATTCTGTGTTATAGAGCAATGTTTCTTTATTATATGCAATATTGTACTGATTGATGTTTGTTTTATCAATTTGTAGTTTCACCTGGTTTGTTCTAATAAATTTAAGATCAAAGAAATATGGTATCTGAAGTTTATGGAGCGGGAAGGTTTAGCTCTCTGTCCTACAGACAGCCTATTAGCTTTTAGTAAACCCCATAGTGTATCTAACGGCCAATGCCAATGGCCTAATACTATCTATGCTTTGATATGCATCTTCTGTATAAAATAAGTGTCACCTACCTCACAGGAGTCCTTCTGTCCATTTCTATAGCCAGCACATATCTTCTCATCTTGAATAATAACGGTATCAGCATTTTCTAAACTCCCTATATGATACATCTGGTCACATGTCTTGTAGTCAATTAGTGGAACCATGACCTTTTGAAGAATCCCATTAGCAGGCATTGATCCTGGTGATACACCATAATATAAGATGATAGAAACCATAAAAACATAAAACATGGTTTATATCCAACTTCTTGGATTTTTTGCCCATTAGGAAGGACAATTTATTGGCTCTCTATGTCTGCATGTGTGATATAAATAGGAATTCTGAGAAAACCTTGTTTGTGCATAGCGTAGAGCAGACCAGTCATTTTTCATCGTTCCATCTATTAAATCTTCTGCCCTTGTTGTTGTTTTAACTTTGGATAATAAAACATTTTTTTTTCTGCCAGTAAATACCTTATGCAGCCCATTTCCTGTTTCTTGTCTGGTCATTAGCCTAGGCTTATGACATCATACAGAGCTCTCTCTCTAACGCTCATGAGAGTTTGCCAGGAAGGGAGGGGGGATGAGTCATAAGAGGGCCAATGAGAGCTGTAATAGGGCGTACACACGGTCGGACTTTGTTCGGACATTCCGACAACAAAATCCTAGGATTTTTTCCGATGGATGTTGGCTCAAACTTGTTTTGTCTACACATGGTCGCACAAAGTTGTCGGAAAATCCGATCGTTCTAAACGCGGTGACGTAAAACATGTACGTCAGGACTATAAACGGGGCAGTGGCCAATAGCTTTCATCTCTTTATTTATTCTGAGCATGCGTGGCACTTTGTCCGTCGGATTTGTGTACACACGATCAGAATTTCCGACAACGGATTTTGTTGTCGGAAAATTTTATCTCCTGCTCTCCAACTTTGTGTGTCGGAAAATCCGATGGAAAATGTCCGATGGAGCCCACACACGGTCGGAATTTCCGACAACACGCTCCGATCGGACATTTTCCATCAGAAAATCCGACCGTGTGTACGGGGCATAAGGCTGCAGAGCTGGAGGTGTGCCTCTGTGTGTCTGTTTAAATCCAGGAAGTGAACAAGCAGCAGCTTCAGCTGCCCACATTTAAAATGGCTGCAGCCAGACTCAGTGGAGGGAGATTTCTGCAGCATATTTGGCAAGTAGAGAATCACAGTATATATAAAATAATATGCAAAGTGGTTGGAGGGAAACTTCAGAATGGCAAAGATGTTTTTATTACAAATTATGTGAGCAGACTGCAGTTCCTCTTTACCCACTTCCTGCCCACCATATAGCAATATGACGTGCGCAACATCATCTGATGTCCAGCAGGAGGAGCCGCATTCACACGCCTGCGGGGGCATGCAGCACGGCGATCAGTGGTGTGGTGTGTCAGTCTGACACAGCGCAACTTCAATCTAGGTAAAGAGCCTCTAACGGAGGCTCTTTACCACATGATCAGCTATGCCCAATCACAGCTGATCACAGTGTAAACAGGAAAAGCCGTGTATCCGCTTTTCCTCTATTGCGTCTAACGGACGCGAGTAGAGAAGAGCCGATCGGCTGCTCTCCTGACAGGGGGTCTGCGCTGATTGGTTATCGGTGCAGCCCCTCCCCAGGTTGCCCACCCAGGACCACCAGGGATGCCCACCAATGATGCCCACTCATGACCACCAGGTATGCCCACCCTTGACCACCAGGGATGCCAATCAGTGCCCATAAATGATGCCAATCAGTGCCCATGAGTAATGCCTGCCAGTGCCTCCTCATCAGTTATGCCTATCCGTGCCACCCATCAGTGTCCATCAGTGCCACCCGACAGTGTGCATCAGTGCCACCTATCAGTGCCCATCAGTGCCACCTATAATTACCCATCAGTGCGGCCTTTCAATGCCCATCAGTGTCGCCTATCAGTGTCCATCGGTGCCACCTATGAGTGCCCATCGGTGCCGCCTATCAATGCATATCAGTGCCCATCAGTGCTGCCTATCAGTGCCCATCAGTGCTGCATATTAGTGCCCATCATTAGTGCCCATCAGTGCCACCTTATCAGTGCCCATCAGTGAAAGAGAAAACTTACCTATTTACAAACTTTTATAACAGAAACAAAGAAAACTTCTGTTCTTTTTTTGTTTATAGCACAAAAAATAAAAACCGCAGAGGTGATCAAATACCACCAAAAGAAAGCTCTATTTGTGGGAACAAAATGATAAAAATGTTGTTTGGGTACAGTGTAGCATGACCGCGCAATTGTCATTTAAAAAGCGACAGCACTGAAAGCTGAAAATTGGCTTGGACAGGAAGGGGGGAAAGCCCCTACCCACCATACAGAGAACCAGAGTGGCCAAAAATATGACTAAGTCAGCAGTTGCATGGGCTTCACAAACATTGTAGTGGTTGCATTAATAATAGTTAACCTTGGTTAACGAGTAACGCGGTAAACGAGCAATTTGAAAGACGAGCAACTTTTTTGTTTAAATTCTGGCTCGGTTTGCGAGTGTTGTCTTGCAAAACGAGCAGAATTCAAGCCAATGGCTAGAGGTGCGGGGGTACCCTTTGTGACACTCAGAATGGTTCGGAGCCGTTCGGAAATACTCGGAAATACTTGGAAACACTCGGAAATACTCAGTTCCAGTGCAGTCATATATGTGGGTCAGCAGTGTGACGTTGGGGATATGGTTGCAAATTTTCAAAAATTGTTTCCATGGTTTCAAGTAAAATATTTTTGTGTCCAAGACAAATAAAAGAAAAAGTGGCCCTGAAACCAAGATGACTGCAAAGATGTGAGAATGACCATGAAAACCTGAACTACACTAAGATATAAATAGGTTACCCTTAGAGCCTAGTCTTGTAAAAAAAATGGAAGCTGTTATAGCCAGAAAAATGGGCTAACTCCGTATAAATGCCTATGGTTTTAGAAAAGGATGTCCAACAAGCTCATATGGGTGTGATGGTCAGGTGTCCACAAACTATTGGCTATGTAGTGTATGCACAGGCTTGGACAAGATCATTAGAAAAAATATTTGGTGTAAAATAAACAGGATTTTGGATGCACCCTTGCACTTTAACCAACTTACCATTATAGGATGTTTTTCCCCAACCAGTCACCCAGCATTCCATGCCACATGGGAAAGTGATGAAAGAAGATGGCAAACAGATTGGCATAATGTATTGGGTGAAAGTGACAGGATTGGCCAGCTTTAGAAGAGCAATGTCCCCAACTGATCCTGTACTTTGGTATTTGGTATTTACAATGATTGATGCTATATCAGAAGCAATTGTAAAATTTGTATTTGCATCCAGCTGGTTCATGCCCAGATAAACTTTATAATCCTCCGGCCGTACTGACCTGTGAATGGCACAGAAATATTGTACTTTGTAGTGGTGGCATCTAATAGGTAAAACATCTTAATACATTGCTAATATGTAGCAATACAAAAATCTATATTGCATACAAAGAACTACTTACAGTATATACCCCCCCCCCTCCCCGGGTTGTTACCATAACAGGTGTCCTGTCAGCAAACTAATACAGCCAATGCTCATTCCCATGTAGCTAATGTTCATGCTCATGCACCAGCACACAGATGAGCTTAGTTTAGTATCCAGCACGCACTGACACATACATCAGCACTCACATCCACACACATTGGCGCCAAGCTATCTATTCAAAGGAGATCCTGGTGTGTGCTAACTGCCGGATGTTCTGATATGTGAGCACAACTGATGCTCAGGGTTCTCTCTCTACTTTATGTATGTGAGTGGACTGATGCTCAGGGTTCTCTCTCTCTCATTTTGATATGTGAGCTGACAAATGCTCAGGGTTCTCGCTCTCTCATTTTGATACAGTTGTGCTCATAAGTTTACATACCCTGGCAGATTTTATGATTTCTTGGCCATTTTTCAGAGAATATGAATGATAACAAAAAAACTTTTCGTTCACTCGTGGTTAGTGTTTGGCAGAAGCCATTTATTATCAATCAAGTGTGTTTACTCTTTTTAAATCATAATGACATCAGAAACTACCCAAATTACCAGAAGTTTACATACCCTGGTGGTGATTTTGGTCTGATAACATGCACACAAGTTGACACAAAGGGGTTTGAATGGCTATTAAAGTTAACCATCCTCACCTGTGATCTGTTTGCTTGTAATTAGTGTGTGCGTAAAAAAGGGCAATGGGTTTCTGGACTCCTGACAGACCCTTCTATCTTTCACCCAGTGCTGCACTGACGTTTCTGGATTCTGAGTTATGGGGAAAGCAAAAGAATTGTCAAAGGATCCGCAGGGAAAAGGTAGTTGAACTGTATAAAGCAGGAAAGGGATATAAAAGGATATCCAAGGAATTGAGAATGCCAATCAGCAGTGTTCAAACTCTAATCAAGAAGTGGAAAATGAGGGGTTATGTTGAAACCAAACCACGGTCAGGTAGACCAACTAAAATTTCAGCCACAACTGCCAGGAAAATTGTTTGGGATGCAAAGAAAAACCCACAAATAACTTCATGTGAAATACAGGACTCTCTGAAAACATGTGGTTTGGCTGTTTCAAGATGCACAACAAGGAGGCAATTGAAGAAAGATGGGCTGCATGGTCGCGTCGCCAGAAGAAAGCCATTACTACGCAAATGCCACAAAGTATCCCACTTACAATACGCTAAACAGCACAGAGACAAGCCTCAAACCTTCTGGCACAAAGTCATTTGGAGTGATGAGACCAAAATGTAGTTTTTGGCCCCGACCATAAATGCTTTATTTGGAGAGGAGTCAACAAGCCCTATGATGAAAGGTACACCATTCCTATTGTGAAAGGTGGATCGCTGATGTTTTGGGGATGTGTGAGCTACAAAGGCACAGGAAATTTGGTCAAAACTGATGGCAAGATGAATGCGGTATGTTATCAAAAAAATACTGGAGGAACATTTGCATTCATCAGCCAGGAAGCTGCACATGGGACGTACTTGGACATTCCAACTTGACAATGATCCAAAACCCAAGGCCAAGTCGACCTGTCATTGGCTACAGCAGAATAAAGTGAAGGTTCTGGAGTGGCCATCTCAGTCTCCTGACCTCAAAATCATTGAGCCACTCTGGGGAGATCTCAAAAGTGCAGTTCATGCAAGACAGCCCAAGAATTTACAGGAACGGGAGGGCTTTTTGCCAAGAGGAATGGGCAGCTTATAACATCCACAAATACCACAAAAGACTTCTAGCTGTCATTGATGTTAAAGAGGGCAATACACGGTATTAAGAACTGGGGTATGTAAACTTTTGATCAGGGTCATTTGGGTAGTTTCTGTTGTGATTATGATTTAAAAAGAGTAAACACAGTTGATTGATAATAAATGGCTTCAGGCAAACACTAACCATGAGTGAAAGAAAATTTTTAGTGTTATTCATATTCTCTGAAAAATGCCCAAGAAATCATAAATTCCGCCAGGGTATGTAAACTTATGAGCACAACTGTATGTGAGCCGACTGATGCTTTTTTCATTTTGATATGTGAGCTGACAGATGCTCAGGGTTCGCTTTCTCGATTTCATATGTGAGCCGACTGATGCTCAGGGTTCTCTCTACTGTTACTAGGTGTTCCTGTCTCGTAAGGGAAGTGATGGATAGACCAAACGTTAAGAAGAAAGGAAAGACACTACAAGGGGAGAGTTCTAGAGACAAGAGTAGAAAAGAGACGCTAAAAGGTGAGAGATGGAAAGACAGAGGTGAGAGAAGAGACTCAACAAAGGGAGAGATGGAAAGTCAAAAGTTAGAGGGAGAAAAGGAACAACAAAACAGAACAGATGGAAAGACCACATGTGAAAGGATGACAGAAGATAACCCACAATGGGAAAGATGCAAAGACAAGAAAAGAAAAGATAGGACACTACAAAGGGAGAGATGGAGAGTCCATAGATGAGAGAAGGAGAGAAGAGACACTACAAGTGGAGAGATGGAAAGAGAAAATAAATAACAAAAGGGAATAAATGGAAAGACCAAAGATGAGAGAAGGAGAGAAGACAACGTACAAAGAAAAAAATGTAAAGACAAAAGAAGGAAAGAAAAGATACTACAAGTGGAGAGATGGAAAGACAGAAGAGAGGAAGAAGACAAACTACAGAGGGAGAAATGGAAAGAAGGGACACTACAAGGGAATAGATGGAAAGACCAAGGGTAAGAGAAAGGGGGAAGACAAACTACAAGGGGAGAGATGTAAAAGGTGAGAGAGAGGTAGAGGAGACAGATGAAAAGAGAACTAAAAGGAAAGAAAAAAGAGCGAGGAGAAGACATAGAGGGACAGATAAGAGCAAGAGGGAGAAATGAGATATGGGACCAAAGAAGGAAACACTTGTTGAGTGGAGCCTAGGTGAAACTGAGAGGACATATTTTACCCTTGTAGCAAAAAAAGGTTTTATTTCATTTGTAATTATAGCTATACATAAATGTACAAATGCACAGTATAAAAAAAAAGAAATAAAATACAATGTACTCACACACTAAAGCAGTGGGCTGCAGTCAGGACCCACTGGGAGGAGATCAGGGAACCTCCACAGTTCTGTTGACCTCTAAAGTAGACATCGACCTGCCATGGCCACTCATGATTCACAGAATCTGTGCCTCCAACAATTCGGCTTGAGACCTCTGGGAAGCCACACAGTAAACTGTCTGCCGTAGACCCGAAACTGGACAACGCTGTATGAAAGTAGAGAAACAAAGCAGAATGGCTAGCTTTTCATACCAGATTCCACAAAGACAACTTTAAATTTGCAATTTTGTTAATACCGTTCATTGAAATAGATGACAATCCAGATGACCTGCTTCTTCTTTTATTTAAATCTATTTACTAAATTTCTGCATGTTTGAAAACCTCATCCTGCTAGCACTGATCTCCTTTGGTGAAAGTGCTTCTTTTATTTGTTCAATAACCCAACAGAATTTGCCTTGCCCCCTTTAGTAGGTTACCATTAAAAGTCTGATACAGTATCACCTCTCAAAGCATACAACCCATATTTTGCCAAAGAGTACATCAAAGTTCAGTCTAAAGAGGACCTATTCACACCTATATGTTTTAATTCCCAGTAAAGCAGAAGTTTACTATTGTTTGTAATTGTGAATAAGGCCCCATTTACAAGTGTGAAAGGGGCCTTATAAGGCCTGCTGATGGCAATAGCAGGACGTGAATTTGTATTATTGGTAATAAAGCATGTCATAAATTCTTCTTATTGCCTGTCAGTGCTTTAATATAATAATTTGAGGATTCGTAACATAAAGTCCCACCTATCCACCTCCTGCTCCAACGTGTTTCACCCTGCTAAGGGCTTAATCATGGAGACATACAAGTACATGGCTAAAAAAACTCCTGGGGCGCAACTTTTTTTTTTTGTGGAGGTTTAATTCCACTTTAAATCTAAAGGTCCTTCCATTTCCACTGTGTGTTTGGAGGGGAAAACAAGAACAGCCTCTGCTATCAGTAACACCAAACATCCCTTTATCAATTTTAAACCTCCCCCCCGAAGCATGACAATTGGAGAACAGAAGTTTCATTGTGGATGGCTAAAAAAAAAAAGCTAAAATATTTTCCAGTAATACAAACAGCCACCTGTTTTAAAAATTAGAATGAATCTGGCTTCATGGTGCCATTGACCTTCAAGTTGGAGTTTGGTGAATCCTAAAATAAAAAAATGCCTGCCATTTTTAATCATGAATAAAAAATTTGGGAAAATGTGATTCAGAATAACTAAATAACATCATTCAGAGAAAAGTATTAAAAAGGAATAATGTACTAACCTGTGGTTATAGTGATCAGCGCAGCCAGCACCACCATTGCCGTTGTAGACTTTTTTTTCCTGTGATTTCGCACTTTGTAATTCCAGGAAATGAAGATGGGACTTGAGAAGCTTCTCTTATATAGCCATAGAATCTGATTGCGAAGTGACAGATGGTTTGACACAAATATCCTGTCATGTATGTTATTAAACCTAACACTCAGATCAAAACAATTTAACCCTTTCATTACACAGATTTTTTTCTATTCCATGACTCAATACTGGAACCAGAGAAAGGGTTGATCGTACATGTTTTGTTTTCATGTCACTCCACTGTGACTTAAACTTTACTCATCGCTGGCCTACTTCCCCAAATCTCTACTTCTCTTCCTCTTCCTCGTGTCTGTTGTTCATTGGCAGACTTTAGACAAAATTTCCAATCGAATCATTTTAAAAGCAAAAATTAGCATGTTTTGATTATTTTTTTCTTCTAAACAGGTTTATTTTTCAGTTCCTCTCCTGAACCTTAAAGGAAAAGTCCAGCCTGGGCTCATTCGGCTGGACTTCTCATATGGGTCACAGGACCGCAATTTGTTTTGCATTCCTGTGACCCGTTTTCAGCAGAGAGCGATCTGAAGTTCACTCTCTGCTGACATCACCAGGATCAGTCCAGGCAATGCGTCATCCTGACTTTGGAAGTCTGTATACACCAGGTGCCTAGACTGATGGCACTCTTAGCCTCTCAATGAGCCGCTGAGAGGCTGAGATGGCCACTCCCCGCCCCTCCCCAGCTCAGCGCTCCAATGAGCATGGAGGGGTAGAGCAGAAGAGCTGCAGTCTGACAGGCAGCAGCTCTCTGCTCAGGGAGAACTGAGCCATCGGCGGTGTTCAGTGGCTCGGTTCTCAGTGAAGAGGTGGTGGGGGATAGATGCAGCATCAATCCGATGCATCCACCTAGGTAAGTATGAATATGGGATAAAAAAAATCCTATACTTCTCTTTTAAGTACAGTTTTAGCTCTTTGGAGCATTTATGCAAATATCAAAATGCCTTCCGGCGTGGATGTCAGCCTGAAATATTGGGCTCTAGTTGTATTGTCATGCAGACCACCCTCGGTAATGCCCACATGTGCTGCTGAGCTGAAAGAACTGAAATCCAATGAATGAAAGGGGCAAGCCAGGTACAGTCAGGATGGAGATTAAAAGGCTAGACAATTCTGGGCATCCTTCAGCCAGAAACTGAGACGAGCGCTCATCTGACTTGCTGCATCCTCTAAGGATTCATTGTGAGTAATGCCGCGTACACACGACTGGACTTTCCGGCAGAAAAGGTCAGACGGAACAAATCCGTCGGACATTCCGAACGTGTGTGGGCTTCATCGGACCTTTTCTGTCAAAAAAATCTGATGGACCTTAGAAATAGAACATGTTTCAAATCTTTCCGACGGACTTGATTCCTATTGAAAAAAACGTTCATCTGTATGCTAGTCCGACTTACCGAAAATGACCCAAGGGCAGCTATTGGCTACTGGCTATTGAACTTCCTTTTCTAGTCCAGTCGTACGTCATCATGTTCGAAATGATTGGATTTTGGTGCGATCATGTGTAGGCAAGTCCATTTCATCGCAACTCTGTTGAAAAGTCCTTCGGAGTTCGGTCCGACGAGAAGTCCGCTTGTGTGTACGCGGCATAAGCCATTTCAATAGAGGAGAGGAGAATGTAATGAACTGTGCAAGATTGAAGAGAAGGCCAGAGTTGATCTTAAATTGTTACTACACTTTGCATTGTGATTACTATAGTGCTAGGGGGGCACTAATATTAACTGGTTCTTTCCCAAGCAGTACAGGGGCAACCAGTCAACCAAGCAACAGTCAATTCACTCTGGCTCCAATAATCCATCTAGGGGTTGTCTTTGTTGTAATTTATTGCTAATAGGAGAGGGTTTAGGTCATTTTATACTCAAGAATGATTTGCAAATAGCTATAAGACAATCTTCTTTTTAGATAAATGTGGATATCGAAGAGTCTAAGACCTCGTAGCTATAGACCATAAGGCAGCTTTTGAATAGAAACAGAGGACCACCTTTCTTTAATCTCACGCTTCAAGATTCTGCTGAGAATAGGGAATGGCCAGTACCTGAGAGCCATCTCAGTCCAAAGCTCCCACTGGCACTTACTGTACATTCCAAAAGCATACAGTCACCAGGAATCAATACAGGGTCATTACTCACAAGTCCGCAGGACAGCTGCCTCCTTCGAGCTTCCAATGGACACCACCCAGTGAGGGAGAGAATCCTTTCTTCAGACTAGATTCCTTGTGGTGAAGTCCTACAGCCAGCTCCAGATCACGTCCTCAGCCCTGCCACAGCTGAGACCCCCAAAGACAGCTAATCAGTCCACAGGCTGCCTGCTAGTGCTTGGAATTCTCCTCAAGGGAAAAGAACAATCTCCCTAGGGCTCCAGACTATTTATCAGCTTCCCAGGGCACCACCTGGGCACACCTCCTCAGCAATTGGCTAGGACCTGAATGAGGCTGGCTATTTGAATTCTTCCTCCCTAAGCTCTTGAAACTGAACTACGTTTACTAGCAACCTAACTAGTAGGGTGCTACATACACCCCTTCCTTCTAAAAAAATCTCTTCTTATCCTCACCATTGACCAGGTAACAAAGCAAAAAAATGCTCTTAAAGTGGAGCTCCACCCTTTGCTTGTTTGCACAACTGCCACATTTTGGGGGAAGCGGGTGTTTTTGACAGGTAGCTGGTCCTACTTCCAGGTAAGAACTATGAAGATATTTGTCCCCTCCTCCCCCCCCACAGCCTTCTGGGACAGGCACAGGTCCCCGAAGACTGCGTAGCAATTCACAAAGCGCATGCACCATAGGAAACTGGCTGGTTTCCCTTGGTGAAGATGCCGGTGCCTGTACCTGAAGCCGATTGAAGAATCGACTCTGGTGCCAACATTGCTGGATCCCTTGACAGGGAAGTGCCCTTATATTAAAAGTCAACAGCTACAGTATTTGCAGCTGCTGACTTCAAATTTTTTGAGGGGAGACTGGGGCTCTTCTTAAAGCTCTAGAATGAAATATCCCATATTAAACATGAGGGATGGGAAAATGGAAAAATACATTTACCTAGCAACTTAAAGTGTAAGTAAACCCCCCTAATGTTTTCAGCCAAGGAAGCTGCCATCTTTGCCTCTATTTAACCTACAACTGCCAAGATGCTGCACATGTGATCAGTTATGACACCAGCCATTGGATGGTTTGACAGTTTGGTTGAGAGCACAACCAATGGGGGTGTTACATTTCGGGCACGTGACAGAAATGAAACTGTTTTTTGAAACTGGTAAATGGATGGGTTTACCTCCACTTTAACTAGGAGGGCGCTACACCACATTAAACCATCTCCATCTCTTTGTTGACTATAGAACACCTCCCTCATAAGTTAGGGAGAAGAGGAAAGGGGAGGGTATGTATAGCCTTGTCCTAAGATGACAATTCTGCTCCTCCATAGTTACAGCACAGTTAGTGATTGTAGCTATCCAGACATGAAGTGTATTACTGGCAGGATCATCAGGTGAAAATAATGATGAAAAAATCCTTAAAAAGAAATACTAATGGGGCCATAACATCTGGTGAGGACTGGTGAGATGCAATTTATCTTATTTTTGTTCTTGGGTCTTTATATAGTTACACTTCAGAAGCCATTTGCTGGTCCACATGTGACCCAATTCCTTGTGTAAATTGTAAACTTGTACTTCTATATTTTATTGTCCTCAGGCGGTATAGACAGCTTACATCTTGGTTGGAAGCAGGTGAGGCAAATAACCGTGTAGGTGTTCATCACTATAGCACTAATTGCTCTGTGATGTGATTGCTTTATTAAATACCTGGCTGCATGACAAGGATCCATGGTGTGCTGGTGACGTACATATTCATCCATCACTGTGCTCACACAAATGACAACAGCCAACTGCTTTAGTATTAGAGGGATCCAGTTTATTTTGACTTTGATGCTCTTCAAATGCTCAAGGGGTGGTGAAGGTGAGGTGCTGGATACAGGGATTTCAACCATCTCACTGATCTGTAAATGAGCTCAGTGGCTTGGATTTACAAAAATTTGATAGTCAGCCAGGTTTAAAAAAGACACTAGTCCATCTAGTTCAACCAAATAGACACACACAAATAGAGAACCTCCATATACACAATCCTATACCCATAGTTGATCCAAAGAAAGGCAAAAAAACCCCAATACAGCATGGTCCAATTTGCTCCAGTGGGGTGAAAAAAATCCCCCCAGGAGGCAACTGGATATTTCCTGGATCAACTACCCCTGGTGTTACTACCTCTAAAAATGAGTATCCAGGTATGTTTTGTGCATTTAGGAATGCATCAAGATCTTTTTAAAAAAATCTACTGGGCTAGCCAGAACTTGTTCTTGAGGGACCAGCCCTGGCACCTAAATTTGAGATACAAGATAGGAAAAGCCTGCAACATTGCTTTGACCACGGCGGTCTACCGAAAAGCGTCAGTCCTTGTATCTTTTTACATGTACCAATAAACATTTACTGTACATTTGGATATGGACATGGAGTTGCCAGCTTTTCCTATCTTGATTGTTGCTTAATGCCCCGTACACATGGTCGGATTTTCCGATGGAAAATGTCCGATCGGAGCGTGTTGTCGGACATTTCGACCCTGTGTGGGCTCCATCGGACATTTTCCATCGGATTTTCCGACACACAAAGTTTGAGAGCAGGATATAACATTTTCCGACAACAAAATCCGTTGTCGGAATTTCCGATCGTGTGTACACAAATCCGACGCACAAAGTGCCACGCATGCTCAGAATAAATAAAGAGATGAAAGCTATTGGCTACTGCCCCGTTTATAGTCCCAACGTACATGTTTTACGCCACCGCGTTCAGAATGATCGGATTTTCCGACAACTTTGTGTGACCATGTGTATGCAAGACAAGTTTAAGCCAACATCCGTCGGAAAAAATCCTAGGATTTTGTTGTCGGAATGTCCGATCAATGTCCGACCGTGTGTACAGGGCATAAGTGTTGTCCAGAGGACACAATAACCAGAGAACCCTATCGTGGACTCTACTTACATACTCAGGAGACTCCCTTGTTGAGAGCGCTGCATTTCTTTTCATTCATTGACTAAGTTCGAAAAAGGTGTGGGGGGTAGTGGTGGTCAGTCCACCTGGAGCAGCAGCTTGTCTGTCATAGTTCTTGAGGGAGTCTATTCCACATTTTCATAACTCTTACTGTGAAGAAGTCTTTCTTTATGTGAAGGGTAAATCTCTCTGTAATGACCTGATAGTGAATAACTCTACACCAGCAGCTCTTCACATAGCAGGGGGCTCCTTAAAGAAATAGGGGTCACTTAAAATGAGATAAGTGAAAAAGATCTCCCAAAGGTTGTCTCAAGAGCCCAAAATCCTTTAGTGATATCACAAGTGACAACGAGGAAACAAAAGGCAACCAACATGTTTCGGGGGAAAAAAATCAGAAAGGCTTCTTCACAGTAATAGGTCTAAAAATGTGGAATAGTCTCCCTCGAGAGCTGGTTCTGGCCAGCTTAGTAGATTGTTTTTAAAAAGGCCTGGATTCTTTCCTAAATGTATATAATATAACTGGATACTAATATTTAGAGAATAGGTTGAACCACGGAATATCCGATTGGGGGGATCAGAAAGGGTTTTTTCCCCTCGCTGGAGCAAATTGGATCAGGCTTTATTGGGGTTTTCTTGCCTTCCTCTGGATCAACTGTGGGTATTGGATAATGTATATGGAGGTTTTTGATTTGTGTCCGTGTTTTTTTTTTCTCTTAGTTGAACTGGATGGACTTATTTTCAAAGAGATGTAACTATGAATCCAATGCAGCCCATCTGTAATCTGTCGAAAGTCACCATATTCCAGGTCCTGCCATGCTACCATCTTGTGTACAGCTGGCCTCCTGATGACCCAGGATGTTCTACTTAGCCTCAAAGCCTCCTAGGATGGTAATGTGGCAAACCTAGGAGGCTTCAGGCACCTAGGCAAGAAAGGCAAGTATACTGGCTGCCTGACCCCCCCAAGGAAGGAAGTTGGAAGAAAGAAGAAATAGTGAAGGTCCACTGTAATCAAAGCTATTACCCCAAACCACATTTTTTTTAGAATCTGACAATGGTTCTATCCATTCCCTAGTCTATAATAAACTTAAAAAGTGTTTTGGCCAGGGTTACAATGTAAAGTGTAAATGTTTCTTTTTTAAATTAAAAATGTGTCTTTTGCTATAGTGCTTGCCTTATCAGTTGTGCTGTCCCCTGCAGGCTTACTATGCCAGACAGTCACCCAATCTGCTCACCTTTGGGGTTGAATAAGGGCCAGCAACACACAACCCACTTCCTGTGAGCCCAGGTTGTCATGGTCACACCTGCTGAGGATGCTGCACCATGCAGCCTGGGCTCATGGAACTTCTGGCTGGAATGGCTCTCACACATCATTACACAGACCCGTAACATCAACAGACACTCCTGAACACAGCAGGAAAAAAGCCATGTATGAGTTGGAAGATTGGAGTTGGGCTTCAGGGAGAAACTATTAAGAACAATGGTGTCATGGAGCAATGGTGACAATTTACTAAGAGTTAAATAACAGGTAAACATTATGCGATAAAATACTGCATGCGGTAGCAATTGTGCAAGTGTTCAATTCACTAATGTATTGTAGAGTAGTTAAATACTGCATGCCGTATTTGTTCAATTTAGCTGTAATTACTGCATTAGTTAATGCGCTAATTTACTGCATTGAGCTGGTTGCTAAGGAGAGTGCCGGGAAGCCAGCCACAGCACCCTTCACAAACCGATGACTCATCAGCTGTCAGCGGGCTTCCCCACTGACGTCTGATTGTAAAAAAGAAAGCTGACAATTAAAAAGTATGAAAAAGAAACAGTGTGGAGTCCCCCCCAGTCCATACCAGGCCCTTAGGGTCTGGTATGAATTTTAAGGGGAACCCCATGCCAAAAGGACATTGAGTCCCTCCCCAAAATCCATGCCAAACCCTTATCCGGGTATGCAGCCTGGCAGGTCAGGAAAAGGGGGGGGGACAAGTGAGCGCCCCCCCCCCAACCATACTAGGCCACATGCCCTCAACATGGGGGGTAAGTTCTTTGATGGGGACATGGGCCACATCCCTACAATCGTGGCCGGTGGTTGTGGGGGTGTGCAGGCTGGGGGCTTATTGGAATATGGAAGCCCCCTTTAAGAAGAGGGCCCCTCTATGTGAATAAGTACCAAGTACATCATGCCCCTACCTATTCACAAAGTAAAAAAAAAAAACAAAGACAGTTTTTGACAAGTCCTTTATTAAAAAATAAATCACTAATCACGACCGGCGGAACCCAAAAAACCCCAAAAAAACAAAACAAAAAAAGCTTTGCTCCCAAGGACAGCTGCCCGCCGAATGCCTCCTTGACCATTTGACAGTTCTTAAATAGGTAAGGGGCGGGGCCACCTGGTGACATCCTGGTGCCCCATCCCCCGTGACATCACTGACCCAGCATGCACCAGTCTGTGATGTCACGAGGGGGCCACCACCAGCTGACATCACCAGGTGGCCCCGCTCCTTACCTATATAAGAACTGTCAAACGGTAAAGGAGGCATTTGGCGGCCAGCCATCCTCGGGAGTAAGGCTCTTTTTTTTTTTTTCGTGTCGGGTCCGGCTGGTGTCGTAAATACCGCATAAAAAGCTCTTAAGTCCAATTCACAAATGGACCAGAGCATTAAAAAGCATGCGATAGTTACCACCAGGGTTTAGCTGGTGGTATCACATGCGGTATTTGTCAATAAACAGCCTGGGGGTCGTGGGGCCCCCAGGCTGTTATTTGACAAATAGCTGGTTGCTAAGCAGCTGGGAAGCTGGACTCCACGTCCTTAAAAACCGATGACTCATCAGCTGGCTTCCCTGATCACATCTGATTGTAAAAAAAACAAACAGACAAATAAAAAGTATGAAAAAAAACAGCGTGGAGTCCCCCCCCAAAATCCATACTAGACTCTTATCCGAGCATGCAGCGTGGCAGGTCAAGAAAAGGGAGGATGAGCAAGTGCCCATACCAGGCCACATGTCCTCAACATGGGGGGGGGGGGTGGATGCTTTGGGGCACTGTCCCCAAAGCACCTTGTCTCCATTTTGATGGGGACAAGGGATTCTTCCCTACAACTGTGGCCTTGCTATGTGCACTGGTGCGCAGTCATGTTGGAACAGGAAGGGGCCATCCCCAAACTGTTCCCACAAAGTTGGGAGCATGAAATTGTCCTGGTATGCTGATTCCTTAAGAGTTCCCTTCACTGGATCTAAGGGGCCAAGCCCGACCCCTGAAAAACAACCCCACACCATAATCCTCCCTCCACCAAATGATTTGGACCAGTGCACAAAGCAAGGTCCATAAAGACATGGATGAGTGAGTTTGGGGTGGAGGAACTTGACTGACCTCAACCCGATAGAACACCTTTGCGATAAATTAGAGCAGAGACTGCGAGCCAGGCCTTCTTGTACAACATCAGTGCCTGACCTCACAAATGCACTTCTGGAAGAATGGTTAAACATTCTCATAGACACTCCTAAACCTTGTGGACGGCCTTCCCAGAAGAGTTGAAGCTGTTATAGCTGCAAAGGGTGGGCCAACTCAATATTGAACCCTACGGACATATGCCCTATACACACGGTCGGACTTTGTTCGGACATTCCGACAACAAAATCCATGGATTTTTTCCGACGGATGTTGGCTCAAACTTGTTTTGCATACACACGGTCACACAAAGTTGTCAAAAAAATCTGATCGTTCTGAACGCGGTGACCTAAAACACGTACGTCAGGACTATAAACGGGGCAGTAGCCAATAGCTTTCATCTCTTAATTTATACTGAGCATGCGTGGCACTTTGTGCGTCGGATTTGTGTACACACGATCGGAATTTCCGACAACGGATTTTGTTGTCGGAAAATTTTTTTATCCTGCTCTCAAACTTTGTGTGTCGGAAAATCCGATGGAAAATGTGTGATGGAGCCCACACACGGTCGGAATTTCCGACAACAAGGTCCTATCACACATTTTCCATCGGAAAATCCTATCGTGTGTACAGGGCATAAGACTGGGATGCCATTAAAGTTCATGTGCGTGTAAAGGCAGGCGTCCCAATACTTTTGGTAATATAGGGTAACTATATTTGTATAAATTTGGGAGAAAACTGAAATATAGAGAAAATCAAGACACAAAAAAAAAACTAAATTCCACTCCAGATAGACTCTTGGTTGGACTCTCTAATGCCGTGTACACACGACCGGACTTTTCGACGGACTTTCGACTGACTTTTCGACGGACTTCCATCGAATCGGACTTGTCTACACACAATCACACCAAAGTCCAACGGATTTGACCGTGATGATGTACGACTAGAATAAGGAAGTTGATAGCCAGTAGCCAATAGCTGCCCTAGCGTCGGTTTTCGTCTGTCGGACTAGCATACAGACGAACTGATTTTTCGACCAGACTCGTGTCCGTCGGAAAGATTTGAAACATGTTCTAAATCTGAAGTCCGTCACATTTTTGACAGAAAAGATCCACCGAAGGTCCGATGAAGCCCACACACGGTCGGATTGTCCGACGGATTCCTTCCGTCGGACAAGTTTGGTCGAAAAGTCCGACCGTGTGTACACAGCATAAGCCTCACATTTTTGGGAGATGTAAATGAAAGACTATAAATGTATCATGCCAACATCTCAGACACTCAGAATCACTCCAGAGCTTTAACGGTAAAGACACGTGGATGTTCTTTCTGATGACGTCTAAACATAAACTTTACAATGCTGGTTTTATTACACATATCACTGAACATTCTTTAATTTCTTCATGTCATGTACAATTTACTTTTATGGAGCCGTAACCCGGTAAGTGGGTGAGGCCATTTTCCCCAGACAGTCGTGGCCGGTCAGACAGGTTGGGATTTTTCTGTGTAGGATCATTGCACCAGGGAGAAATGACACAGATCAGGGTGTTAGCTTATTAACCCCTTCATCACCTCTCACACCTGTTTAGCCCGCTATGGACCAGAGTGATTTTTACAATTCTGCTATATTTATTCAACGGTAACTCTGTCATTACCTAAAATACCAAGGTGATACAAATATTCACTGGTGTGCGCAGCCTATTGCATTAGGGTGTGCACCCCGGAGCACAAACCCACATGTGTGTATATCAGTAGAGTAGTGGACGGTGTCAGTAGAGCAGAGGTTGGTGTCAGTATGGCAGAGGTTGGTGTCAGTATGGCAGAGGTTGGTGTCAGTATGGCAGAGGTTGGTGTCAGTAGAGCAGAGGTTGGTGTCAGTATGGCAGAGGTTGGTGTCAGTATGGCAGAGGTTGGTGTCAGTAGAGCAGAGGTTGGTGTCAGTATGGCAGAGGTTGGTGTCAGTATGGCAGAGGTTGGTGTCAGTATGGCAGAGGTTGGTGTCAGTAGAGCAGAGGTTGGTGTCAGTATGGCAGAGGTTGGTGTCAGTATGGCAGAGGTTGGTGTCAGTAGAGCAGAGGTTGGTGTCAGTATGGCAGAGGTTGGTGTCAGTAGAGCAGAGGTTGGTGTCAGTATGGCAGAGGTTGGTGTCAGTAGAGCAGAGGTTGGTGTCAGTATGGCAGAGGTTGGTGTCAGTAGAGCAGAGGTTGGTGTCAGTATGGCAGAGGTTGGTGTCAGTATGGCAGAGGTTGGTGTCAGTAGAGCAGAGGTTGGTGTCAGTATGGCAGAGGTTGGTGTCAGTAGAGCAGAGGTTGGTGTCAGTATGGCAGAGGTTGGTGTCAGTATGGCAGAGGTTGGTGTCAGTAGAGCAGAGGTTGGTGTCAGTATGGCAGAGGTTGGTGTCAGTAGAGCAGAGGTTGGTGTCAGTATGGCAGAGGTTGGTGTCAGTATGGCAGAGGTTGGTGTCAGTAGAGCAGAGGTTGGTGTCAGTATGGCAGAGGTTGGTGTCAGTATGGCAGAGGTTGGTGTCAGTATGGCAGAGGTTGGTGTCAGTAGAGCAGAGGTTGGTGTCAGTATGGCAGAGGTTGGTGTCAGTATGGCAGAGGTTGGTGTCAGTAGAGCAGAGGTTGGTGTCAGTATGGCAGTGGACGGTGTCAGTAGTTTTTATTTTGTCTTTTATTTTTTTACAATTTTTTTTTTTTTTTTTCAATATTCGTTGTTTTTTTTTTAGTTTTGTTTTTACAATCTTTAGGAGCCTCGTTGGGGGGCTTTGATTAAATATCAAGGATCTAAACAGAGAGAAAGAAACTGAGGACAGAGCTTTACCAGTCCCTTTCTCTGCAGCCTCAGCTGCACTGGACAGTGAACGAATGGGAAGTGCTCTTTGCTGAGCGGCTTCCTGCTCATTCACAAATGGAAGCATAGTAAACATACCATATTTATCGGCGTATAACACGCACTTTCTTCCCCCCTGAAAATCAGGTGGAAATCGTGCGTGCGGGTTATACACCGATCCCTGCTACTTGGAATGGAAGGAAGGAGGGGACGAGCGCCGCTGGCTGACACAGAGCCGCGATCTCCTGTGTATCCGGCACTGTCACACACAGTCCCGCCCCCCTGGCCCGGCATTGGACCACTGCTCTGTCTATCAAATGAGCCGGGCGGGACTGTGAGTGACTAAGCGCCGGATACACAGGTGATCGCGGCTCTTTGTCATCCAGCACTGGTGCAGCTGCAATCATCTGCAAAGGCGAGTCTGCAGATGTAAAGCAAAGAGGCTGCAATCATGTGCATGTTAGAGGCTGCAATCATAGGCATGTTAGAGGCTGCAATCATGTGCATGTTAGAGGCTGCAATCATGGACATGTTAGAGGCTGCAATCATGTGCATGTTAGAGGCTGCAATCATGTGCATGTTAGAGGCTGCAATCATGTGCATGTTAGAGGCTGCAATCATGTGCATGTTAGAGGCTGCAATCATGGGCATGTTAGAGGCTGCAATAATGGGCATGTTAGAAACTGCAACCATGTGCATGTTAGAGGCTGCAATCATGGGCATGTTAAAGGCTGCAATCATGGGCATGTTAGAGGCTGCAATCATGGGCATGTTAGAGGCTGCAATCATGGGCATGTTAGAGGCTGCAATCATGGGCATGTTAGAGGCTGCAATCATGGGCATGTTAGAGGCTGCAATCATGGGCATGTTAGAGGCTGCAATCATGGGCATGTTAGAGGCTGCAATCATGAGCATGTTAGAGGCTGCAATCATGGGCATGTTAGAGGCTGCAATCATGGGCATGTTAGAGGCTGCAATCATGGGCATGTTAGAGGCTGCAATCATGGGCATGTTAGAGGCTGCAATCATGGGCATGTTAGAGGCTGCAGATGGGCATAGATCAGGCTGCATTGATGGACACTGATGAGGCTGCAGAGCACTGACCCTTATTTTAAAATCTAAAATTAAGGTGCGTATTATACGCTGGTGCATATTATATGCCGATAAATACGGTAGTTTACTATGCTTCAGTTAAAAATGAACACAGGAGCGATTGGTACAGATCTCTCACTGTGCTCATTCATTCATCCATCCTAAAACATCCCCCCGCAGCAGCCAGCGGGAGAGGAGGGAAGCTGGCAGCACTGCAGGGGAGAGACAGGGGACACCAGGAAGCAGGGGGAATCGGCACCTCACAGGGTAATTAGGGTGTGTCCAGGCACACCCTGTGCATACGCCTATGCATATATTGTTTTTAAAAGGATAAACAAGTCTTTCTTTTCATTAATATTGTCTTGCAAAAATAATTTCTTTTTTTTTGCATTCTTTAGACCAGGGGTCTCAAACTGGCGGCCCTCCAGCTGTTGCGAAACGACAAGTCCCATCGTGCCTCTGTAGAAAAAAATGATCCGACCTCTGGTTGTTGCTCTTAAAATTTCTTCCTTTTATTAAATAGCCACAGTGAACAAACGCAGATTAAGTCAGTTGACGCGTTTCAGCCTACAAGGCCTTAGTCATAACCATCCTGCCTCTGCCTGTTGGAGTCATGCTTGTAACTGTCAGCCTTGCAATGCCTCATGGGACTTGTAGTTTTCGTAACAGCCGGAGGGCCGCCAGTTTGAGACCTCCTGTTTTAGACAATATAATGTAACAAAACTAAACACACATTTTCTTTCTGTTTTTGTTTGAGCAGCGTTAGTTTAAAAATAAAAAGATAATCAAAAATGAATACACTTTGCTGCAGATAAAAAGTGCACATTTTATTCTGTAATTTGTCCTAAAAATTGACACTAACATTATGATTCCTGTACAAAGCATTGCAAAGTTATTTACAAATAAAAGAAAGCGTACAATAGGTAAAAGCAAACAGGGTTACTTATCTCAAGATAAGAAGTAAATTAAATTAAGCAGCTGCTATAATCAAATAT
This sequence comes from Lithobates clamitans, assembly GCA_037952925.1. Taxonomy (NCBI): domain Eukaryota; kingdom Metazoa; phylum Chordata; class Amphibia; order Anura; family Ranidae; genus Lithobates; species Lithobates clamitans. The sequence goes on from JBBGZY010000528.1 coordinate 1,150,611, forward strand.
AACATTAAGGGTCGGTTCACACTGAGGCAGCACGACTTACAGCGCGACTGCCTCAGGCGACCCAGGACACGACTCAGCGGCGACTTGCAAAACGACTTCTGTATAGAAGTCAATGCAAGGTGCCCCCAAAGTCGTACAGGAACCTTTTTCTAAGTCGCAGCGACGTTCCATTGCACAGAATGGGACGCGCCTTGACAAGTCATCCCAGTGTGAACCGAGGCTTAGGAGAAAGCATAAAAAGCACATAAATAAAGTTCAAAAAAAAAAAAGGGCATAAGAGCAACCAGCACTCTAAAAATATAAAAATTGTGACATTCCAGGTGTTGACTAATTTCTCATGAGACAAGAGTGGAGAGTGAACAAATCTTGCTTTTTGCCTGCTAGTGATTGCTGGGTTGCATTTTTGGGTTCTTTTTGGGGCTTTTCCTTGTAGCTTTTTTAGGTTCTTTTTGGGGCTTTTCCTTGTAGCTTTTTTAGGTTCTTTTTGGGGCTTTTCCTTGTAGCTTTTTTAGGTTCTTTTTGGGGCTTTTCCTTGTAGCTTTTTTAGGTTATTTTTGGGGCTTTTCCTTGTAGCTTTTTTAGGTTCTTTTTGGGGCTTTTCCTTGTAGCTTTTTTAGGTTCTTTTTGGGGCTTTTCCTTGTAGCTTTTTACCACCTTTTCTGACACTTTTTAAACAGCTTTTTTTTTTTCTTTGCTTCCTTCAGCCTACTAATTAAGGGGACTTTCTGTAGAACTCCTGTTGACCCTGCTCATCTTTGAGCTTGCTGGAACTTAGAGCCCTTTCACACTGGGGCGGTTTGCAGGCGTTATTGCTCTAAAAATAGCGCCTGCAAACCGCCCTAAAAATGCCGCTGCTGTTTCTTCAGTGTGAAATCCCAAAGGGCTTTCACACTGAAGCGGTGCACTGGCAGGAGGGAGAAAAACTCCTGCAAACCGCATCTTTGGAGCGGTGAAGGAGCGGTGTATTCACCGCTCCTTCCCCGCTCCTGCCCATTGAAATGAGTGGGGCAGCGCGGCTATACCACGGCTATACCGCGGCTATAGCGGTGCTATGCGAGTGGTTTTAACCCTTTTCCGGCCGCCAGCGGGGGTTAAAACCGCTAGCGGCCGAATACTGCCGCTAAAACGACGGCAAAGCAGCGCTAAAAATAGCGCTGTTTTACCGCCGACGCCCCCACCGCCCCAGTGTGAAAGGGGCCTTAGACCAAGTGGAACTGGACTAAGTGGTGAGTAAGGATGAGCTCAGGCGTGTTGGCACACTCCACGTGCCGAGCCCGCCAGGAAGTCGGCACGGCGCTAATCACAGGCAGTGAGGCATTTTCCCGATCTCTTCATCCGCACATCGGGAAATGTCTCACTGCTTGTGATTAGCGCCGTGCCGACTTCCTGGCGGGCTCGGCATGTGGAGTGTGCGAACACGCCGGAGCTCATCCTTAGTGGTGAGTTAAAATCTAGAGTTAGTGGAACTGGACTAAGTGGTGAGTTAAAACCAGAGTTGAAAACAGAAGATTATAACAGGGGTCATAGTACCTGTGTAGTGTGAGTACCTGAGTGTTGTCTGAGTAGTGTGTGTGGATTGTTAGTACTTGTGTATTGTGTACTGTGTACTTGTGTATTGCAAGTGCACGTAGGTCTGTGAGTGCACTTAGGTCTGCGAGCGCACGTAGGTCTGCGAGTGCACGTAGGTCTGCGAGCGCACGTAGGCAGGGCTGCTGATAGGGCAGTACAACCAACCCTGTTGTACCAGGCCCAGCCAGCAGGGGGGGGGCCCGAGCAGATTTCTAGCTAAAAAAACTAATTAGCTAAATAACTTTATTAACCTGCACCTACTTCATTGGCAAAGTATATAGTACCTTCCAGGGCCCCATCAGGTTAATAGAGGGGCCCAAGAGGTGAGAGCAGAAGAGGGATTTTTTCTCCATTTTCGGGTGGAGGCATACAATCCCCTGCTCTGATATCTGTGTACCTTGTGCTCACTGTATGCTTTCCTCGGCAGATGGATTCAATTGTAATGCGGCTCCCTTCCCTCAGTAAGTGCTGTGCAGCAGCCTGAGGGAGAGACTGAAAGAAAGAGTAATCCCGACATCGGTCCACAGGCATTGAGTGCATTGTGCATTGTGTGCTCATGGTCATTATCATTATGATGATCAGAGCACTGTAGGTGCTCTATGGCTCTGTCAGTGTAACATGCTGTTGGGTGCTGACTTTCTTAATATATGGCTGTAATGTGTGTTACAGAGACTATAACACAGACAAAGTCAGCACCACACAGCATGTTACACTGACAGAGCCATAGAGCACCTGCTGTGCTCTGATCATCATAATTATAATGACCATGATCACATAGTGAGATGCTACTTTACACATGTGATGGGGGGAAGGGACAGTAAAAACACACAGCTAAGCTGCATTTTTACCACCAACCCCCCCCAAATCACTCCTGTAGCACTGACATTTTTGCTATGTAATGTGAATTAATAGACAGTGTTATGAATGGGTATTTGGCACCATCTAGTGGCCACAGTGGACTTCATTTCATTTTCTATTTCAAGAACATGGAGAAATGTTACAGGAAGTGACTGTTTGCTTACATTATACAAGACCTACCCACAATGCCAAGTGACCTACCCATGAGCACCAAAAGAACAGAACGGCATGCTGGATAGGTTATAAAAGGACACAGCGCGGCCATCTTAGGTCTCTTCTGGATGTGTGGCCTGCCTGTGAGGAGCTGTGAGGAGGTCTCCAGAGCGCGCGGCCTACACCAACTGCGGAGCGGAACAGCCTGCGACTCTGTCACACACCACAGCGTGCTGGAGCAGCAGTGTGGTTGGATCGGGAAGAACCCAGAGGCCCTTGATGGAGGTAACTGAGGCCTCCCGGTCATCTGGTGGAAATGAGCAGCGTGACGGCGTGGCCGCAGCAAATAGGCTGAGATCTTGTGGAGCGGAGGCATCCAGCTTTTTAGGCCTGTTTGGGTGAGAGGGCTGCCGCCCATGGTTATTAACGCACCTTTTCTCACTTAGACTCTAAACACAGTGTTGCTGGGACCTGTAGTCCCACAGAGGAGATCTTATTTAACCGCTTGATAGCCGCGATATAGCCGAATGACGGCTACAGCACGGACCTTAATTCTAGGGAGGCCGTCAAATGACGGCCTCCCCTGTGCACGCGCCCTGCAGGGCGTGCACCGAGCACGATGTGATCACCGAGTCACTGAGACTCGGCTGATCACCGATCCAATTAAGGGGCCAGTCCCGGCCCCTTACTATGTGATCAGCTGTCAGCCAATGACAGCTGATCACATGATCAAAACAAAAGCTCTGTGATCGTTTTTTTTTCTCCTCGCGCTGACAGTGCGAGGAGAAAAAAAAGCCGATCACCGGTTTATTAGCAAGGGACATCGGTCCCGAAGAGGAGGAGGCAATATCGCCTCAATTGTGCCACCAGTAACCCCTGCCAGTGCCACCTGACAGTGCCCACAGTGCCCACCAGTACCACGTATCAATGCCCATGAGTGCCAACTATCAATACCTACAAGTGCCACCTATCAATGCCCACAAGTGTCACCTATCAATGCCCACCAGTGGTGCCAATCAGTGCCACCTAGCAGTGTTGCCTATCAATGTACCAAATCAGTGCCCATTACTGCCACCCATCAGTGCCCATCACTGCCACCTATCAGTGCCCACCAGTGCCGCCTCATCAGCGTACATCAATGAAGGAGATAAATTACCCTTTTTAAAATTTTATAACAAAATATAAAAAAAAAAAAAAAAATTTTTTTTTTTAAATTCGGTCTTTTTACATTTTTTTAACAAAAAATAAAAACCGCAGAGGTGATCAAATGCCACCAAAAGAAAGCTCTATTTGTGGGGAAAAAATTATAAAAATTTCATTTGAGTACAGTGTTGTATGATCGCGCAATTGTCATTCAAAGTGCGTCAGCACTGAAAGCTGAAAATTGGTCTGGATAGGAGGGGGGTTTAAGTGTCCTGTAAGCAAGTGGTTAAAGGACTGAGTTTAAACAGGCCTCAAGCCTGCACTCCATTGATTACTGACACCGTGCGGTTCAGAACCAATTACACCAAAGGCAGTTGTAAGTGTGCTGCATGGCAAGTACAGTTCTAACACTCACCCTACAATAATCACAATTGTTCAACTGTGTGGATTACAATTACTATAACACAAATAGCTAGCAGAAGACAGAAAACTAAAGACTGCATCTCTTATTGCAAGGCCTTGCATCCTATGAGTATTAAGAGGGACTGCATCGTAAAGTAGGGGGAGCTTCCTAGTATTTGTATTGTACTGTACTGATAACTTTGCATTCCTGTTGTTACCTAGGCGTGCTGGAAGTGGGAAGGTGCCCAGAGTTGAGGTGTTGTCACACTGAGCACTGGTCCCACTTGGAGATACGCATGCAAGGGTCACTCAGGGAAGTTATATATTGTTAACAAATTGTGGATACTTATCACACTGTCACATTACGTTAGTGTGGCAGTGTAGTTATTGTAATGATCTTTTCTACCAGTTTCAGTAAAGTCATACTCTGGTTAATTGCAATTGGTGTGAAATGTTGTCCATTACCCTACAGGTGGAGCAATGGATACCCAGGTAAAGGTACAGCATTGGTACATTGTTATTGTGGGATTGCCCTTTGTTGTTTAACTTCACACTAAAACTGCACCACAGCTGTGTCAAGCGGGTTGAGCCAATTCATTTGGGGGTAAGATAGCAGAGTACAGGCCCAATCAAATATCAGCAGCTCCTTCGGGGGTCAGTGCTACACTCCCCTTTAAGAATTTTTCACCCAAGCTTTGCAATCAGGTCCGCCTGTCAGTTTTTACTGTGGACTAGTGGGTACAGTAGCTGCGAATGATGGCACAGTTGTGGCAATTGATGGGCCCAGTAGCTGCGTATGATGGGATAGTGGCGGCAATTGATGGGCACAGTGGCTGCATTTGATGGCACAGTAGCTGTGTTTGATGGGCACAGTGGCGGCAATTGATGGCACAGTAGCTATGTTAGATGGCACAGTGGTGGCAATTGATGGGTACAGTAGCTGCGTATGATGGCACACTGGCTGCGTTTGATGCCACAGTGGCGGCAATCGATGGGTACAGTAGCTGCATATGATGGCACAGTGGCAGCAATTGATGGGTACAGTAGCTGCGTAAGACGGCACAGTAGCTGCTTTTAATGGGCACAGTGGCAGCAATTGATGTGTTGTTTTCTGAATTTTTCAGTTTGTTTGCACCCCCCCCCCCCCATAAATTTAGAGCACCATCTGCCATTGATGTGGACCTGATTGAAAGCTCCATGTAGGTCTACAGGAGTTCAGATATTAATTGACTTGTGTCCATTCAGGTCAAAAAAAAAGGAAAAGAACATCCTTTTCTATTTTTCCAGACCTAAATGTGACAGATCAGTCCATTTAAAACTCACGGCTATAATGAATTGTCGGGTCTCGGCAATACAGATAAAAGTCATTGGAGAAAACGGCATGGGGGTCCCCCCAAAAATCCATACCAGGCCCTTTGGGTCTGGTATGAATATTAAGGGGAACCCCGAACCAAAATTTAAAGAGAAAATTGCGTGGGGTTCCCCCCAAATTCCATACAAGGCCCTTCAGGTCTGGTATGGATATTAAGGGGAACCCTGCACCAAATTTCTTTTAAAAAAAATTTGGCGCAATTTTTTTTTTACGTAAACGGGTGGCCCCGTCCCCCTCTGACAGGGAAGCCATTGGGAAGTCCCCGTGCTTCAGAGGGGGGTGGGGTCACCCCGGATCATCACCGTGTGGCCCCGCCCTCAGTTATAATAGAACTGTCACCTGAGAGGACGTTATCACGGCGGGTGCCTCCCATTGAGGTGGATCAGTGGCGGCGTGCAGGTTTTTTTTTTTTCGGTCCGGCGGAGCAAGAGAAGAAGATGAATGAACTTCATGGGACATTTTTATTTTATTTATTTTTTTTAATAAAGGACTTGTCCCAAGATGTGTCTTGTGGTTTTTTAACATTTTGACACTTTTTTTGTGAAATGGTAGGGGTACAATATACCTGTTACCATTTCTTTTCAAATGTTTTTATTGAGTTTTTAGCAATAAAACAAAAGGTTACACAACAGGAACATAATAGACAACTGAATAGTCATTAGACGATACAGTAGGGCAGTTTGGTAGGCAAATAACATAAAAGAATCCTGCTACTCATAAGTCAAATGACTACTTGAGCCTTGTGCTCTTTTTCAGTATCGGTGCCGCTGAAGCACTCCCGCCACCCCATAAAGGGAACTAGCTGTGCAATGGAGTACAGAGCCGCGCCATTTATAGTATATAAACCTTGACTATGTTATCATTTAGAGTTGTATAGTCAAAATTTCTCTAACGACGACTCAGAGATCAAAACATAAATCAAAAAAACAAAATTATCAAACATAACAAGTAACATGTACCATACATATTAGAACATGCCTCTAATCATCACTTGGGTTGCTTGCAATCCATGAATCCCACTGGAGTTTAAATTTGGTTAGATTTTGGGATCGTTTGGCGAAATATTTTTTGTACGAATATTGCAGTTTAACTCTATAAATGACTTCAGATAGGTTAGGGGCTTCTAAAGATTTCCATTTAGAGGTAACAGTTAGCTTTGCCGCAATAAGAACATGCGTTACTATAGGTCTAAATTGTGTGGGTATTGTATGTATTCCTATGTTCAGTATGGTCATCTGTGGTGACGTTGCAATGATTAGGCCTGTGACTTTAGTGATTAAGGAAAATCCAGTTTTCCAGAAGCTTATCACTCCCTTGCACTTCCATAAAATATGCAAAATGCCTCCTCTTTCTCCACACTCCCTCCAACAATTGGGAGATGAGCCTGGATAAATCTGTGCCAGTCCGACTGGGGTTAAATAGGTCCTATATATAATTTTTAACATCAATTCCCAGTGGTTTACACAGTGGGAGTATCGAAAGTACTGTAAATGAAGTTTCCATCTCTTTTTCCCAATTTTGCATGTTGGAAGATTTCTGAAAGGGTCCACTAAATTGTAGTTTGTTGTAGAACCATGAGAGCCCTTTGGGCTTGTCATGGCTAGACATCAAGTATGACCAAGTTTCCCTATAGATGCTATAAGATATATTTGGGTTATTCTTATGAAGATACGGAAATTGAATATGAGAAAATGTTGTGGGATTAGGTTGTTTAGATAACAACCCTTTGTAATCAGTGTTTCTTCTTTGATCCATGGTTGACTGTTCATATTAGGAATGATATATTCATAAATTTGTAATGGGAAATCAGTACAAGTGTCCATTTCCTCTTGTGGTGCTATAGTATGTAGTTTGTTCCATGCTTATCTAGTAACGTCTACTGATGGGAAAGCTTTGCAGTGTAGTTTCATATGGGTCAGGCTCGACAACAGCAAGGTAGGTAGATGTCTATTCCCCACCACACTCTTCTCGATTTGGACCCATAGTTTGTCTGACTGTGGGTCAAACCATGCTTTGGTTTGGTCTAGGCGGGCCGCCAAATAGTAATTTTTTAGATTGGGAAAGTTCAACCCCCCCTCTAGATTTATGCTTTCCTAGTAGGGGATATGAGATTCTGGCCATTTTTTTCCCCCATATATATTGTTTAAATAGTTTATCCATTTCTGTAAAGAAGCTATCAGGTATAGTGATTGGTATAGTTCTAAAATAGTATAATATTTTAGGAAGAAGAATCATCTTCAGAGCTGCAATCCTCCCCACCCAGGATAATTCAAACTTAGATATGTGTTGCAGATCTTGTTTGACAATTCCTATCAGTTTAGGAAAGTTTGCTTCGAACGTAGAAGCTGAAGGCGACGTCAGTGTGTCCCCTAGGTATGTTAAATTGTTAGATTCCCATTGAAATGGGAGTGTTGCTTTGAGATATTCCTTTAGTTTGCGTGGCAACCCTACAGGTAGAATAGTAGATTTATTTGAATTGAGCTTATAGTAAGATACTAACCCAAATTTATGTAGAATCAATTGTACTTTTTCTAGTGAGGAAGCCGGGCTAGTTAGTGTTAAAACAACGTCATCGGCGAATAGCCCGATTTTATGGGAATATCCCCCTATCTTAACCCCAGAGATTGTGTCGCAAGCTCTAATGATCTCCGCCAGGGGCTCCATCATTAATGAGAAAATCAAGGGCGATGGAGGACATCCCTGCCGAGTACCATTGGTAATGTGAAATTTGTCTGATAAAACATTAGAGGTAAAGACTTTAGCTGAGGGCTTTGTGTACAAAGCCATAATTGCAGAGTACATGAGACCAGTTATGCCAAATTTTTTCAAGGTCGCACTCAGGTACCCCCAATTTACCCTGTCAAATGCCTTTTCGGCATCTAGCGCCAGAACTACAGTGGGGGTCCCGCGAGTTTCTGTTATGTGTATCAAATTGTATAGTCTACATGTACCATCTGGAGCCTGACGCCCCTTCACAAAGCCTACCTGGTCTGCTTTGACTAGTTGTGGGGTCACTATTGCTGGGCGGTTGGCTATAATTCTTGCATACATTTTTAAATCAGTATTAAGCAACAAAATTGGTCTAAAGTTTCCAGGACAGTCCGGCTTCATCCCTGGTTTGGGCAAGGCTACAATGGTGGTTTCCAGCATCTCTTCGGGAAAAGAGACAGTTGAGGCAGCGTAGTTAAATAATTTTGTAAATGTGGAGAAAGAATTGTTGCAAATGTCTGGTAGTATTCTGCAGAGAACCCGTCACTGCCAGGGGATTTATGTGCTGGGAGCGATTTAATTGTGTCTAAGATTTCTTTTTCTGATATCGGTGTATTAACTTTTCGAACGGACTGGTCCGACGGACCGAGTCCAGCGGACAATCCGATTGTGTGTGGGCTTCATCGGATCTTCAGCGGACTTTTCCAGTCGAAAATCTGCTGGACTTTAGATTTGGAACATGCTTCAAATCTTTCCGACGGACTCGAGTCCGGTCGAAAAATCCGCTTGTCTGTATGCTAGTCCGACGGGCGAAAACCCACGCTAGGGCAGTTATTGGCTACTGGCTATCAACTTCCTTATTTTAGTCTGGTAGTACATCATCACGTACGAATCCGTCGGACTTTGGTGTGATCGTGTGTAGGCAAGTCCGTTTGTTCAAAAGTCCATCGGAAATCCATCAAAAATCCGTCAGAAAGTCCGGTCGAAAATTCCGCCCGTGTGTACGCGGCCTAAGGCTTCCTCACTTAGTTTGGGCAGGGTTACTGACTTAAGGAAGGTGTTTATATTGAGATCATTTGGTTGTGGGGATTTTAGGTCAGATTTCAAGTTGTATAGATCACTACAGTATTTCTGGAATGCATTGGCAATTTTATTTGGGTGATAAACTGTTTGGCCTGTATGAGGGTCAGTGCTAGAGCTTAGTTTGGAGTTTTTTTTCCGTATATAGTTAGCTAGGGGTTCGCCTGCTTTGTTGCTGTGTGAGTAGTAGGTAGCTTTAAAGTGTTTCAGAGAAGTGCTGATTGGGTGATAGGAGATGGACTTTGTTTATTACATGTCTCCAATGTATTTAGATTTGTTAGTAGGTTGGTGAGAATTTTAGTCTTCTGCCTCTTTTCCCTAGTCGCAGCTTGGATCAGCAAGCCTCTACTGTAAGCCTTGTGAGCACACCACAATGACATCACATTCACCTCTGTATTATCATTATGTTGGAAGCATTCTTTAAGTGATTTGGAAAGTTGCTCCTGATGGAGCGGGGTCGAAAGTATCAAAACATTATTTCTCCAAAGGTAGGTGGGATTGAGTTCTGTTCTCGTATTGTAATGGTCACTAGGGTGTGATCTGAACATGTAACCGCATTAATTTTTACCTCTATAATTTTTTGTAGAATATTGAGGTCAGATAACATCAAGTCAATCCTTGAGTAGGAATTATGAGGGGCAGAAAGGTACGTATAGTCCCGTTCTGTAGAGTTGATGCATCTCCAGGTATCATAAAGATCAGTTTCTGCAAGAATTTTTTTAAGTTCATATCTGTGGGCGCTCTGGTGGGATGAGCAGTCCGAAGATGTGTCCACCACACAGTTGAAGTCCCCACAGATAAGTAAAGCCCCTTGTTTGTGTTTATTAATTTTATGGTGGGGAGCTTTTTTTTTTTTTAATAATCAGAATTTTTATTATTTCCATTTTACAATACAACAATCTTCATACATTGTTATAAGCAAAAAAGAAAAACCCCTCCTCACCCACCCCAGACCCTTATTACATTACATCTTCTACTACCACATTCGCTTAAATCTTATCCCTCCCCCCTTTCCAAACCACTTGGTAATCCTGTAGTTACCCCTTCCCCCTCCTCTCTTTGTGCAAGAAGACCTCTTACCCTTCGTGAGAAAGAGAGAGGGGAAAAAAAAAAAAGGGGGGACATAAAAGTGCATAAGTGTACATAAGTGAATAAAAAGTGTACGTGTTTATCAATTTGTATTTGTGTACGAGGCCCTCATTGGCCAAACTATTCTAGTAAGTGTTATTACCCTTTACCCATCAAAACACCAGAAAACCGAAAAAAAAAAAAAAAAACCACCCCAAACACCGTGTTTATCATTATATTTAATTTGGGAGGAGACCCTCCATGACCAAACTATAAGTGTTGTTACCCTTTACCCGTCGTATTAAAAAAAAAAAAAAAAATACACGAAACCCAAGTTTATCAATTATTTGATTTGTGTAATAGGCCCTCATTGGCCGAACTATAAGTGTTATTACCCTTACCCATCGTGTTATCTCGAGAGAGAAAAAAAAAAAAAACACAACAAAAAAAAACAAACCCCCATCCCAAACCCCGTGTTTATCATTATTTTTAAATTTGAGAGGAGGCCCTCCATGGTCAAACTATAAGTGTCGTTACCCTTTACCCGTCGTAAAAAAAAAAAAAAAAAAAAACACGTTTATCAATTATTTAATTTGTGTAAAAGGCCCCTAAAAAAAAAAAAAAAAAAAAAGAGGGAAAGGGGGGAAAGGAAAAACACAGGAAAACCACAACCCCACCCCCTCCAAACCCTCCCCTACATATTGGGCCAGCGAACTAATTCCAATATTCCTTTCATCTTTCTTTCCTCTTCTTTTTTTTTTTTTCCTCTTTTCTTCCTTCCATAGGTCAGTATCTTTTATTTTACATATTTACAAGGGCTGTACCTCCACCTCCTTCTCATTTTAATCATCTCCGTCTTCTTTTTCCATCTCAACTAAACATTCCTTCCAGCCTGCCCATTTCTTTTCAAATTTCCTCTGTTGGCCCTTTACCATATGAACCCATCTTTCCGCTTCCATTATTAAGCTCACTTCCTTTCTCCAATCTAATGTTGAGGGACCCTGTATCTGTTTCCAAAATTTCGGTATGATTTTTTTCGCTGCGTTTAATAGGTGGGGTGTTATACTTTCTATTAGAGCCCGGCATCCCATGGAACAAATAATGTAGTGGTTGAAATTCCAGGTGTCCCACCGTTAATTTCTTGATCCATGGAGACACAGACTCCCAGAATCTTTTAATTACTGGGCATGTCCACCACAGATGGAGAAATGTGCCTTTCTGACCACATCCCCTCCAGCATCTATCACTTATGGTTGGAAACATTTGTGCCAATTTGACTGGGGTCCTATACCATCTTGACAGGAACTTGTACGCCATCTCTTGTACCTTTGAGCTGATGGATGAGGAATGCGTTAGTGTAATCATCCTTTTAATTTGATTGTTAGTCAGTACCTGTCCCAATTCCTTCTCCCATTCCCTTATATAGTATGGAGTTGTACCTTCCTGTCCCTTAAGTATCCCTTTATACATTTGCGACAGCACGTTCCTGGGACTAGATCTCTGCACACATTGTTTCTCAAATATGGTGAGAGAGTTCATAGATCTTATTGATGATTTGCTTTTATTAAAAAAACTCACTAATTGATTGTATTTCCACTCTGCCATATGCACTGTCCCATATCTAGACACCATCTCTGTCAGAGATAACAAAACTCCCTCCGGAGCAAACCTGCCACAGGTGGAATCTCCACCTCCACCCCAGGCCCCCAGATACCCCATCTCCTCCCCCGGGGGGAACTAGGTGAATCCCTCCAGAGGAGCCAGAGGTGATATCCAGGGGGCATAATCCCCATTCTTATTCAACTTGTCCCAAACTTCCAATGTGTTCTGGGTTAATGGTGACACCCATTGAGACAACCCTCTTGACGGGCTCTGCCATTGCATTTTCTACTTGAACCCAAAGTTTTTTATGAGTATCATGGTGCCAGTTCAAAATCCGGACTAGACTCATAGCCTTATAATATAAGGCTATATCCGGTATTCCCAATCCCCCCTCGGCCCTATTTCTTCTCAGAAGGTCGTGGGCTAATCTGGGTCTTTTATCGTTCCATACAAACGCCACAAACATCCTACGCACTTGTCTGAAAAAGGACCCCGGTACCTTAATTGGTATTGTGTACAACATATAAATTAATCTAGGAAGTATACTCATTTTTATGGCATTAATCCTCCCAAACCAAGTTAGATATTGGCCTTTCCATTTTTTAAACTCTTCCGCTATCTCCGTCAATAATATGCCATAGTTGACTTCATATAGGCTTTTCATTTCAACACTAATACGTACCCCCAAATACGTCAGGGACTCTCTCTCCCAGACAATTGCATACGTATGTCGCAGCGTCATCTCCAGTCCCGTTGGGACATGGATAGGAAGGATAATTGACTTTCCCAGATTGATTTTAAAATTAGATAAGGTGCCGAACTTTTGTACCTCCAGCATAAGTGCAGCTAACGATGTCTGGGGGGACGAGAGAAAAAAGAGTAGGTCATCAGCATATGCTGCGACCTTATGTTCCACCTGTCCTATTTGTGTCCCACTTATCTCTCTGTTATTTCTGATTTTACGTAAGAATGGCTCTAATATTATTGCAAATATTAAGGGTGATAATGGGCAACCTTGTCTCGTACCATTTTGGATACTAAAGCTTTCTGACAACGTTCCGTTTACTTTAATTCTTGCCTTAGGGCCCGCGTACATCGACATTATCCATCCCATCATCCGCTCCCCCAGGCCTATCCCCTTCAATATTTCTCTCATAAAGCCCCAATTCACCCTGTCAAAGGCCTTTTCGGCATTCATTGACAGAATGATCCTTGGGGCCCTATCTGGACCAGACTGCATCCAGTGGAGGACATTAAGCGCCCAAATAGTGTTATCTCTCGCCTCACGCCCTTCCATGAACCCAGTCTGGTCCAGATGTATCATCCCCCCTATGTGTCCCTGGAGCCTCAGAGCCAAGATCTTTGCTAACAATTTAATATCCGAATTAAGAAGGGAAATAGGCCTGTAGTTTGCGCAAATCTGGGGATCTTTCCCTCCTTTTGGCAATACTGTTATATGCGCCAGAAGGGCTTCTGGTGGTAGTGGGTTAGATGAATTAATTGAATTGAAGTATTTACACAGTGGTTCTCTTAATACTGGAAGGAATTTTTTATAATATATATTAGTCAACCCGTCTGGGCCTGGGCTTTTCCCTAATGGCAATGTTGCTATTACCCTTTCCAGCTCCTCTACCGTGATTGGGCGCTCTAACTCTTCTATAGTTGTTTTAGACAGCCTAGGCATTGATGCTTCATTGATGTAATCCTGTATCTCTTTTCTCTCAGGGCTTTCATTATCTACTTCGGAAATATTGTATAATGCCTCATAAAATTTACTAAATTCTGAAGCTATGGCTTTCGTTCCAACTACCTTCTTACCTCTAACCAGTAAACTATGGACGTGTCTGGATTCCTGTTGCTTTTTAAGCTGTTTAGCTAGTAGCCGCCCACACTTATTACCCTGTTCATATGCCCTATTTGCGAAGAACCTAATTTTATTTCTAACTTTTTGTCCTAGGCACTGTGAGAGCTCGTGGGGAGCTTTTAAGAAGGATGCTTGCCCAGTATTTGGTGCATACAATTTGACTATCGTGTATAGCAGATTGTTTTGGGTCCGTTACAGGTGTGTGAAGTTTGGCAGCTACTGATTTGTTGATTGCAATCATTGCACCACATTTTTTTAGTTGGGGCACAAGTTTGAAACATATAAGGAAAAGATTTATCCATGCCTTTTGGTTGTTTGTCCCGGGAGAAATGAGTCTCCTGTATGAAAAGAATGTCCCCTTTAAGTTTTTTTGCCTCTTGCCACGCAGTCTTTCTTTTAAATGGGCTGTTCAGGCCATGCGCATTAAGCGAATACACTTTAATGGTCACCTCCTCCCATGCTCGCCTCCAGGACTTTTCCAGAGCCTCTCCAATCTTATGGAATGCCCTACCCCAACCTGTCTGCTTATCTCCTACTTTATTAGCTTTTAGATGATCCCTGAAAACCTTTCTCTTCAGAGAAGCCTATCCTACCCACATCTAACAACTATTTTCATTTTTTCCATCAGCTCATCCCCCACAGTTATTACCTTTTTGTTTCCACTTGACCCTCTCTTCTAGATTGTAAGCTCTAACGAGCAGATCCCTCTGATCCCTCCTGTATTGATTTGTATTGTAAGTGTACTGTCTGTCCTTATGTTGTAAAGCAATGCACAAACTGTTGGCACTATATAAATCCTGTATAATAATAATAATAATATTTTGTGGAGTTATTATTGTGTGTTGATCCATACAATTAATGGTATAGTGCAAATTTCTAATATTACCTGTAGATGGCATCAGAGGATAAGAAATGAATTGCTGGAAGTTGAAACCTCTATGTAATTCTGTTTGATCTGAAGTCACTTGTGAATTCCAATGCAGAGGTTCAGCCTAGCTTGCAGGTACATGTAAAACAGAAGAAAATAACGAAAAAAGGACAGAAAAACATATAAAAAAAGATGAGACAGTTAACAATGTGGGAAAACATTTGCTTCAACGCGGTGGGGGTCTTTGCTCCCTGAGATACAGAATTTTATTCAGGATAAGTTACAGAAAGGTGTGAGGTGTTGCAAATTGCAAGCGCCGGTCCTCGTTGTTTTCACCCAGGTATAACCTTTTGCCATCCAGTGGAGATTTTATGAGTAGGTAAAGTAGAGGGGGCTTCTCCTTCCTCTGGAATGAGCTGCCACTGCTTGGCTAGTTTTAGGCCGTTTTCCAGATTGGTGATGGCGTAGGTTTTGTTTTCCATTGTTATGAGGATTTTGGTTGGAAACCCCCATGTATAGGGTATTTTGTTGTTTTGAAAAAGCTTTGTCAGCGTGGCGAGGTTCTTCCTAGCCAGCATAGTATGTTGTGAGATGTCAGAATACACAGAAATGTCCGCGTAGGGGTCAGGTAGGGGGGAGTTCTTCCTAGTGTATCTCATCAGGTCCTCTTTCACATGAAAGAAATGAATATGTGCTATGACATCTCATGGTACCTTGTCGGGCAAATGCTTGGGTTTAGGCAGGCGGTGTGCACGATCTACAATCACCTCCCACTCTGTTGTATCTGGCAGCAATGTAGATATAAATTGCTGAACATATTTCCTGAGATCTGCTGGTGCTATAGATTCAGTCACCCCTCTCAGCTTTACATTATTCCTCCTCGAGCGGTCTTCTAAGTTCGCCATTTTGTTTTTAATCGCTAGTATTTCATCCTCCGCTCCATTATAGGCATCAACCAGCTCATTATGGGCTGTGGCAAATTCCCCCATTTTGTCCCCTGCATGAGAGACTCTGTCCCCAATAGCAGCAACTTCAGCTTTCAATTGAGTTGTGCATTCCGTTAGGTCCCTGTGCAGTGAGCCCCTTAATGAAACCAGCATATCTTTCATCATGGTATCTGTGTGGCAGATCCAGGGTGGGGAAGTCATGTATTTGTTCTATAAAATCTTTTGTACTGTCCTGTGAAGTGTAATGTCCCCCCCAGCTCACCTGGATATGTATGCTCCACTGACCTTTTTTGTGATGCCTTCTGTGGGCTGTACACTGGGGTTCCGCTCAGCGAGGATCTGCTGCTTGTTCCTGGGGAGGATGCCAGATGCTGGCGTTTGTTCCTGGAGCTTCCACTGCCGCCTCGGCCATGCCTCGAGGTGTAGGCCGCGCTGCCATCTTGAGGTCTGTGGTCCTCGGCTAGGCCGAAAAAGTCAGCTTTCTGGGACCCCGCTCGGGCTTTCTTTTGAACATATTGATATCAGATGATAGCTGAGTGCCTGGGCCATCTATATCACCTCTCGCTGCCTTTCTATGTTGCTCCTTGTTGCTGGATTGCCCTGGATTCTCACGGAGCTCTCTCCTTAGGCTGCAATCTCCTCAGCTGCCGGCCACGCCCCCCTACCTGTTACCATTTCAAACGGGGGGCTGGGATCTGGGGGTCCCCTTGTTAAAGGGGGCTTCCAGATTCCGATAAGCCCCCTGCCCGCAGACCACCGCAACCACCGGGCAAGGGTTGTGGGAATGAGGCCCTTGTCCTCATCAACATGGGGACAAGGTGCTTTGGGGGGCTACCCCAAAGCACCCTCTCCATGTTGAGGGCATGCGGCCTTGTATGGTTTAGAAGGGGGGGTGCTCTCTCGTCCTCCCCTCTTTCCCTGCGGCTTGCCAGGTTGCGTGCTCAGATAAGTGTCTGGTATGGATTTTTGGGGGGACCCTCATGCCATTTTTTTTTTAATTTTGGCACGGGGTTCCCCTTAATATCCATACCAGACCTGAAGGGTCTGGTATGGATTTTGAGGGGGACCCCTACGCCATTTTTTTTTTAATTGGCGGAGGGTTCCCCTTATATCCACACCAGACCTGAAGGGCCTGGTATGGAATTTCGGGGGACCCCCACGCAATTTTTTTTAAATTTTGGTTTGGGGTTTCATATAATAATCATACCAGAACCAAAGGGCCTGGTATGGATTTTTGGGGACCCCCATGCCGTTTTTTTCAATGACTTTTATCTATAATGCCGAGACCCGACAATTCATTATAGCCGTGAGTAGTTTTAAATGACCTTTTTTCCTTTAGAAATGTCATTTTGTGCACAGACTGTTCTAAACACGGGAAAAAGGTGCCACTTTACAGGCATACTATAGACACCCCCCAGGTATGAAATTTAAAGGAATATTTCACTTTTATTGTTTCACTTTAAGCATTATTAAAATCACTGCTCCCGAAAAAACATCTTTACAACTTTTTTTGCATTGATACATGTCCCCTGGGGCAGGTCCCCGAACACTTTTTATGACAATACCATGCATATAAGCCTTTAAAATTAGCACTTTTGATTTCTCCCTTAGACTTTAAAGGGTGTTCCGCAGCTTTCGAATTTGCTGCGAACACCCCAAGTTGTTTGCCGATGTTAGAGTCCAACTTACGTTTGACTCGAACACCCGATGGGGGAGACAGATCTCCTATCACAATTTGGATTAGCAGCAAGGACGGGAAGTTATCATAATGGGGGATTTTAATTATACAGACATAGACTGGGCGGAGGGAACCGTGCATTCATCTAAGGCTCGCCAGTTCCTTAATGTCTTGCAGGACAATTGTATGGGTCAGATGGTAGACGCACCAACTAGAAATAAAGCGTTACCAGATCTACTGATTACCAACAATACAAACCTGATCACGGATGTGAAAATACAGGGCAATTTAGGTAACAGCAATCACAGGTCAATTGGCTTCAGTATAAATCACACACATAGGAAACATAAGGGGAATACAAAGACACTGAATTTCAAAAGAGCCAACTTCTCTAAACTACGAACCTTGCTAGAAGGCATGAATTGGGATACAATCTTAAGAAACAAAGAACACAGAGGAGAGATGGGTTTTCTTTAATAGCATATTAAATAATGGCATTAGCCAATGCATCCCATTGGGTAATAAATTTAAAAGAGCGAACAAAAGTCCTGGATGGCTTAACTCCAATGTAAAAAATGCATATAAAAGCAAAGGAAAAGGTTTTCAATAAATACAAGATTGAGGTATCATCATCAGCATTCAGACATTATAAAGAAAGCAACAAGAAATGTAAGGGCTCAATAAGGACGGCTAAGATAGAATATGAAAGACACATAGCGGAGGAGAGCAAAAAAAATCCCAAGAAATTCTTTAAGTGTGTAAACAGTAAAAAAGGGAGGACAGACCATATTGGCCCCATAAAGAATGAGGAAGGACATCTGGTTACAAATATGGGGAGATGGCGAAGGTATTGAATTTATTCTTCTCCTCAGTCTTCACGAGGGAATCGGGGGGCTTCAGTAACCAAATCTGCAGTGTTTATCCTCATGACACATCACAGGAAGTACCTCCATGGTTAACAGAGGACAGAATTAAAATTAGACTTGGGAAACTTAACATTAATAAATCACCGGGACCACCGGGCTTGTACCCGAGGGTACTTAGGGAACTCAGTCAAGTGATTGCCAGACCATTGTTCCTATTGTTCCTAATTTTTACTGACAGTCTACTGAATGGAATGGTACCAGCTGATTGGAGAAAAGCCAATGTAGCACCAATATTTAAAAAGGGCCCAAAATACATCCCTGGGAATTACAGACCAGTTAGCCTAACATCAATAGTATGTAAACTCTTGGAGGGGGTGATAAGGGACTATATACAAGATTTTAGTAATGAGAACGATATCATTAGCAGTAATAAGCATGGATTCATAAAGAATCGTTCTTGCCAAACCAATCTATTAACCTTCTATGAGGAGGTGAGGTGAGTTGCCATCTAGATAAAGGAAGGCCCGTAGACGTGGTGTATCTGGATTTTGCAAAAGCATTTGACACAGTTCCCCATAAATGTTTACTGTACAAAATAAGGTCTGTTGGCATGGACCATAGAGTGAGTACATGGGTTGAAAACTGGCTACAAGGGCGAGTTCAGAGGGTGGTGATAAATGGAGAGAAACCTTGCAAAAAGATCTGAACAAATTAATGGGGTGGGCAACTACATGGCAAATGAGGTTCAAATGTAGAAAAATGTAAAATAATGCATTTGGGTGTCAAAAATATGACTGCAATCTATACACTGGGGGGTGAACCTCTGGGGAAATCTAGGATGGAAAAGGACCTGGGGGTCCTAGTAGATGATAGGCTCAGCAATGGCATGCAATGCCAAGCTTCTGCTAACAAAGCAAACAGAATATTGGCATGCATTAAAAAGGGATCAACTCCAGAGATAAAGTGATAATTCTCCCAATTTACAAGACTCTGGTCCGGCCGCACCTAGAGTTTGCTGTCCAAGTCTGAGCACCAGTCCTCAGGAAGGATATACTGGAAATGGAGTGTGTACAAAGAAGGACAACAAAGCTAATAAAGGGACTGGAGGATATTAGTTATGAGGAAAGGTTGCGAGCACTGAACTTATTCTCTCTGGAGAAGAGACGCTTGAGAGGGGATATGATTTCAATTTACAAATACCGTACTGGTGACCCCACAATAGGGATAAAACTTTTTGGAAGAAGGGAGTTTAACAAGACTCATGGCTACTCATTAAAATTAGAAGAAATGAGGTTTAACCTTAAACTACGAAGAGGGTTGTTTACTGTAAGAGCGGCAAGGATGTGAAATTCCCTTCCACAGGCGGTGGTCTCAGCGGGGAGCATGGATAGTTTCAAAAAACTATTAGATATGCACCTGAACGACCACAACATACAGGGATATACAATGTAATACTGACATATAATCACACACATAGGTTGGACTTGTGTCTTTTTTCGACCTCACCTACTATGTAACTATTAAGTGCAATAACTTAAGGGTCGGGTGTTTTTGGGACAATAAAAGTTTGCAGTTTCACACTATGAGGATTCCTTTTCCTTCTATATTGGAGTGGAATAAGAGGATTGCGGGTGTGTTCAGTCTGGAATGTTCAGGATCAGGACGCCATATCTATGTCGATTTGATTGTTACTGAAATCACATGCTGATGTCCTTTAGCTGCTGAGATAAAGCTGGATTGATTCACTAAGGCGATTGATAATTAGGAGTCCGGTGAGTGCAATTCCTATAGGGAGTGGAATCACAAGGTGTGGTGACGGTGGAACATTTCTGCAATGATATGAACTGCCTCATGAGAAATTACTCAACGCCTGGACTGTCACAATGTTTATATTTTTAGAGTGCTAGTTGCTTTTATGCACATTTTTTATTTTTATTTTTTTAACTTTATTTATGTGGGGGGTTTTGTTAGCGCTGCTTAAGCTGGAAACAACCTATTTCTTTGGAATTGTTTTTGTTTTTTCCTTAATAAAATAAAATAAAGTGTTTTTTTTTTTTTTTAAATTTTCCCCTTTTTTAAATGTGAAACATTTAAATATATTTTAAATGTGTAAAACAATGAATGAACAAAAAAAAAACAAACAAAAAAAATATTAATAGTTAATAAAATAGAAATGAGCAAAGAAACTCAGCAAGAACACAAGAATTAAAAAGAGAAGAAGAATCAGGAGTTAATTAAGGCTGATTAGCGTAAACTAAGGATTAAAGTAATAGTAAACTTTCATATTGTATTTTTACCTACAAGTGAGCTTTTAATAAAGCTTAACTGTATGTACAATTAATATCTCCTAAACGTGCACCATTTAGGAGATATTTTAGCAAGCAGCAGGCAGTGACATCACCGGCGGTTGCGCTCTGAAGGAACGGAATACCCATGCCGTTCCTTCAGAGCTGTGTGCCGTGGCCAAGACTCCGATGTGCATTATTATTATTATACAGGATTTATACAGTGCCAACAGTTTACGCAGCGCTTTACAGCTTGAGGGTAGACAGTACAAATACAATACACTTTAATACATTAGAAATCAGAGGGCCCTGCTCCTTAGAGCTTACAATCTAAGAGGGAAGGTCAACAGATACAAGAGGTAATAACTGTGGGGGATTTGCTGATGGAGAAAATAAATCTTAGGTGGGGGCCAGATAAGCTTCTCTGAAGAGGTGAGTTTTCAGGGATCGTCTGAAAGTGGACAAAGCAGGAGAAAGTTGGACATATTGAGGTAGAGCATTCCAAAGGATGGGAGAGGCTCTGGAGAAGTCCTGAAGTCGAGTATGGGAAAAGGTGACAAGGGAGTTAGAGAGCAGCAGGTCTTGGGAGGAGTGAAAAGAAGGATTAGGTTGGTAATTTGAGACTAGGTTAGTGATATAGCTGGGGGCTAGGTTGTGGCTGGCTTTGTAACTTATTGTTAGTATCTTGAATTTAGTTGGTTGAGTGGCAGCCAATGGAGGGATTGGCAGAGGGGTATAGCAGACTCTGAGCAGTTTGTGAGGTGGATGAGCCTGGCAGCAGCGTTCATGATGGACTGAAGTGGGGATAGCCTATTTAGAGGTAAGCCGATGAGGAGGGAGTTGCAGTAGTCGAGGTGAGAGATGACCAGGAAGTGGATTAGAAGCTTTGTGGTACATTGGTTAGGAAGGGGCATATCTTTGGAGGTGTTGCGTAGGTTCAGGCGGCAAATTTTGGAAAGCGATAGGATGTGGGGCAGAGAGATTAGTTCGGAGTCCAGGATTACACCTAGGACCTTGGCATGGGGGGATAAGTTGATAGTTGAGCCATTGATATTGACAGAGAAATCAGGGGAAGTGGCACCTGGAGGAGGAAATATCATGAGCTCGGTTTTGGATAGGTTGAGTTTGATGAAGTGATGTGACATCCAGGCTGATATGTCTGCTAGTAAGTTGGTAATGCGTGAGGAGACAGATGGAGAGAGCTGAGGGGTGTAGAGATAGATTTGGGTGTCATCAGCGTAGAAATTATATTGAAAGCCATGGGAGGTAATCAACTGACCCAGGGAGATGGTGTCGATAGAGAAAAGGAGAGGTCTAAGAACAGAACCTTGGGGGACCCAGACGGAGAAAGGAAGGGGAAGGAGGAAGATGAGTAGTAAGTCAGAAGAGATATAGGTATCTTGCGAGCCACAAATGGACTGATGCCTCCAAGGAGTAAGCTAATTAAGCTGCAAGCACTAAACCACGTTTCATTGCGTGTAATATGATGCGTAAATAATAATTGTGCCCGCGCTAATATAATGTCACATATAAAACTCTCACATAGAAAAAAAGAGATGCCGTGTGAAAATAATTAAATATAATAAATATATATGAAACCGTACATATAAAATAAAGTGCAAATATTTATCTATAATAGTCAATCATCAAGTGCATATAAAAAGTGCAATCGTAGTAATAATTATGGAAAGTGCAACGTGCTAAAATATAAATGCCAAACACTCTCCTGTGACATTTAGGTGTTCAACCTAATCAGCAAATGCAAATCACAAAAAACCAACGTGAATAAATAGTGTCCATAGAATAAGTGTTCAACATGCTTCTTTTGATAGGTGTCTGAATCACAACAAGCAAGATGTGCTCTCCCGCGACACCCCACATGTGCTTGCGCTCACCTTGAATCGTGTGACACAGTAATTAAACGGTGTCAAAATACGCATTGGGGCCACTCCTGGGCTCACTCAGGAAACAATGAAGCAAAACACTCCTCACAGGTAAAGCCAAGTTCCACATTCATAGAAGAAACAAAAAGGACTCCATAGTGTAATATAGCAAGGACATTTATTGGATGAAAAAAAGTCCTCCAGGAGGGTACTCACATTAGATGGGTGCTACAGTGCACCAAACTATACAGATGAAAAAACGAAAGTAGCTATTTGTATGGCGTGCAGTGTGGTATGTAAAATCCTCCTCCACTGCTGACAGCTCCGTCCTACCCCTCCCCGACGCGTATTCGGCACAGGGATCACGTGCCTTCCTCTGGGGGATATCATGAATATGATATCCCCCAGAGGAAGGCACGTGATCCCTGTTTTTCGTTTTTTCAACTGTATAGTTTGGTGCACTGTAGCACCCATCTAATGTGAGTACCCTCCTGGAGGACTTTTTTTCATCCAATAAATGTCCTTGCTATATTACACTATGGAGTCCTTTTTGTTTCTTCTATGAATGTGGAACTTGGCTTTACCTGTGAGGAGTGTTTTGCTTCATTGTTTCCTGAGTGAGCCCAGGAGTTGCCCCAATGCGTATTTTGACACCGTTTAATTACTGTGTCACACGATTCAAGGTGAGCGCAAGCACATGTGGGGTGTCACGGAAGAGCACATCTTGCTTGTTGTGATTCAGACACCTATCAAAAGAAGCATGTTGAACACTTATTCTATGGACACTATTTATTCACGTTGGTTTTTTGTGATTTGCATTTGCTGATTAGGTTGAACACCTAAATGTCACAGGAGAGTGTTTGGCATTTATATTTTAGCACGTTGCACTTTCCATAATTATTACTACGATTGCACTTTTTATATGCACTTGATGATTGACTATTATAGATAAATATTTGCACTTTATTTTATATGTACGATTTCATATATATTTATTATATTTAAATATTTTCACACGGCATCTCTTTTTTTATATGTGAGAGTTTTATATGTGACATTATATTAGCGCGGGCACAATTATTATTTACGCAGAGTAGTAAGTCACACTGAAGGAGTAGTGGGGTAGGTAGGATGAGAACTAGCGAAGAGGACAGTCACGGAGACCAATGGAGTGGAGTTTTTTAAGGAGGAGGGGGTGGTCCACTGTTTCAAAGGCAACAGAGAGGTCCAGGAGAAGTAGTACAGAATAGTGTCTACTGGTTTTAGCCGTTAGTAAGTAATTTGTGAGTTTAAGGAGAGCAGTTTCCGTGGAGTGTTGAGGGTGAAATCCAGACTGAAGGGGAACAAGAAGTTTGTTCATGGTCAGATAGTCGCTCAGTCGGTTGTAGACCCGTCTTTTAAGAAATTTGGAAGAGAAGGCGAGTAGGGAAATGGGGCGTAGGTTGTTAAGATTGGTGGGGTCTAATGAGGGCTTTTTAAATATGTTGGTGACTAGCGCATGTTTTAGAGAGTTTGGCAAGATGCCACAAGAGAGGCAGAGGTTGAAAATGTGAGTTAAAGAGTGTAGAATTGAGTCAGAGGGTGAGCGTAGCATTTGTGAGGGAGCAGGATGCAGGGGGCAGGTGGTTAGAAGAGTGTTAGATGGAAGTTTAGCAATCTCGTTAATACTAGCAGGGTTGAATGAGGGAAGTAATGATTGTACTTGTTAATGTGGGATGTTGCGTGGGGGAGGTTCCTGCGCATTGGAGATATCCTCATGAATTGTATCAATCTTATTTTAGAAGTGATTGGCGATTTCCTGGGCAGTGAGTGAATTAGAGGGTGGAGGCAGTGCAGGACAGAGTAGAGTGTTAAAGGTAGAGAAGAGTTGGTGTGGACAGAATGATAAGGTGTTATTGAGTGTGATAAAATAGGTCTGTTTGGCATTGTGGAGGCAGAAATAGTACGGTATTTGAGGAGGGCAGATTTTTATTGTTTGAAGCCTTTCTGGAACTTAGTCTTATGCCACAGATGCTCAAGAGCGCTGCTATGTTTTCTGAGACTTCTGGTGTTGTCTGTTTGCCAAGGTTGTAGCGGTCGGGACCTTATTCTGCATGTAGTGAGAGGGGCAACCTTGTCCTGGGAGGAAGACAGTGATCTGTTGCAGACAAAAGTGGCTAGGTTGGGGCAGGACAGGGGTGAGATTGTGTCATAGAGGTGATCAGTAGAAGAGTAGAGAAGGGTTAAGGTGGCGAAGGTTTCTACGGGTAACTGTTAGGCGGTTGGAGGGGGAGGAGGTGGAAGACAGAGAGAGAGCAAAACTAATGAGGTGGTGATCAGAGAGTGGGAGAGGATTGTTGGAGAGGTTACACGGAGTGCACAGATAGGAGAAGACAAGGTCAAGGCTGTTGCAGTTGGAGTGAGTAGGAGCCTGTATCCATTGTTTCAGGCCAAGAGATGAGGTTAGACTGAGAAATTTAGAAGTAACAGTAGTGTTAGTGTTAACAGGGATGTTGAAGTCACCGAGAATAATTGTGGTGATTTCAGAAGAGAGAAAGTAGGGTAGCCAGGCAGCTATGATGTCATCGCAGTTCGGCCAATCAAGCGGCCATGGCCCGCGAACCAGGAATGAACACCTCGCTCATCCACACTATATTCCAAAAATTATTGGGCCACCCCTCCAAATCATTTAGTGGAGGGGGGGGGGGTTATGGTGTGGGGTTGTTTTTCAGGGGTTGGGTTTGGCCCCATAGTTCCAGTGAAGTGAACTCTTAAGGCGTCTGCATACCAAGACATTTTGGACAATTTCATGCTCCCAACTTTGTAAGAACAGTTTGGGGATGGCCCCTTCCTGTTCCAACATGACGGTGCACCAGTGCACAAAGCAAGGTCCATAAAGACATGGGTGAGTGAGTTTTGGGTAGAGGAACTTGACTGGCCTGCACAGAGTCCTGACCTCAACCCGATAGAACACCTTTGGGATGAATTAGAGCAGAGACTGAGAGCCAGGCCTTCTCATCCACATCAGTGCCTGAACTCACAAATGCGCTTCTGGAAGAATGGTCAAACATTCCCATAGACACACTCCTAAACCTTGTGGACAGCCTTCCCAGAACAGTTGAAGCTGTTATAGCTGCAAAGGATGGGCCAACTCAATATTGAACCCTACGGACTAAGACTGGGATGCCATTAAAATTCATGTGCATGTAAAGCCAGACGTCACAATACTTTTGACAATATAGTGTATGGTAGAACAGTTAATATAGGTTGAGATTCCCTATGTTGAGGTTGGGATTCCCTATATTAGAAAAGAGAGATAAGGGGGACGCATGTTGCACCTTGTATGCAGAATACTGTATAAGATATTTCCCAAGCCAGCACTTAGAATTGGGCACTTTTTTTCATACCCTCCTGATGAAGACACAATTTATGGGGCGAAACATGTTAGGCAAAAGGTTTTTGTGTGCTTAAAATGTTGTTTGTAAGCTGCATTGCAAGATATGAGATAGAGATTGATCAGGCTATATAGACATATGGTGGAACATTCAATACAAATTGAGATTTTCTATATTAGAAATTAGGGGGATAAGGGGGATGCATGTTACACTCCGTATGCAAAATATATGATAGTTCCCAAGTCAGCAGGAAGAAGACTAAGAGGGAATGCAGGGAGAGGCACACCAGTCCTACTGGAAACTGTAGGATGTCAATAGATATAATATATGTCATTACACCTGTCAGAAACGTATAGTACCATCTTTTATATATAACATATGACTAGCTATGGAAAAATGCACTAAATCGTGAACCAGAGGGATCTTTTATTTGAACAGTATGTTGTATGTAGTATGTAGTAGAGCATACAAAAGCATACCCTATACCCTAAACCATATAGCTGTACAATCAAAGAAAAGTACTTGTATGCAATATCATTGTAATCATCAATTATACACCCTGGAGACCACAGATTGTTTCTAAAATAAGCCTCTTGTAGTGCACTTACCTATAATGGAAGCTCAACACAAGGTATTCAAATCTTTAAAACAGGTTCATAAGGACCCCTCCATCCTTGTCCTGCACTGCCCTAACCATGAAATGTTTTAGGGTGGACCCTTTTTTTGGACCCAGTGCATTTTGTTTGGACAGTCCAAAAAATAGATAATGGTATAAAAATGACCAGTAGCACTATACCAGGTTTTTACTTAAAAAAAAACATAACATTTCTGGGGAAGCACTTCATCATAATATTTTGTCTCTAAAACTACATGGTAACATTTAAAGGTTGACTTCCCACGATTATCTACATTTTGCATTACCCAAAACAGAGAAAAACCCAAAACACGCTCCTAGTAGGTCCATTATTTCCAGCACTGGAAGAATGCCAATAAATTGATAGACTTATATTGGAGACCTCATGTGTTTTGTCTACCCTTGTATATAAAAGATATCATCCATTTACTGGCTGTACCACAGGATGCACTCTTGGTGGCTAAAGATATCGCTCATGCAATCTCTCATTATTGTTGTGGTGAGAGGAATGTTCTCCTATTAGTATTGCACGATAACGTCCATAAGATGTTTCTTATAGTTCAATGTAGTGTTTAATAAGATACGAGCAAGGGAGTGTACCAAAGCTTTTTATATAATTCATGAATAAAACATTAAATTACAACAAAAAAAGCATGTATTAAGACATTTTTGGTACTATTAAAAGGTAAGTTCCCCTTTACATAAAAAAATTATAAGGTGAACTTACACTGGACCCCTCCCCACCCCCACGGTCCCGCTGTGCCCGAGGCTGGCAATCACCCACTGGAAGACATCGGGTCGCGGCTTCACCGGTCCTGGGATTCGAAATGCCCGTGTCTTAATCTCCTAAACGTACCTAGTAAAGGTACGTATAGGAGGCAATTGGTTGGCGCTATCACATGGACAGCGTCAACCAATCAGAACCCGTCTAGCCCATCCTGTCAGCGGGGAGGAGAAGAGAGAAAGCCGCTTTGATTTCAAATCCCTGGACCAGTGAAGCGGCGACCCGATGTCTTTCAGAGGGTGATCGCCGGCCTCAGGTACAGTGGGACCGGGGGAGTGGGGAGGGGGTCCAGTGTAAATTCACCTTACAGATTTTCTAGATTTTCTGCAAAGGTGAACTTACACTTTAACAATATTTTGTTTTGTAGGCCATGGTTTTAGAATGGGATGTCGACCAGGATGTGATGGTCAGTTGTCCAGGAGCTTTTAGCCATATAATGTAAAAGACACACAGAACATGACTATTTCATATCTAAATTATCATGACTGGTGCTCAGGTGACTGTTGATGGATCAGCAGAGTGTTGTCTTAAGGCCACCAAAGGTCAGCGCTGTGGTGGTTGAGAAGTGTTCTAGGGTCCAGGCTGGTGGCAAGTCCAAATCATGTAAAATTCAGCCATGTGACTGGATTTAGAATTTTTCGTAGTAAGTGACACAATCACAGGATTCTTCATTGTTGAAGGGTTGTATTTTATGTGTTGAGTGTTTGTTTTACTCACAAAGAAGAACATAATATTAAATTTAAGGCCTCTGTCAACTTCCTAAGAGGACTATCTATCGACGACACAACATTCTTCAAGAAAAGCCAATATTCAGGAGAAAAAAATCCTATCTATTTCACTGGAAACATCTGAACTCAATCATTTGTACTGCAGAATGAACCCTCATGATATCACTAAACAGGACATTTCTATACTTCTTCAACGTTGGCCCAAATATGTGCTGCTTGTTTGTAGTTTTCTTTTGAACCCTGCACCTTTTAAAATGACAACTAATTCACCCATTCCATAGCCAATGTCCTTTACTTGTGCAGCAGTAAGCACGTTAGTACTAGCAGCAGGGACGCGGTCAGCACAGACGCAGATGAGACAGACTGAGTGGCTTCGATGGAAGAGATCCAGTAATTATAGTGAGGGACGTAGGTGTAAACTCCGGGCCTGTTAGGTTCAGCGCATCCATATCCCCAGCTAACCACGCCAGCTTGGTACCAGTAACCATTAGCTTTACAGACGAGAGGACCTCCAGAGTCTCCCTGCAAAAAGGAAATATCGATCATCAGCTGGTTTCATATTATAATGGATATAACTGGACCACTGGGAAGGTTTCCTGCAACACAAGGTTATTTTAATTTGATTGGCATTTCTACAACATGATTAATTAATGGTGATGAACGTGAAAAGATATGATTGGGTCAGCGAGGAAAATTTTTCATTAATATTTGTGAGGAAAATATGTACAAAGGAGAGGACAGAGGAAACGAATGCAACTCAGTCACTGCTATAGTCTCTGCCCGAAGGGCATGACCATAAGACCATGGTCACTTTTGACCATGAGACCATTTTTGACCACGAAGCCCTTTCCAAGAGGGTGTCCAAATATACCACTCTTAACCATCTTCACAGTTCAACACTGGTCTGAATTTGTTACATTTCACCAAGCTCTTTTAATCTACAGAAGTATCCGATCTATTCATGTTCTCCTCAGCTAACTTACTACCACCTACAACTTTGACTCCTTTCTTGCTTGAATGTACATTTCCATTTGCATTCACTGAAAAATTAATATATATGTGTTTCTCATTTTTATATTTGAAATACAAATTCTATTTTTTTTTTGTGGTTAGGTAAATGGCATCATCATATTTTGATTTCTCCTTTTAAACCCAGCAGATAAGGTTTTCTTATTAGTTTCCCCATAAGTCCTGCTTACAACATTTCTTGCTTGCTCAAGAATAAAGTAGATGAAGCTGCTCACAGCTTTCCCTATTTGTTTGAAAACTTTATTAGTCCAGTAGGGAAAGAAACACACTGCTCTGAGAACTGACGCATTTCACATCCTGGGGTTTAATCCTACGATACATATGGGAAAAAACGTTAAAAAGAAAACTTTGAAAGGGAGGCACTATAAAAAAAAATCCACCTAATAGTCCAATTATCTTCTTAGGCATGAGCACATAAAGGGAGGAAGGGATGTAACTGCTTCCCTGGGTCACCAATACAAATTATCTTAGTGCTGGCTGAAGAGCAGCTTCCACATAAATCCCACATATGCCTGATTAAATTGGTCCAAACTGGACCAATATATCTATGCAATAAAATCCATACCTGGAATTCAGCTTTAAATTTGAAGTTTGCAAACTGGAGGTAAATGTACTGTATGTGCAATAAATATATATAATATTCATTTTCAGGGCATCCATAACCCACCTGGCAGGAATCTTTGTTTCCAGCCTGATACCCGGCACAGATCTGGTCACTGGAGACATTCAGGTTGGTATCAATGTGGTACATTGTGTTACAATTACTGTTGCTGATAAGTGGTACCATCACCTGCTGGAGGGTTTCTGGGTACGGCAGGGACTCTGCAAAAACAAGACCACCATAACACTGTGCTTTCAGGTCAACAAACAACAACATCCAACCACAGAACAAGATACTGTATATGTGTGACTATTTCTTACTAGTTTCATAGGGTTAAGGTGTCTATGTGTCTTTAAGTGGAGCTAAACTACTGTATATCTGAACACCACAACTTGAAAATATTATTTCATTTATTTATGATATTCAAAATGAACCAACCATCCATGTCTCCATGCTTTATTTTGTTGAGAAATCACCAATATTCACAACAGAGGCACTAAAATCTCATCTCTTGTCCTAATACTTCCAATTGCAGCAGAAACTTGGCAGGCTCTGTCACTATAGGTATTGTGGAGAAATTAATCTTCAAAGTTCACAACGGAGGCTCTAAGATCTCATCTCTTGTCCTAATGCTTTCAATTGCAGCAGAATCTTGGCAGGCTCTGTCACTATAGGTATTGTGGAGAAATTATTCTTCAAAGTTCACAACGGAGGCTCTAAAATCTCATCTCTTTTCCTAATACTTTCAATTGCAGCAGATTCTTGGCAGGCTCTGTCACTATAGGTATTGTGGAGTAATTAATCTTCAAAGTTCACAACGGAGGCTCTAAAATCTCATCTCTTTTCCTAATACTTTCAATTGCAGCAGAATCTTGGCAGGCTCTGTCACTATAGGTATTGTGGAGAAATTAATCTTCAAAGTTCACAACAGAGGCTCTAAAATCTCATCTCTTTTCCTATTGCTTTCTATTGCAGCAGAATCTTGGCAGGCTGTCAACATACAGCTGATGTTTCTAAGCTGTTAAAGATTGACTGAAACTGACTTTAGAGTCTTTAGTGTCCGTTTATGAAGCAGTGCGAAAATTTCACTGCTTCATTCCTCCCGGCATTCTCAGAGGAGGTCGTTCTCCTCTGGATGCCAGTTTATGAAGCTTCTCCTTTGGAGGAGTGAAAAGATCTACAAAGGCTTCGAACGGTGGAGTACGGCCCCGATACTGGAATCTCGTGAGACTTTACGAGATTACAGTACCGGAAATTCACAGAAACACAGAGATATCAGTTTATTAAGCAGTGATAAATTATCACCGCTCAATACACGGACAGATGGTGTGGTTGATGATAATAAAAAAAAGAGTCCCCCTACATAATATATACATATATATTTACACACACAGCGCCGTCAGATTACATACAGCGAGAATCTCCTGTTTACTCAGAGGCCTCTGTAATAGGAAGTCCTGTCTCCTGGGCCGGCATTGGACCAGTGTTCTGTCTATCATAGAAGCTGGTCCAGGAGACGGGGCTTTGTATTAAAGAGGCCGCTGAGTAAACAGGAGATTCTCGCTGTATGTAATCTGACGGCACTTGTCCCGCTCCCCTCCTAGGCAGCAGTAATCTGAGGTGAGGTTGCATATGGGCACTGATCAGGCTGCAGATGGCCATTGATCAAGCTGCATTGATGGGCAATTGTGAGGCTGCAGATGGGCCAATGGTGAGGCTGCATTGATGGGCACAGACCCTTATTTTTCTTCAAAGTTCTTTATTTAGTTTTTTCCTGAAACTTCCCTCCTAAAATGAAGGTGCATGTTATACGCCTGTGCGTGTTATATGCCCATAAATACGGTAAATGTATATATATGTTTACACATAAATATGACAGGGGGGCATGGTTACTGTCTTGGGGGGGTCTGATCACGGTATATAGTAAGGAAGTTAAAAATCTTCCTTCTTCCCCCCTCAGATCCCCCAGGATTCTCTCTTCACTCCCCGATTTTCCACCTCTGAGCTGGTGAATTGGGGAGGGTGAATTCTGACTCAGATCGCCAGGGAAGTGCTGAGATCGCAGCTTCATAAACTGGCCGTTTCTGTGTCAGTCAATGAGGATTCTCAGTGCGCGGAGATAATCGGCAGGAGAACGTGTTCAGACATGTTCTCCCCCGATTATCTCTGTTTCATAAACCGTTTATGGACTGTGATCAGTGGCGATCCTCGGGATCACTGCTGTTCAGTGCTTGATAAACGGACACCTTTGTTGTGATCTTCCAGGATGAATTATTTCAGAGTACAAGCAGCTAGAGAGGTCAACGATGGTGTGTGTTAAAGCTCTTTTACTGCTCGCTAATAACATGTAAATACTTTAACGTTCATAGTCTGCACACAGGTGAAGTTAAAGCTAAAGTATATGTTTATTTATTTTTGTGGTCCTTTTGAGGAGACTTCAATTCACTTTCTGCACAAGAAACATAACAAAAGTGAGAGGAAATCTCTGAAAGTTAAGACAGATCCTCTTTTTATTGCTAATGGAACTGGTGTTAATATCCTCTATTCCTGTTCTCACGACAATTGTAACATTTTGGATTTCCCATCTTATTCTTTCTCAATGAAAAGTCCGCCAGGACAAATAAAGAGTGTAAATCTCCCCAGCGGATGGACTGCATGTTAGCATTGTGGTTGAGTTAATATATTCAATCAACATTGATGGTATGGCTATCCTTAAACGTTTGGGATCACAATCTAAATTTAGCAGTACTCTAAGTTTATGGTATATTACTTTCCAATTTTTGTCCTTACCACCAAACCCGATTTTACCCCATCCGGTCACCCAGCAGTTCGTGTCCTCTGGGAAGTTCATGGATGCTGGTGGCAGGCACACGGGAAGAATGTACTCAGTGTAAGTGATGGAGCTGGAAAGTTTGATCAATGCAATGTCTCCAGGGGTCATTTCACCACTCCACAGGGAGTTTATGAACATACTCTGCACATTGGACGTAATCTGGTGAGAATTGGAGTTCTGCAGCTGGTAAGCGCCCAGAACGACCGTATAGTCTGATGGGTTGGTAGACCTAAACAGCACAGAGAATGTAACACAAAGATTAAAATATGTTAGATACTTACTACAAACTAAATACAAGCATAAAAATTTGACCTTTGTATTGCATGGTTTGGAGTTGATGTAAGGTTCATTGCTTGGTAGTAGGAATGAGCTCTGGGTTCAGACTATATTTTGCTTGTTCGGAGGTTTGGCGAATGGATGAAATAAATGGGTACTAGGCTGAGCCGAATCTCCAGCTACAGCATGAAGTGAGATATTTAGCAGCATATGCAACAGCTTCCGGCTTAGGCTTGTTAAATAACTGGAAACTGCCACCATCCTCACAACCAGTCATGTATTCCCACCCGCCCCTTTCAAGTCAGCTGAACATTTCCACCTGATGCACCAAAAGAGCAAAAAACCCACATGTCCGTTCACTGCTCACCAAGAATGACAACTCCGGGGCTTTGCAAGTAGACCATGACCATAGCAGCACCATATTTGGTCAGTGACTTCACAGGGGATCCTGGGTGGCAAAATATTGATAAATCACCATGGCCAGGTACCCTCCCCGTGTTGAGGGCATATGGTCTGGTATGGTTCAGGAAGAAGGGAGTACATGCCCATTCCTCCTCTTTCCTGTCCTGGCTGAAAACACAGATAAGGGTCTGACATAGTTTTTATGGGGGACCATACATTTGATTTCTGTTTGTTTTTTTATGGGGTTTTCCATTAAAATCCATACCAGACCCAAAATAACTGGTATAAAATTTGGTGGGGGACCACACACTGTTTTTTTTTTTTTTTTTTTTCCGTATGCGGTCCTCCTTGACATCCATGCTAGACTTATCAAGGATAATGGTCTGGTATGTTTTTTAAGGGGAACTTTGCACCTTTTTTTTCTATGGGGTCTCTAATTATCATATATATCAGACTCTCATGGTGCTGGTAAAGATCAAGGGAATCTAAGGCTGCTTTGTTTACAGAGAGAAGTGGCCGAAGGTATCATTTATAGGCAATTGGCATTTTATTTGTTTGTAAATGTCAGTTTTGCAGCAGTAGATGGTATGCATCATACAGATGCATCACTTCACAGGCAGGATAACGGCACCCTCCAGACATTTTATATTATGTAAAGAATGTAACATATTTAACATTTTATTTTGAGCATTATTAAGTTGCTGCTCCCTGCCAAACTGAATTTTTTTCTTTTTTTTCTTTTTAGCTTTGGTGCATGTCCCCCAGAGCAGTGCCAAGCCCCCCCCCCCATGCCGTTTTTTTTGACAACCCCTGGCCTAGTAGCCTAAAATATGGCCATTACTGCCAGTTCACACAGGGGCAACACGACTTGCAAGCCGACTCACAGAGGCGACCTGCACACGACTTCAGCGGTGACTTGCAAAACGACTTCTGTATAGGAGTCAATGCAAGTCACCTGAAGTCGCCCCAAAAGTAGTACAGGAACCTTTTTTTAAGTCGGAGCGACTTGAGCCGCTCCTATTAGAACGGTTCCGTAGTACAGAACGGGAAGCTAAGTCACTTGACAAGTCGCCCCTGTGTGAACCGGGGCTTACTGATTTTTAAGATTCAGCTTCTATTTGCTTCAGCTGGGTTAAGATTTGGCATTCAAACATCAGTAAAGTTCCCTAAACCTGCATTACACCGAGCCTTTGCCTTATCACTCCTTGGGAGTACACCGATAATTTGCAAAAAAAACAAAACAACAGAAGGTGCACCAGCCTAGTGCATTATCCTAATGGTGAATAGAAGGAGATAAAAACATACTCACAAACAATAAAGGTTCGCAGCATATCAAGACACTACGTTGTAATGCAGTGGTAAGACAAAAAGTGATCCAACTCCAAAGCAACGCCGTACGGGATCCAAAGGTATTTACGTGTTTTGGGGGCAAGCCCTCTTCCTCAAAGCCACATCATGGCACCCTGTAATCTGTGATCCTAACACTAAAATTTGGGTGTCCCCACAGTGGAGGCACATGCATTCTGATGGATAAGTGAGGGCAGGTGGACTGAAGGCAGCCCACCGCTTCTTAAAGGTACAGGACACACCAGACACCCAGCAAATAGCACAATGGCTGCAAAGGTGCTGGTGCGTTGCTGGACCAATACGCACCCCAACGTGATTACAAAAACATTCCCCAGGTTTTGTTGTTATCTGTTTGTGGCCTTCCAATGCCTCTTACTGCGATAGCCAGCTATAAGTGAGGGTGGTGGCAAGTTTTTGTGATCACGTTGGGGTGCGTATTGATCCAGCGATGCACCAGCACCTTTGCAGCCATTGTGCTACATGCTGGGTGTTTGGTGTGCTCCTGTACCTTTAAGAAGGGGTGGGCTCCCTTCAGTCCACCTGCCCTCACTTATCCATCAGAATGCATGTGCCTCCACTGTGGGGACCCCCAAATTTTAGTGTTAGGACAACAGATTACAGGGTGCCGTGACGTGGCTCTGTGGCTTACGCGTGCATTTGAAAATGCGTGCGGAATAAACCCATGTTTTTAACTCGTACTATTAGACAGGTTAATTGGTTGTCTGTGAGCTGGTGGTAAGTAGGCTTGGAGTTTTTTCCTGGGCATTCCCCAGGTTTTGTTGTTACCTCTTCCTCAAAGCCAAGCTAGACAAGCCGTTGTTTTTTTTTTTTTTCACAGGTACTGTTTGGGCTTCTCCAGGCGTTAGAGGGTAGCGCGGCCATATTTATCCCTGGGTGGCATCTTAAAGTGTACACTCGTGAAGATTGCCCCTAGTTCACCACACTCATGCTCCACTCCAGAGGTTTCTACTTTTTTTTTTTCTGACAAACAAATAATTTGCATGCAATATTGTTTAATGGTAGACAACATTTTTTGGCTATATATGCATCAGAGCAATAGACTAAACAAGCGTTAACAAATTATCATTTTGTGCACGTTTGGATGCATTAGACCCCCTGAAGTGGTTGAAGTCTAAAGACCACATGTTTCCGCTTAACACATTTGTGGACAAAACCAATTGATAGATTTATAGGTTTATTTCTTTATATTATTAACAAGAGCTGAATTTCCTGCACCAAAGCAGCAATCGAATGCAATGTGGAGTAGACACACCCATAACGTTATCAATCCACATCTTTGCTAAAAAATAAAATAAAGAAAACATTGATTTCCGAAAGCTTGCCATTTTATAAAGGGATTCATTGATTCACTATTCTATATGTGAGTCTGTATTCTTCAAAATAAAGGTTTAACTTAGATATTTGTGTTTTATATTTAATTCATTACACTCTGAATAAGGTGACCCTTTATACAAACTGGTGTACCCCAGCCATATCTTTTTTTGGTAAGCAAATTGTGTTTATAGGTCATTTTCGATTTTACAGTGAGCTCAGCATAGAGTTTAACATTTTAGATTTTCGCTTTAAACTGTGCTTAAAGGTGATTTGTTACAAAAAAAATTCTTGTGTTTATCATCGGAGGAAACAAACTTTTATGTTATATTGCTAGATGAGTATGAACACCCCCATACATATATAAACACATACAACTACTTACAATATAAAGCAATGGGCAGCACACAATACCCATTGGTTGGAGATCAGGGAGCCCCCACAAATATGGGAGCCCTGGTATTGCAGACTGATCTGCCATGGCCAAGCTCCGTCAGCTGCGTCTGTACCACCAACTATCCGGCTGTTAATGAGTGGCGTGCCGCAGACCGGATGGGCCGCTGTGGTGAGGTAAGACTGGGCCGATGTGGGATACACTGAAAAACAATACAACCAATTAGAGATAAATGGATGCATTAGAATCAGATCTCAGATCTTTGACTAGTCATAACTAAACCAGGTCAGGAAAATTGAAAATCCAGACAATCGTGACTCAGATGATCCAGCCTTGTAGTAACTGTGTGGAGTCCCCATAGATAGAAGGGTAGCTTTTCAACGTATCTTTGGAGATGAAAATAAAAAAAATTGTGACAGGATGGTGGGGAAGGAATTAATGCCTGATGTTATGGATCTTTTTTGGGTTTCTGTTATGCCCCGTACACACAACCGTTCTTTTCCGTCAGAACAAACTCTGATGGTTTTTTTCGACGGAGTTGTACTGAAATGGACTTGCCTACACACGATCACGCCAAAGTCCGATCGTTTAGAACGCGATGACATACAACGGGACTAGAAAAGGGACGTTCAATAGCCAGTAGCCAATAGCTGCCCTTGCGTCATTTTTGGTCCGTCGTAATAGCATACAGACAGGCGGTTTTCCCGATAGGAACTGATTCCGTCGGAAAGATTTAAAACGTGTTCTATTTCTAGGTCCGTCAGAATTTTTTGAAAGAAAAAGGCAGATGAAGCCCACACACGATCGGAATATCCGATGGAATGATTCCGTCGGACCTTTTCTGCCGGAAAGTCCGGTCGCGTGTACGCGGCATTAGAGATTCGTGGCAATTACAGAACAAAATACATTTACAATACAATTTACAAAAATACATTTATAATATATTTACAATATCCAACACTAAGAGCTAAACACAGAAATAGTCTGTTGCACTCTTTTCAGCTGCCCCTCAGGTACTGAGATATGCATACTTAGATCATGCCAAGCTGAACCTATGTAAGCATGCAATAAAGATCAATCCTGGAGTTCAGTTTTAGGGTGAAGGGAAATCTCCCTCATTATTTTGAAAATATCTACAAATAAGGGTATGTCAGACTTGACTTCATCCCATATTAGAATAAATAAAATAATCATCAATATATCTTCTATAAAGACAAGGTTGAGGAAAAATAAGGTAGCAGGATGAATAAGATTCCAAATGACTCATTATTAAATTAGTGTAACTTGGTGCGAATCTAGTGCCCATCGCTGTTCCTTTTTTTTTATGATGCAATCAAATGAAAAGAAAAAGGTTAATCATCATAATGAGCTGTTTAACCTCCAGTAAGATATCTTTCTGTCTATCTGGCATGAGCGGGTCTGTGTATAAGTAAAAAGAAACAGCTTTTATGCTGCTTTGATGCTGTACTTGTGTGATTGGCTTTATTCCTATGTTGGTATAGAGAGGAATGTGACATCAAGAGCAATCCGACCTTGTCTGTAGTCCCATAGATAGAAGAATATTTTTTTATTGTATCTTTGGAGATGACAATAATAAAAAACTCTGATGGGATGGTGGTGAAGGAATTAATGTCTGATATTATGGATCTCACTGGGGTTTCTATTAGAGATGTATGGAGTTTAGGCAAATTATATAAAAAATACATTTACAATAAAATTTACAAAAATATATTTAATACATTTACAATATCCAATACAAGAGCTGAACACCTACATAAATAGACTCTTGCATTTCTCTGCTGGAAATCCTAATGTATTAAGCTTGGACTATGGTTTGCTATTACCAGTTCTTTGGGATTATAATATAATATAATTATATAAGATGGTAACAGCTTGTACTGCCTTGCTAATTAATTGCCAAATAAAGCCATGATTGGAAATACTTCTTGTTGAAACTTTATATTTTACTAAATACTTACTTACTGGCGATGGGTCACTTATCTTAACCCACCAATGCTTGGGCATATTAATGCTCCAGCGATTGGTGTACAATGAATAACAATATACCTAAAATAACGGAACGTATTTATGAGAATTTAGTATACAGATTGCTAGTGTTATATGCACTCTTGCTATTTAACTATTTAAATGTGTATAAACTGGTATCTACACCAGTTTAACTACTTCATCCCCCGGAAAATTTGCCCCCTTAATGACCAGGCCATTTTTTGCGATACAGCACTGCGCGCTTTAACTGACAATTGTGCGGTCGTGCTACGCTGTACCCAAGCAAAATTTACGTCCTTTTTTTCCCCACAAATAGAGCTTTATTTTGGTGGTATTTGATCATCTCTGCGGTTTTTATTTTTTGTGCTATAAACAAAAAAAGAGCGACATTAAAAAAAAAAAAAAACATAATATTTTGTACTTTTTGCTATAATAAATATCCCCTTTTTAAAAAAAAAAAATAAAGCAATTTTTTTTCTCAGTTTAGGCTGATATGTATTCTTCTACATATT
Organism: Lithobates clamitans; assembly: GCA_037952925.1. Classification (NCBI taxonomy): domain Eukaryota; kingdom Metazoa; phylum Chordata; class Amphibia; order Anura; family Ranidae; genus Lithobates; species Lithobates clamitans. The sequence goes on from JBBGZY010000528.1 coordinate 1,189,211, forward strand.
TTTGGTAATAAAAATCTCAATAAGCGTATATTGATTGGTTTTCGCAAAAGTTATAGCGTCTACAAAATAGGGGATAGATTTATGGCATTTTTATTATTCTTATTTTTTTTTACTAGCTATGGCGGCGATCTGTGATTTTTATCGTGACTGCGACATTATGGCGGACACATCGGACACTTTTGACTCATTTTTTGGGACAATTATACAGCGATCAGTGCTATGAAAATGCACTGATTAAAGTATAAATGTCACTGGCAGGGAAGGGGTTAACACTAGGGGGCGATCAAGGGATTAACTGTGTTCCCTGACTGTGTGTTCTAACTGTGGGGGGAGGGGACTGACTATAGATCGTGGTTCCTAGCTATTAGGAACTCACAATCTGCATCTTCTCTCCTCACAGAACTGGGATTTGTGTGTTTATACACACACACGTCCCTGTTCTGCCTCTCGTGCCCGCGATCGTGAGTGATGACCGTCAGCCACGAGCATCGGCACCCCCCCGCGGTCTCCCCGCCGGTCACAAGCATCGGCACCTCCGGCAGCGCATGCGCACCTGCTTTCCCGCTCAAAGGAGCCGACGTACAGCCTACGACGGTTCGCGGGATCGTGCCGATCTGCCGCTGTATAATGACGGCGGCTGGTCGGCAAGTGGTTAAGGTGGTTTGAAAATTATGACTATGCAGATTAAATGTCCATTAAGAGGTTTTATTTTTTTTTTTTGTTTTTGTTTTTTAATTGGAGATTGTTATGCATTTTAATGAGTAATAATAGAGAAAATTAAGTACTGTCTGTGATACTTTTTTTATTTGCACTAACATAATAATAATAAAGAAATAATAAAAAAAGTATCACGGACAGTACTCAATTTTCTCTGTCACAATTGCACTAATACGGCTACAATCAAATAAAGTAATGAGTAATAATAATATACTATTTTATGTTTGTGTTGAACAAGTATGTAAACATTGATTTAAAGGCCAAAGCATTTTTCTTAAATTAATTTTCAAATTTTGGGATTGGAATCTACAACTGAGTTAATAAAAGTTAGTTAAAGCGGTATAAAAACCCAACAGCAAACATTTATTGTATTGCAGCTTACCAATCATTAGATGTGAGGGCTGCTATCTTTCTTTTATCTTTCTTTTCTTTTATTTTCATCTGGTAATCCAGCCAAGAACTATGTTGCTTTTCAACAGAAAAGCTCTCTTGTAATTTCAGGAAAGAGGAGGACAATATACCACTGACAGGGGGTTAAAATGACCAGCATTTATTTATTTATTTAAAACCTTTATCGCAAAAAAAAAAAAAAAAAAAAATTATTTGCTGTAACTGATTATATGTGTCCATGCACACATAGGCTGTTATCAACTGTTTTTGGCTGGGGCATATTTTTGCTGTAAAAAAAACCCCCAAAACTAGTGTGTTCTGAGAGGAGTTTTTCAGCTGTAAAAACGCTCAAACATTTCAAAAAATTGTTAACGCAGATAAACGCTCAAAAGCACCGTTCACCAGCGTTTTTTAATGTTTTTGATCCCATTAAAAAAAAAAAAAAAAAAAGATTAAAAACGATAACGCTGAAAAACGCTAAAAAAAACGTTATTGCAAAAACTTAGAACAACTATGAAAAACTCACTGCAAAGCTACTGTTTTTTTTTGTAAATGTTATTATAATGTCAAGTGTGCATGAGGCCTAAAGTGTGAGCTGCAGTTCAACTTCAACCGTTACTGTAAATAAATATGCTAATACTTCTAACACCCCCCCCCCCCCCAGACTGACAATGCTGCTGTCCAAAGGTCAGCTACCTGTGCTTGTTCCTCCAGAGTGGAGTCTCACTAATACAGGGGGGGGGGGGTGTTATTGGCCAGATCCGCAGGCAAGAACAGAGGGTAAAAAAGCCTAAAATAAGAAAACAAATGCAGCCACCACATCCAATTATTGGTAAGCTGCAATATATTACATTTTTGGTTTTGGGTTTAATACCACTTTAATAAGTTCCTCTATTTTGCTAATTTTAGGGGACATAAATAAATAATATTCTTTTAAATAGTTTTTTTTTGTTGTTTTTTTTTTTTTATAATATATATATATAGATATCTATATATATATATATATATAGATATATATATATATATATATATATATATATATATATATATATATATATATATATATATATATATATAGATAGATATATATATCTATAGATATATATATATATAGATATATATATAGATATATAGATATATATTTTAAAATAGTTATCTCTGCCTTGAGTTACTACACTATATTACCAAAAGTACTGGGACGCCTGCCTTTAAACGCACATGGACTTTAATGGCATCCCAGTCTTAGTCCGTAGGCTTCAATATTGAGTTGGGCCGCCCTTTGCACCTACAACAGCTTCAACTCTTCTGGAAAGGCCATCCACAAGGTTTAACAGTGTGTCTAAGGCCTGTCTCACAGTCTCCACTCATCCCAAAGGTGTTCTATCGGGTTGAGGTCAGGACTCTGTGCAGGCCAGTCAAGTTCCTCCACCTCAAACTCGCTCATCCATGTCTTTATGGACCTTGCTTTGTGCACTGGTCCAAATCCCTTGGTGGAGGGGAGGGATAATGGTGTGGGGTCGTTTTTCAGGGGTTGGGCTTGGCCCCTTAGTTCCAGTGGAGGGAACTCTTAAGGCGTCAGCATACCAAGACATTTTGGACAATTTCATGCTCCCAACTTTTGTGGGAACAGTTTGGGGATGGCCCCTTCCTGTTCCAACATGACTGAGCACCAGTGCACAAAGCAAGGTCCATAAAGACATGGATGAGTGAATTTGGGGAGGAAGAACTTGACTGGCCTGCACCCGATAGAATACCTTTGGGATGAATTAGAGTGCAGACTGCGAGCCAGGCCTTCTCATCCAACATCAGTGCCTGACCTCACAAATGCGCTACTGGAAGAATGTTCAAGCATTCCCATAGACACCCTCCTAAACCTTGTGGACAGCCTTCCCAGAAGAGTTGAAGCTGTTATAGCTACAAAGGGTGGGCCAACTCAATATTGAACCCTATGAATATAGTGTATACCTGTCTGCCCTTCTGTCCACTATGTCAGTGTTTACTGCTGTGTTTTTTACTGGGTTACTACAGTGTTTTCTACTGAGTAGAACCTGGATTTCCTTTTCAAGTTTGTAGTAATACAAGGGTTTAAGAAATCATCTATTTCGGGACAAGTGTCTAGAATGGGATTTATGATATGATCATCTTCTGGAGATATGATAGGGGGGGGTGGTTTCAGATTTTCCATTGTACGCCTTTAAAAGGCAAGCAGTTTGAAAGGTTTCTCTAACTTGTTTTAGTTTCTTTTCCCCATACAGAATCATACTGATAGGATAATTGGTTTTCTTTCTTCACTTTCTGTGTGCAAGTTTGTGTTTTACGGTAGAGAAAATGAAGAAACTCATATGGCCGGCTTAGACTACAGAAATCTGTACAGAACTCCAAAATATGTTGGAGCTATAAAAAATGTTCAATGGGCACAGCGGGTATGCATACCTGGGAAATAAGCATGGAGATTGTAGGAAATGGTGGGAATCCTTCACAATGGGCACAGCAAATGTGCAGACCTGGGAAATAAGCATGGAGATGGTAGTAAATGGTGTGCATCCTTCACAATGGGCACAGCCAGGAATGAAGTGCAAAGATGGTTGCAACTCCTTATAATGGGCACAGCACGTAGACTTGGCAATGCAGCTCACGGATGGTAGGAGTACCTCGTAATGGAAACACTAATGCCCCGTACACACGATCACACTTTCCGCCAACAAAACCGCGGATTTTTGTTCGCAGGTTTGTTGGCTCAAACTTGTCTTGCATACACACGGTCACACAAGTGTTGGCCAACAACTCCGAACGTGAGATCGCGGTGATGTACAAGACGTACAATGAGCCGAGAAAAAAAGGAAGTTCAATAGCCAGTTCGGCTCCTTCTGCTTGATTCCGAGCATGCGTGGACTTTTGAGCGACGGACTTGTGTACACACGATCGGACTTTCCGACAACAAAGTTTTGTTGGCGGAAAATTTGAGAACCTGCTAGCAAACACTTGTTGGTGGCAAGTCCGACAGCAGATGTTCAATGAAGCGTACACAACAAGCTCACATCCAACATTTCCCGTCGGAATATCCGACCGTGTGTACGCGGCATAAGCGTGATGACCCAAGAACTCAGTACAGGGATGCTGGGAACTCTTCATAATGAGGAAGAAAGATGTGTGGACCTGGGAACTCAGCACAGATATGGTGGGACCCACTCATAATGGGCATAGCAGGTGTTCAGACCAAGAAACTCGGTGCAAAGATGGTGGGAACTCCTCATAATGGGAACATAAGGTGTGCAGACCAGGGAACTCAGCACAGGGATGGTGGGAACTCTTCATAATGGGAACATAAGGTGTGCAGACCAGGGAACTCAGCACAGGGATGGTGGGAACTCCTCATAATGGGAACATAAGGTGTGCAGACCAGGGAACTCAGCACAGGGATGGTGGGAAACCTTCATAATGGGCACAGCAGGTGTACAGACCCGGGAACTCAGCACAGGGATGGTGGGAACTTCGGCGGGTATACAGACCAGAGAATTCACTGTAGGGATGGTGTAAACCCAACATAATGGGCATAACAGGAGCACAGACCAGCGAGCTCACCAACAGAGTCCAGAGATATAGAGGAGACTGTTAGGGGATTTAACTCTTAATTCCACAGAAAAATTAAATATTGAATCTAAGTGAACCATTGGCTTTCATCAGCTCAAAGTCATGCCACAGGTTTTTCTGGAATCAATAATCATTTTTCCAAAGATCAGCATGTGGATAAATAGAGACCGGGGCACTGCATGATCTTTTTTTAATATACAAGGATTAGTAGGAATGGAAGTTTGAAGAAGGCAAATGCTACTATTTAGACAATCCTATATGTGCAGCAGAAAGGAATTATCACTTACCTGCCAGGAGGAGTAGAAAGCCGGTGAGATATTTAATGCCCTCCATGATTTTCCTCTTCTGTGCTCCCTTACTCACATGTGACTGAACAGGGACATCGCTCGAAGCCCCGTCTTCAGCTGCACTTAAAAATGTGAGCAGACCTGTTCTATAAGCAAGAATTTCCATTGTTAGGCAATGTCATGGTCCCTGTGCATTGTCTTGTCATGGTGGGTGATGGCATTAACTAGATAACCGTTTAAACTTAAACCAGTTCTAGCAGAACAAAATTCAGCTTCAACCTTTTTTCTTCTGCATACTCTTAAAACTTTGAACTTAAGCCAGCCTGCTTAGAAGGGACAATCATTGGGGCTTTGTTATGTGTCAGCCCCCCCAACTATAAAAATGTGGGTTCCTAGCAGCCATTAGTCAGTGTGTGTTGGAGTCGTTTAGGTAGAGCTGACAGTGTGGGAGTATGGAGAGTTAGTTGTTGTTTTCCTGTGCTATACTGTGCTTCATTGTTCTACATTACTATCATAGACATGTGCACGGGATGTGCAGGATGTGCCTGGAGTGGGCATACCATACCCCTTGGGCAATACATGCTTGTCAATAGTCAGTGACTGTCCCGCTAGAGCTCAGTCCCGGGGGACACAGGGCTGTAAGGACAGCAACACTATCAATGCTTCTAAATACATACACTATAGATTGCCCTTTTCACCCCCAACATCGTACACAGACAAGATGTGTGGTGAGTGTACCCCCTGTGTTCACAGTTCAGAGACCCGCAGACATTTTAGGACTACCTTTTTGTGTAAGTGTCAACATCAACTTGTAATTGCTTGCACCCCTCTTGCAGTTTTATTATTTTTTTCATTTACTGTTAGGTTAGGGTCAGTTTGTGACAATGGCACTAACCTTATGACCGCCCTGCGGCAGACAAAGTTCTCACTTGCCTGGCACAGGTCATCAACCTGGTGGTACAGCGTTCCATGGTTCAGCGCCCTGGATTCCATTGGGTACTGTGTCAGCCAGAAGAGTTTTTGATCACTTTAGACATACACATGGCAAGAACATAGAGCCAACGCTGTATCCTGGCCTACGCCGACAAGGCCCAGGCCTAGGCCAGCACTGAAAGAGTCCCCGCCGGCTTGCGCTGTTAGTGTAGCTCCAGTCTTATGGGGTGAGAGGCAAATTAGTCTAGCACCCCCATAAAGCGGCCGCACTGCTTCCAGTATGCGGGCAGACCGGCATTCCGCAACTGTGGGGGGGGGGGGCGCCACTCCTAATTAATTTTGATTGTCCTATCATCCTGGACCACAAACCTTCCTCACTGTACTATATGTTTTCTGCTGCACCATTGGCATGGTTATATCTTCTTAGTCCTCTCCATAAAATTATCAGAAATTTGTGCTTAAAGTAGAACTATAGGCAACACCTTTTTTTTCATTTTGGAAAGAGTAAGGGAGGGTTATAGCTCCATAGCCAAACAGGAAGTGAGAGGAATTGTATGCAAATTAAGGGAATCCAACCCCCCCCCCCCGGCCCTCAGAACTAGTGTCCCCACTCGAAAATTTCTGGGCGGGTCATAAACAGCAAGAGGTGTGGCCTTGACAGGAAGAGGTGGGTCATATTTAAATTAGGGGGTGCACGAGTTTAGTCAGGCCTAGGGCAGCACAAAACCTAAATACACTACTGCATAGAGCCAACACAAGCTGTCTGCCAACTGCCCGATCAATGCCCCCCCCCCCCCCTACAAGCAGACAATCAATGCTAACCATACTTCAAGGGCTGCACCAACAACAACATGTTATCCATTATTACCTGTGGTGTTTCAGTATGATGGCAGACTCTAGAGAACTGGGATTTTTTTACTGCGTCATTGACCCATCATTAAGGAAGGGTGCAATATGTTGGCAGCTTTTGAAGAGTTGACCAGAATGGTGAGTTGTGACGAGGTGAGGACACAATTCTTCTTGTGTTCCTCCTGGAGCAGAATTGATGTGGCCTGATATACCAGGTATTTTAGGCACAGCCGTAGGAGGGAGAGGAGGACTTGCTGCTGTTTCAAGGCCAGCAGGATCCTTTGTCTACTGTGTCCATCACTGTGAGGAAGAGGCAGCAGGAGATATTGGAGGAATATGAGGAGGAAGATGGTTGGCATGCTGGTAGAGAGGAGGAGAAGAAGGAAATTTCACCTCTCCCAAAACCCAGGAGCTGGAAGTGGGTCGGTGAGATTGTTGAGAACAATGTTGCCCTCAACAACACAGAGGACTTGGTAATCTCAGCTGCAGGTAATTTGTGGCAAATGTTCAAATACCTGGGGCATGAAAGAGAGGGACAAATATTGGGTGGCCTTACTATTGGAAACCTGATACAATGGGAAAATGGCCTATCTTCACCCACCAACCCAGAAAGAGCTCAAAATGCAGCACTTTGAGGCAGTGCAGGATAAGAATCTCTTGGCCGCATTTCCCGATGGTGGATCCCCTCTCATGAATCCTATCCACTGACTGCTGAAAGGAGGAGTGCTGGTGGCTGCTCCAACAATGCTTTTATTACTTTTTTTTTAAAACCACATCAGAGAGGCCCGGCAGCAGAAAACATTTAGAGGCAGTGCCTCAACCACATAATTTCAACTATATCAGGTCCAGGATTCATGCAGGTATTCTTAGAAGTAAGGAACCCAAAGACTATTGGGTGTCCAGGCTGGCCGGAGCTTGTGTAGCGCCCACCTACATAGGTGTGTGCTAATTAGTCAGTTAGGGTTAGTATTACCCTGTTTCCCCAAAAATAAGACCTAGCGTGATTGTCAGTGATGGCTGCAATATAAGCCCTACCCCCCAAAAAAGCCCTAATTAAAGTCCTTGTAGGTCTTCTTTTCAGGGTAGGGCTTATTTTTGGGGAAACAGGGTAGGGCTTATTTGGGGGGTAGGGCTTATATTACAGCCATCACCGACAACCACGCTAGGTCTTATTTTCGGGGAAACAGGGTAGGTAAAACTGCCAGTGCATTGCCCTGTTGGTTTAAGCCTGGTTGGGTTTGATTTGGTTGGGAGAAGTGACAGTAGAACTGGGGGTGTGATCACCTGTATTCTGTTATGAGTGATGCCCTGTTCTTCCAGTGAGAGGTGCTGGAGGGACGGTGGTTTGGACACAGGATGCAGTTAGTTTGTATGGGCTACCCTGAACCAATCATTAATTTGAGTGGGCAGGGGTTATTAAGCCTATATAAACTGGGGATCACATGCTTCAGGAGGGGGAGGTGGCTGGAGATGGGAATGTGATCCAGAGAAGCAGCAAGAATGTGACCCTCAGAGGTCGAGGCTTGAAGGCCTGGGGGTGTAATGCTCTCAGCGCCGGATGGCAACAGTTCATGAACCTGAAGGCCTGAGGGTTCAGAGACCTCAGCGCTGGATGGTTCATTCACCAAAGACATTTAAGGAATCTCCAGCAGCAATGGATCAGACATCACCGGCTGGGATGGTTCTGAACATTCGGAGCAGGAAGAGGCTGCTAAAAAGATGTGGTAGATCGGGATGCGCCCGGACTTTTCCTGAGCCGACCAGGGAGGATTGCAGGAGTCAAGATGGGCAGGTGAGGCCTGGCACCTCTAAGATCTGAGTCCCAGGGTGTTTTTCAGAGAGGCACCTGTCAGTTCATTAAGGGAAAAGGATAGAACTACCATTACAGGAACCAAAGAATTAGAGGCAGCTCATACTTCCTGAAGATACAGACTGTACATATCGCACATTCTTTTCTGCCATACAGTAAGGGAAAATAATATAGTTTAATGTTCAACTGTTCTGGACTGTCTGCTGTGTCATTCGTGCAAGGGAGGAGAGCGGAGCTACACTAACAGAGGAGAATGAACTTTTAGCAGCTCCTACGGGGGGGTAGTGCGCTACACTTGCATGGTATGTGCTTAAGTTTTTGGCTTGCACTGCCATCATAATACTGATCAACCCTAGTGTTAACCGCTTCCCTGCCAGTGTCATTTACACAGTGACAGTGCATTTTTTTCAGCACTGATCACTGTATCGGTGTCAGTGTTCCCCAAAAAGTGTCACTTAGTGTCCAAATTGTGTCCACCGCAGTGTCGCGGTCCCGCTAAAAATCGCTGATCGCCGCCATTGCTAGTAAAAGACAATAAAAAAAAAATTAAAAGTCCCTAAATATATCCCATGGTTTGTAGACGCTTTAACTACCAATCAATGTGCGCTTATTGGGAATTTTTTTTTTACCAAAAATATGTAGCAGAATACATATTGGCCTAAATTGATGAAGAAATTTGATTTTTTTTTACATTTTTTTTTATTCTGAATGTTTTATAGCAGAATGTAAAAAATATTGTTTTTTATTCAAAATTGTCGCTCTTTTTTTATTTATAGTGCAAAAAAATAAAAACCGCAGAGGTGATCAAATACCACCAAAAGAAAGCTCTATTTGTGGGAAAAAAAGGACGTCAATTTTGTTTGGGTACAGAGTCGCACGACCGCGCAATTGTCAGTTACAGCGACGCAGTGCCGTATCATAAAAAATGGCCTGGTCAGGAAGTGGGTAAAACCTCCCGGAGCTGAAGTGGTTAAAGCTGAATCTATGTTGGAATATTTATAATGTTCACTGCAGAGTAGATTGTTCCTCAGAGTTTGCAGTCTGTCCCAGAGTTTTTCGGCATTGCAAAGGTGCCACAGCTGGACATTGGCCGCCAAATTTCGGAAGTCCTTGACTTTGTGTGGGGATATCTGAATGATGGGTGCAGCTACAGGCATCATTCAGATATCAGATTTTCACCCGGTGATTCCCTACACCATAAGAACGATTATAGAGGCTGTTCCGCTGCTTAATCGTTCTTACGGGCGGCGAGAAGAGACGCCCCCCCCCTCTCCCGCCGCCCTCCGGTGCTTCTACTGACTCACCGCTTCCATCAGTGAATCGGAGAACGGATCCATATGGAACGGTGACCATAGAGACTTCCGGCGGACTCGCCGTAGTCTCTATGATCGTTCGGAGGCCGGGCGCGATCTTATGACGTCACGCTCCGGCCTCTGCATTCAAACGAACGGCGCCGCCTCGGCTGGGAAGCCGAGAACGTTTATTTCTTTTTTTTTTATTTTAGGCTTCCCAGCCTAGAGGTGAGATGTGGTCTTATTGACCTCTTATCTTACTGTAAAGAGGACCTGTCATGCCATATTCCTATTACAAGGAATGTTTACATTCCTTGCAATAAGAATAAAAGTGATCAAAAACATTTTTTTTTAAAGTGTCAAACTAAAAAAAGAAAAGTAAAATTAACAAAAAAAAAAAATTTAAAGTGCCCCTGACCCCGTGAGCTCGCACGCAGAAGTGAACGCCTACATAAGTCCCGCCCACATATGAAAACGGTGTTCAAACCACCCATGTGAAGTATCGCCGCGAATGTTACAGCGAGAGCAATAGTTCTAGCCCTAGACCTCCTCTGTAACTCAAAACATGTAACCAGTAAAAAAATTTTAAAGCAGCTCCTATGGGGATTTTTAAGTACCGAAGTTTGGCGCCATTCCACGAGCGTGTGCAATTTTTAAGCGTGACATGTTAGGTATCTATTTACTCGTCGTAACTTCATCTTACACATTATGCAAAAAAAATTGGGCTAACTTTAATGTTTTTTTCTTTTTTAAAGCATGAATCTGTTTTTTTTGGGAAAAAAAATATAAATTGTACATGTAGGAGAGAAATGTCAGAATTGGCCTGGATGGGAAGTGGTTAAAAAGGCACTGGAAACATTCATGCCGTGTACACACGACTGGACTTTTCGACAGCAAAGGTCCGACGGAACGAACATGCCGGACAATTAGAACGTGTGTGGGCTTCATCGGACCTTTGCTGTCGAAAAATCAGACGGACTTAATAGAAATAGAACATGTTTCAAATCTTTTCGACTCGACGCAAGGGCAGCTATTGGCTACTGGCTATGAACTTCCTTATTCTAGTCCGGTCGTACGTAGGGTTGCCACCTCATCCCTTTAAACCCAAACACATATGAATTACACAGGTTCTGAGGCTAATTAAATGCAGATAAGGCAACAAGTGAGTTTAATTACCACCTTAATCAGCCACAGAACCCGTGTAATTAATATGTGTTCGGGTTTAAAGGGATGAGGTGGCAACTCTAGTTGTACGTCATCATGTTCAAATCAGTCTTTGGTGTGGTCGTGTATAGGCAAGTCCGTTGCGTCGGAACTCCGTTGAATGTCTGTCAAAAAGTCCTTCGGAGTTCAGTCCGTCGAAAGTCCGCTCATGTGTACACGGCATTAGACTTGCATGTGTAAAGCTTCAAGCAAGCTCTATGGCTCTGGTGAGGCAGCTCCCACACAGCAAGACTTTCTCAATGGCCACCCAACAGTAACTTAACCATAGGACATATAGAAAGGAGCACCAGACCAAAACTGGGTAAAATAGTCATTTTAATGGTTGGTAAAAAAAAAAAATAATAGTAATAAAAGAGCCCATTCGTTTTAGGAGCAACACCACCCCCTCTTCATCAGGACCTCCATTACTGCTCAATAACTGCTATCAGGTTGTTACTGCATGTAGGAGTTCAGTAGTGGTTCTAAATAAGATCTCTGAGGTCACTGTTTTCCACCCAAGATTTTATTGTTGAATGTTGTGGAGGGGGGTGGCATTGTACCTGAAATGCATTGGCTATTTTTTCTTTTTTTCTTTTTTTTTTGGCTGTTTTTATATGACTTTTTTTTACCAATTATTAAAATTATCTCAGACTCTTTCATCCAATTTTTGGGCCGGCTTCTGTATTTCTATATTTTAGTGCTCCGACACTGTAAAGGTGGCACACATTTTTTTGTGATACGGCACTTTAGTTGACAATTGCGCAATCGTGTTTTGATCAAAGATTGTATGGCTCAGAGCAGTGGGAAACAAAGTCTTACTTTGGAAGTTTGCAGTCAGGGTGTCCAAGCTGAGGTGTCCTCCCACACACCAATAGACAAACGGTCATCGAGTAAAAGAAGCAGCCGTCAACTCCGTATCATCAAACATATTTATTTTTAGCTGCTGACTGTACTCACTCTGAAGGCTTGAAAATAAATGCGCTTGATGATATGGAGTTGCCGGCTGCTTCTTTTACTCGATGCGCGGTCATGTGATGTTGTACCCAAACAAAATAGGTTTTTTTTCCCACAAATAGAGATTTCTTTTGGTGGTATTTGATCACCTCTGTGGTTTTTATTTTTTGCGCTATAAACAAAAAAATAGCGACAATTTTGAAAAAAAAAACTTTCTGCTGTAAAACATATCCAAAAAAAAAATATATATAAAAAACAAAATGTATTCATCCGTTTAGGCCGATATATATTCGTCTACATATTTTTGGTACAAAAAATCGCAATAGGCGTATATTGATTGAATTTGCACAAAGGTTATCGCGTCTACAAATTACAGGATCGATTGAGACTCACCGGCTCTCTGCTCACTGAAGACGGAGAACTGAGTGATCACAGTGGTCACATGATTGGATTGGGAAGTCTGCCCTAGGCGTAATGACCCAGTTTAACCACTTGTCTATCAAGGTAGGTTTATAAACAGAATGGTAGACAAGGTGGTAAATTAAAGTGACACTAAAGGTAAATTAAAAAAAAAAAACAACGAACATATCATACTTACCTCCACTGTGCAGCTTGTTTTGCACAGAGTGGCCCGATCATCCTCTTCTGGGGTCCCTCGGCAGCGCTCGTGGGTCCTGCTCCCTGCATAAGATAACCCCCTAGGAGAAGGGCTCTCCCGGGGGGTTACCTTGGGGGCGCGCTCCCGAGTCCAGCATTTGGCGTCCATAGACGCCGAATGCAGGACTCGGCCCCGCCCCCCGGCGGCCGCGTCATTGAATTTGATTGACAGCAGCGGGAGCCAAAGGCTGCGCTGCTATCAATCTATCCAATCAACAGCCGAGAACCCCCTAGCAAAAAGACGGCACATCCCCGTGGGACACGTTCGAGGGTTCAGGTCGGGGCCGTCTTTAATATTGATTGAACCCTGTGCAAAACCATGCAATTTCGCTTTCAAACCTGCTCGAGTCAATAAATAGCAGCAAGACTCAAAATCAGTTTACTGAATGAGATCAGGCAGCTATTGCAATTGGTTTTCAGAGGTTACAGTGTAACATTACCGCTCACTGACTGGTTGCTAGAGGTTACAGCACACATTACGGCTCACTGATTAGTTGCTAGAGGTTACAGCACATGATTTCTGCTTGTTGATTGGTTGCTAGAGATTACTGTGGATATGACCTCGGGGGGGGGGGGGCATGATATACACATCAATGCTGCTGGCTGCCCCTATTTATATATGAATGCAGCCGCTATTTACATATGAATGGCGCCGTTCTGCCACTATTTACATATGAATGCCACCACTATTTACATATCAATGCCGGTAATTTACATGTAAACACAGTGTCTGCAGGGGAGTCATCTCTACACAACAATAGGGCAGAGCTGGGCAGCAATGCATTACTAGCAGCACTTCACACTGAGCTATTGGGACACAGCACGGGACTAAAACCCTAAGGGATGAGGGAATTTAAACCAGGATAGTTGGCAAGTATGAGGCAGCTGCTTTGGGCCCCACAACAATGACAGGGCCCAGGGTAGCTGCTCCTTTTGCCCGGCCTTAAAGGCGGCCCTGGTTCACTGGTTCAGGTAAGTAAAACGGGGGGGGGTTGGGGGCCGGTCACTGACAGGTGTTTATTCGTCTTAATGCATAGGATGCATTAAGGTGAAAAAACACGAACCTTTACAACCCCTTTAAGCTCATGGCTGCTGCTGCAGCTGTAATCTTAGTACCAACTTTAACAGCCGGTGAAGAGCTTTCAGTGATCCAGGTGAACATAAAATTTTTGTGGTGTTTTAAAGTAATTTCTAGCAAAAAAATTTAGATTTTTAACGTGTGTGCAAAAAAAAAAAAAAAATTACCCCCGTTAGACATGTGGTTAAGGGATGCCGAGGCGAGGTTGGAAGGGGTTGCAGATGAAATATCCACATTTTCTTTTTCCATCAGATTTATGCAGTGCGGAATGACCTTTATCAGGTGTATGCTGGTTGTTATGTTCAGTGATATGCTTCAAAAGGAAAAACTGTTCTTGTTTTGTGACTTCTGTTCCAGCTATTGAAAGATCAGAGGGCTTATCAAGAATAAATATGACTCTGTCTTCGGGCAAATGGCAAACTTTATGATTGATAGGTATTACATTCTTCTGGTTAGCTGCGTTGTGATTCATGTAAGAGTCTAAAGGTACAATGTATTTTTAATGAGCATTTATTTATTTATTTTTTTCCTTTTGTTTAAGTACCGGTAGTTAATATGTATATTTGTAAATTTTCCAGTAGAGGGAGCTATGTATTCCATTGCAGGCAATGAGCTTTCCTGCTTAAACTGTAAAGTCAGCTTATCAGGAAAAATGAAAAGGTTAGCTAACTCTAAAGCTTCATACACACGGTACGATTGTTGGAAGGGGATTGTCTGTTGACAGACTGTTGTCCTAAAATCTTACCGTTAGTACGCTCCTTTTGACAATCGTTGTCCAATTTTCGGCCAACAAATGTTGGATGGAAGGCTAGTAAATTTTCAGCAGACAACGGTTTGTTGTCAGATTTTCGTATAGTCAGTACACAAATTCGTCACACAAAAGTCGAAAGTACAAACACGCATGCTCGGAATCAATGCTCACCAAACACGAAGTTAGCAGAAGGGCCCGTACACACGGGCGGACTTTATGACGGACTTTGCAGCGTAGGTCCGCCGGACTTTCAAATGAACGGACTTGCCTACACGTGATCACACCAAAGTCCGATGGATTCGTACATGATAACGTACAACCAGACTAAAATAAGGAAGTTCATAGCCAGTAGCCAATAGCTGCCCTAGTGTCGGTTTTAGTCCGTCGGACTAGCATACAGACGAGCGGACTTTTGGACCGGACTCGAGTCCGTCGGACAGATTTGAAACATGTTTTATTTCTAGGTCCGTCTGACTTTTGGGGAAAAAAAAGTCCACTGGAGCCCACACACGATCAAATTGTCCGCTGGACTAATCCCTTCGGACCTAGTCTGCCGGAAAGTCCGCTCTTGTGTACGCGGCATAACTCGCCCATTGAGTTAAATAGGGCCACACCAAAACAAACAGTCGAAGGGCTGGAAAGCAGTTGTGGCAAGGTCCCGCAATTTAGGCAATTTGGTAATTTAAAAATTAAAGTAAAAAAAAAAAAACAGCTGTCAGGAGGTGGCAGTATCAACTGCTGCTCTACCACCCTCTAAAAGGTGTTTCAAAAGTTTTTCAGAGGGTGGTCAGAACTTTAACATTTCTGAAAGAACCCCCAAATATCCTGGACACACCTTCAGACCCTGCTGGGCATGGTGGCTATGATGTCTATGGTATGAGTGTCTAAATGTTCGCAATGGTAAGCACTCACATGACCGCGCTGACCAAAAAGAAACGCATTTGAGGCTTCTTCTTTTGGTAAGGTGTCCCAGAAGAAAGAACCAATTCGCATTGGTCACACTGACCGTTGAGCACTTTCCAGCAGTGTACAGCCTGCTACATCGGCAGCACAGGGCATCATGTGCAGAGAGGTCTGGAGAGGTGGCCAGGATATTTGGAGTTATATAACCTTTCCAATTTTCGTTAATGATTTGTGTTTCCAAGAAGATTCCTCAGTGTTTCCTGCTGAAGAAGATTCCTAGTGTACCCTCAATGCCTCCTTGTGTTCCTGACTTCCTGAAAAGATTCCTAGTGCCCACCAGTGTTTCCTAGTGGAGAGGATTCCTAGTGTACCCCAAATGCCCCCTTGTGCCCATGGCTTCCTAAAAAGATTCCTAGTGTACTCCCAGTGTATCTTAGGGAAGAAGATTCCTAGTGTACCCCCAATGCCCTCTTCTGTCCCTGTCTTCCTAAGAATATTTCTAGTGCCCCCCAGTGTTTCCTAGTGGAGAAGATTCCTAGTGTCCCTCCAATGCCTCCTTGTATCCCTGGCTTTCTGAAAAGATTCCTATTGCCCCCCAGTGTATCCTATTGAAGAAGATTCCTAGTGTACCCAAATGTCTCCTTATGTCACTGGTTTCCTAAAATGATTCCTAGTAGACAAGATTCTGAGTGTAACCCCAGTGTTTCTTAGTGGAGAAGATCCTGAGCGTACCACCAATGCCTCCTTGTGTCTCTGGCTTCCTGAGAAGATTTCTAGTGCCCCCCAGTGTCTCCTAGTAGAGAAGATTCCTAGTGCACCCCAATGCCTCCTTGTGTCCCTGGCTTCCTACAAAATTCCTAGTGGAGAAGATTCTAAGTGTACCCCCAGTGTTTTTTAACAAAGAAGATTCCAAGTGTATCCCCAATGCCTCCTTGTGTCCCCGTCTTCCTGAGAAAATTTCTAGTTTCCCCCAGTGTTTCCTAGTAGAGAAAATTACTGGTGTACCGCCAGTGTTTCTTAGTAGTGATGATTCCTAGTGTACCCCCAATGCCTCCTTGTGTCCCTGGCTTCCTAAAAAGATCCCTAGATAAGTGTACCCCAAGTGTTTTATAGCAAAAAAGATTCCGAGTGTATCCCCAATGCCTCCTCGTGTCCCCGTCTTCCTGAGAAAATTTCTAGTGTCCCCCAGTGTTTCCTAGTAGAGAAGATTACTGGTGTACCGCCAGTGTTTCTTAGTGGAGAAGATTCCTAGTGTACCCCCAATACCTCCTTGTGTCCCTGGCTTCCTGAGAATATTTCTAGTGTTACATTCTTCTGGTTAGCTGCGTTGTGATTCATGTAATGCCGCGTACACACGGTCGGACTTTTCGTCTACAAAAGTCCAACGGACGCTGACGGACTAAAGCTGGCTGGTAATCCGATCGTGTGTGGGCTTCTCCGGACTTTCAACTGACTTTTTTTGCCTCAAATCCGACGTACTTTAGATTTGAAACATGCTTTAAATCTTTCCGACGGACTCGAGTACGGTCGAAAAATCCGCTCGTCTGTATGCTAGTCCGACGGACAAAAACCCACGCTAGGGCAGCTATTGGCTACTGGCTATCAACTTCCTTATTTTAGTCCGGTGTACGTCATCACGTAAGAATTCGACGGACTTTTGTGTGATCGTGTGTAGGCAAGTCTGTTCGTTAGAAAGTCCGCCGCAAGTCCGTCGAAAGTCCGCCGCAAGTCCGTCGAAAGTCTGTCGGACAGGCTGTCGGACTTTTGTAGACGAAAAGTCCGACCGTGTGTACGCGGCATAAGAGTCTAAAGGTACAATGTATTTTTAATGAGCATTTATTTATTTATTTTTTTCCTTTTGTTTCAGTAGTTAATATGTATATTTGTAAATTTTCCAGTAGAGGGAGCTCTGTATTCCATTGCAGGCAATGAGCTTTCCTGCTTAAATGGTAAAGTCAGCTTATCAGGAAAAATGAAAAGGTTAGCTAACTCTAAAGCCTTGTACACACGGTACGATTGTTGGAAGGGGATTGTCTGTTGACAGACTGTTGTCCTAAAATCTTACCGTTAGTACGCTCCTTTTGACAATCGTTGTCCAATTTTCAGCCAACAAATGTTGGATGGAAGGCTAGTAAATTTTCAGCAGACAACGGTTTGTTGTCAGATTTTCCTATAGTCAGTACACAAATTCGTCACACAAAAGTCGAAAGTACAAACACGCATGCTCGTAATCAATGCTCACCAAACACGAAGTTAGCAGAAGGGCCCGCACACACGGGCGGACTTTTTGACGGACTAGGTCCGACAGTCTTTCTGATGGACTTTGCAGCGTAGGTCCGCCGGACTTTCAAATGAACGGACTTGCCTACACACAATCACACCAAAGTCCGATGGATTCGTACATGATAACGTACAACCGGACTAAAATAAGGAAGTTCATAGCCAGTAGCCAATAGCTGCCCTAGCGTCGGTTTTAGTCCGTCGGACTAGCATACAGACGAGCGGACTTTTGGACCGGACTCAAGTCCGTCGGACAGATTTGAAACATGTTTTATTTCTAGGTCCGTCTGACTTTTGGAGAAAAAAAAGTCCGCTGGAGCCCACACACTATCGAATTGTCCGCCGGACAATGCCTCCTCATGTCCCCGTCTTCCTGAGAAAATTTCTAGTGTCCCCCAGTGTTTCCTAGTAGAGAAGATTACTGGTGTACCGCCAGTGTTTCTTAGTGAAGAAGATTCCTAGTGTACCCCCAATACCTCCTTGTGTCCCTGGCTTCCTGAGAATATTTCTAGTGTTCCCCAGTGTTTCTTAGCGGAGAAGATTCCTAGTGTACCCCCAATGCCTCCTTGTGTCCCTGGCTTCCTGAAAAGAATCCTAGTAGAGAAGATTCTGAGTGTACCCCCAGTGTTTCTTAGTGGAAAAGATCCTGAGCGTACCACCAATGCCTCCTTATGTATCTGGCTTCCTGAGAAGATTTCTAGTGCCCCCCCCCCCTCCCAGTGTTTCTTAGTGGAGAAGATTCCTAGTGCACCCCAATGCCTCCTTGTGTCCCTGGCTTCCTAACAAGATTCCTAGTGGAGAAGATTCTAAGTGTACCCCAGTGTTTTTTGGCAAATAAGATTCCGAGTGTATCCCCAATGCCTCCTTGTGTCCCTGTCTTTCTGAGAAAATTTCTAGTTTCCCCCAGTGTTTCCTAGTAGAGAAGATTACTGGTGTACCACCAGTGTTTCTTAGTGGTGATGATTCCTAGTGTACTCCCAATGCCTCCTTGTGTCCCTGGCTTCCTAAGAATATTTCTAGTGTCCCCCAGTGTTTCTAAGTGGAGAAGATTCCTAGTGTATCCCCAGTGTATTCCATCGGCTGTGTATTGCAGTGTACGGACTGCTACATCGGCAGCACAGGGCATCATGTGAAGAGGTGTGGAGAGGTGGTCAGGATATTTGGAGTTATTTCACCTTTTCTATTTTCATTAATGATTTAATGTTTTCAAAAAGATTCCTCAGTGTTTCCTACTGAAGAAGATTCCTAGTGTACCCTCAATGCCTTTTTATTTTGTGTCCCTGACTTCCTGAAAGGATTCCTAGTTCCCCCCCAGTGTTTCCTAGTGGAGAAGATTCCTAGTGTACCCTCAATGTCCCCTTGTGACCCTGGCTTCCTGAGAAGATTTCTAGTGTCCCCCAGTGTTTCCTAGTGGAGAGGATTCCAAATATACCACTAATTTTTTTGTAGAAGAAGTGAAGTGAAGAAGTTTCCTAGTGTACCCCCAATGCTTCCTTGTGTTCCTGACTTCCTGAAAAGATTCCTAGTGCCCACCAGTGTTTACTAGTGGAGAAGATTCCTAGTTAGGGTGACCACATTTGCAAACTGCCATTCAGGGACAACCATTCCCCCCCCCCCCCGGACCCACGCCCACCCAAAAAAAGATGATTTTTGATACTTTTTTAAATTAAGTCACTTAGTGACATCGGCGTACTTTGTACTTCAAATG
Organism: Lithobates clamitans; assembly: GCA_037952925.1. Lineage (NCBI taxonomy): Eukaryota > Metazoa > Chordata > Amphibia > Anura > Ranidae > Lithobates > Lithobates clamitans. The sequence continues at coordinate 1,208,614 of JBBGZY010000528.1, forward strand.
CTGCCAGTGTGCCCATCAATTGTCGCTACTGTGCTCCATCAAATGCTGCCGGTGTGCTAACCAATTGCTGCGACTGTGCCCCATGATCAAATGCTGCCAGTGTGCCCATCAATTGCTGCGACTGTGCCCCATGATCAAATGCTGCCAGTGTGCCCATCAATTGCCATGACTGTGCCCCATGATCAAATGTTGCCAGTGTGCCCATCAATTGCCGCGACTGTGCCCCATGATCAAATGCTGCCAGTGTGCCCATCAATTGCTGCGACTGTGCCCCATGATCAAATGCTGCCAGTGTGCCCATCAATTGGCGCAACTGTGGCACTGTGCCCCATCAGAAGCTGCCAGTGTCAATTGCCGCTATTTGTCACCTGATCTGCTCCGGTTCCATTTGCTCACTTTTTAATCTGGACAGGTCTTGGTCTGGTCTGGTGGTGTGGTAAGCAGACTTCAGCGCCGGTCTTCTCTTCAATCGTTTCCTGGTCCAGGCAGGCAGTCGGGCCGCTCGGGCGGGAGGAGGAGGAGCCTGGAGGAGGTCCGAGATGTCGCGGGCTGCAGCCTGCAATGCACTGCAGGAGGTTGGGACCGGGAACAGCCGTGCCGTGGATGTAAGGCTAGCCAGCACTGGCACTGCAGAATGCTCGCCGCCCGCCGACTGCGCCGAGAGGTCACTGGAGGTGGAGTTCGGAGGAGTCAGAAATGACTGATGCTGCCGTGGCCAGAGGAGGAGGAGATGTGGTGGGTGGACTCGGAGAGTGCAGTGCAGCACTGGGTAAAAGCCTTGTTCCCTCAGCCGGCCACCTCCCTCTGCTGTGATACTGAGACACTCTGCAAATGTAATGTCACTGGTTGCTACACGCCATGCGGGGCGGCCCTAGCAACCAGTTGGGCAATCTTTTATTACAGTGGCAGCCAGTCCTTATTTCATTCCGGGACACTGCATTGTCCCGGAATGAAGGTGCCCGGGACACAAATATAAATTACGGGATAATCCCGGGCAATCCGGGACACGTGGTCATCCTATTCCTAGTGTACCCCCAATGCCTCCTTGTGTCCCTGGCTTCCTAAAAATATTCCTAATAGAGAAGATTCTGAGTGTACCCCCAGTGTTTCTTAGTGGAGAAGATCCAGAGCGTACCCCCTAATGCCTACTTGTGTCCCTGGCTTCCTGAGAGTATTTCTAGTGTCCCCCAGTGTTTCTTAGTGGAAAAGCTTCCTATTGTACCCCCAATGCCTCCTTGTGTCCCTGGCTTCCTGAGAACATTCCTAGTGTCCCCCAGTGTTTCCTAGTGGAGAAGATTCCTAGTGTACCCCCCCCAGTGTATTCCAGCGTAGAAGATTCCTAGTGTACAACCAATGCCTCCTTGTGTCCCTGGCTTCCTGAGAAGATTTCTAGTGTCCCCCAGTGTTTCCTAGTGGAGAAGATTCCAAATGTACCGCCATTTTTTTCTAGCAAAGAAGATTCCTAGTGTACCCCCAATGCCTCCTTGTGTCCCTGGCTTCCTGGGAACATTCCTAATGTCCCCCAGTGTTTCCTAGTGGAGAAGATTCCTAGTGTACCTCCCAGTGTATTCCACACATTCCTTGGGCTTTCACACTGGAGACAATGGAGCAGCTGTTTGAAGGCGGATTGCAGGTGCTATTTTTAATGCTATAGCGCCTGCAAAACACCCTCGGTGTGAAAGGGGTCTTATGAATAGAGTCAATGATTGTTTTTTTTTTTTAGATGGGGCATAGTCAGAGCTTTTTTTTAGGGGGGACTTGGTGGAACTCAGTTCCACTACCTCTGGCTCAGACCCTTTTGTGCCTGCTCACCACAATCACTTGTAAACACAGAAGTCTGGTTTCTGTGTTTACAAGTGACAGCTCTGCACTCTGATTGTAATGCAATCCTGGTAATTAATGCCCCTTTAAGACCCTCCTAACGTTTTCATGAAATTTGACTGACCACACCCACTATTTGATTCGAGGGTGTGTGTAGGGGGAGGGGTTTTGCCCGGGCCGTGTTTAAGTTCCAGCACATATTGTTTGAGCAAATATGTCCTGGGCCTAGTAAACTTTTCTTTTCAATGCTTCAGTTTATGAATGAATGGAAAGCTCTGTACAAAGCTATTCCTTTTCATCCATTCTGTGCAGATGAAGGCTGCAAAGAAAGGGACTGATGAATCTGTCCTCAGGCCTTTTCTCTGTCTCATAAGTGAGACATCAGGGGTCTGTTAAGTCCCGCAATGGGGGTGCTAAAAGATATGTAAAACATTATAAAAAATGTAATTGTAAACAAATAAAATAAAATATAACAACAAAAACAAAAAACTGCTGACACCAGTGGCGGAACTGCCAGGGTGAAAAAGGTCGCACTTGCGACTGGGCTCTGGCTCTCCACCACCATGGGGGGGAAACCAAGATGGCAGGAAGGTGGCCCACTGCTTGACCATAATAAAGGGTCCCACAATTGGAGTAAAAGGCCCTGGTTTGGGGGCCAGGGGGGCCCTTCATGGTTTCTTGCACCGGGGCCCTGAATGTTCTTGTTACGCCTCTGCCACCAAGCTCTTTCTAGTGAGGGAAATGTAGACTCACACCACCGTAGGACAGCTGAACTCTTTCCTACCAACTTCCTCCTATCTCTCTCCAGTGAGCTTCTCCAGACCGAACTTGATTCCCAAGCTTAAGCTTGCAAATAGGCCCACAGCAAAGCCTAGCTGGGACCTCAGTGTCAATGGCTTCCTTCCAGACTACAGGGGTCTCCTCCTGCAGGACTGGACCCAGGAATACTCCCCCGATGCTCAGGCCTCAGACTATGTATGGGCTCTTTCACCCCCTACTAGACACACCTCCCCAGGGATTGGTTGGAGTCCCATAAATAATAAGGCTACCCACTCTGTTCTTCCTCCCACTATGCTTCTAGAATCCTGTAGAATACAGGGGGAAGTAACAGAGCAGCAACCTGTAAAACACTGAGCATCCCCAAATAATCAACCACCGCTCCTCTGATTACAGTGGAGCTGACCAAATTTGCCTAGAAATCTACCCTACACTAGGAGGGTGCTACACCTGGTATAGTGATGTGATGCACTTCTAAACTGTAAATGTGATTGTATTCCTTTGCTGACCCAAATAAAAAGCAGTATTACATTAGTTAGTATCATTTCTTACTTGCTTTTCTGATCCACGCTGGGGGGGGGGGGGGTCAAAATCAGAAGCTAGGGGTGATTACTCTAGTAGTGGTGCCTACCACAGTAATATCCAGCTTCTACAGGAATCGGTTTTAAACTGGACCATTGTGAAAAACAAAAAAAAAACCAAAACAAAAACAAAAAAACTGGACCATTGTAACTATGCAAAAAGAATCCATACCTGGAATATGATTTTTAACATTTTCCCATATTTTGATGCTTTTATTTTTGGTAAACATTTTACAGATTTCATTTATTTATTAATATTTTAATGGTGAGGCTGCTGCATTGATGGCAATGGTGAGGCTGCTGCATTGATGGCAATGGTGAGGCTGCTACATTGATGGCAATGGTGAGGCTGCTGCATTGATGGCAATGGTGAGGCTGCTGCATTGATGGCAATGGTGAGGCTGCTGCATAGATGGCAATGGTGAGGCTGCATTGATGTGGATTGATGAGGCTGCATTGCTGGCACTTGTGAGGCTGCAGATGGGCATTGATCAGGCTGCATTGATGGAAATGGTGAGGCTGCAGATGGGGACTGACCATTATTTTGCTTCAAAGTTCCTTATTTAAAATTTAAGTTTTTTTCCTGAAACTTCTCTCTTAAAATGAATATGCGTGTTATACGCCTGTGCGTGTTATACGCAGATACATATGGTAAATCTGTAAATAATGTTTACCAAAAAAATAAAAAGAAAAGAAAAAAAGATTGTAACTAAAATGCTAAATTTCAATGGACTACTGGGTGTCAAAGATGTAGCACGGGCCGAAGGTGTCCTGATATGCATACAGTACAAGCTACTAGCCTATCCTACTGCATGTGTCATGTCAGGGAGGGCCTTCAGCACAGCGGGTGGAGGGGGGGGAGGTACTTGTAACAGAGAAGTTGACTCTTAATGAAATTATTCAGACCTGGATCATAAGGGATTACCAAGACCCACTTCAGATGTTACTGATAAAACCAATAACTTTATTGCATATACATTAAGAAAATATATTTTTTTCGAGAGAGGCGTGGATCAAGGTTGGTGGCTTGGTGAGACTGGCTTTGGTCGGAAAGGGGCTCCCCAGATGTCTGAGTTGTGGTGTGTTGTCTCTCTCTCTCTTTTTTTTTTTCTTTCTTTTACTATTCGGCAGTTCTTTGCCCGTGAGTAATACTTGATAGCACAGTATAAGACGTTATGAAAGAACAGGTAGAATTACACATTTATATTGACTCCATCCTTAGGTTACATGAATTATTCTATACGATTGATATAATCTATGTTCTAAGAAAACAATGGTATATGGGAGCATGTAATCCCTGGTTAAGTGCATTGGGTGTTACCCTTGCAAACTATTCAATAAAAATTTAATATTAAAAAAAAAAAAAGATATGGGGACACGGTAGGAGGTTGTGGTGCACTTGTGATAAGGATGTTAGCTAAGCTAGCTCATACTGCTATGTGTTCCCACACCAACAAGTTCAAATATATACAAATAGTGCAGGTCTACCAATATTATCCACTTGCTGACCGCCCACCCACATTTTACTGTAAGTCAGCAGTGTCTTCCAAGGCCGATTTCCCAGCCAATTCCCACTGTGATTGGAAACAGCGGGATTTTGTCAACAGGTTTCAGCTAGACATGTGCAGTGCCGAAAAATTTGTTAGTATTTGTTTTCGTTTCATTCATTTTTTTTTTTTTTTTTTGTTTTTAATCGTTTTTTGGGTCATTCGTTATGATCGCAATTCGTGAATTCAAAAATCCGAAAAAAGGAAAGAAAATCTGAGAATTCGAAAGAACGAAAATCCGAAAATTCTAAAAGAATAACTAACTAACTAACAATAACTAACTATTAAATTATAGGTATTGGAATTTCCTTTTAAAATTTGGCTGTTAGTGAACGTAACGAATACGAATTTATTCGAAGTTACGATTTTTCCGAAATAACGAATGCCGCATCTAAACAAATGGAACGTAACAAATTAATAATAAATAGTAATAAAAAGGTTTTATTATTATTTATTATTATTAATTCATTATGTTCCATTCGTTTAGATACGGCATTAGTTATTTCAGATCATTCGTAACTTCGGGTAAATTTGTATTCGTTATGTTCACTAACAGCCAAATTTGAAAGTTAGTTATTATTTCAAATTTTCAAATTTCGAATTTACAAATTTTCGAATTTACGAATATTCGAATTTATGAATATTCTGAAAAATTCGTTAAATGGGTTTTCTTTAATTGGGTAAAAGAATTTGTCGAAATTCGTAAAAAAAAAGTATTCAGGACTAAACGAATTGCACATGTCTAGTTTCAGCCAATGAGTCATTGCTGAGACCTGTTGACCAATGACAGCCCCAGAGCCCTGTGTTGACAAATAACACAGGGCTCCGTACAGGGAGAGGGAACAAACAAAAAATAAAAAAATAATAAAAAGCAGCACATAATACACACATTGCACATAGGTAATATTATGAAGATTTTTTTTTTATTGTATATATGTTTTATAGCGGTAAAAATTATATATATTTTTTTTTTAATTTTCCCTCTTTTTTCATTTATATAATAAAAAATAGAAAAACCCTGTGATGATCAAGTACCACCAAAAGAAACCTCTATGTGTGTGAAAAAAATGATATAAATAAAATATATGTACAGCACTGCATGACAGATCAATTGCCAGCTAAAGAAGCGCAGTGAAGGGGTAAAACCTTCCAGTGGTCAAGTAGCTATACACCAACATACAGCATATCTTCCTTATATGTTAAAGATTCCTAGTAGTGAATAATTAAAATGAACACGAATAAATGCAAAATTGTCCATCAGTCTCTGTGGGCTTCTTTCAAATCCACCACCAATTACTGTAAACCAAAAATATATATCAATGCAAAGTTTTTAAATACTCATCCTATGTGCTGGAAAATAATAATTGATCCGCGATAACACTTAATAACACCAAAACAATTTTTTTTAAATTATTATCTCATGTGCTGGAAAATTATTGTTAATCTGGGATCATCACGTGTGCTGTTAAGATATTTGCTGATCAGCAATATCACTTCTGAGACTGGACAGTTTTTGCATATATTCATATGTATTTTGATCATTGACTACTTGGGATTTTTAACATATAAGGATAATATTTTTTGGTGTATAAAATTGGTAGCGCTGCAACTATATTTGTATGCATGCAAAAGAATAACAGGGCATATTTGAGCATTTTGAATAATTAAACATTCATTTAAATGAATTCCTTTTCATTTTCAATATATAACCAATCATCAACATTTGGCATCTTAAAAAATAAAGATAATAAAACTCTGTAAACACCATTATCACCATCCAAAGTTCAACTAGTGCTCGAGCTGGCCATGGCCCAAATGTGTTGGGAAGGTTGGGCCTCTTACGGTGGGTTGGGTGTGTTGGACTTAATTTCCTTGAAAATGATTATCACAATGCAACCAGGTAGAGCAAAAAATGTTTACAGCCAACGTTTGGACATAGATGTTGAGTGCCACGTTGATGTTGACTACCTAGGATCTCCCTATTATTTTCTGTTTGTTTGTCATTTTAATTTAAACAGTGATAATTAAAAAAAAAAAAATCACAGCTTTTTCACCATCCATTTCACAGCCAATGTTCTTCACCTTTGCATCAGAAATAAAGTAAGTACCAGCAGCAGGGATGCAATCAAAACAGACATAGATGAAGCAGAAGGAGGGTTTCCATTCGTCTGGATCCAGTCATAATAATGAGGGACATAGGTGTAAACTCCAGGCCGGTCAGGTGCGGCACATCCCTCTCCCCAGCTGACGATTCCAGCTTGGTACCAGAGACCACCAACTTGACAGACTAGAGGACCTCCAGAGTCTCCCTGCAAAAGAAAAATGAAAATCATCAGCTGGTTTGATATTAAAATGAACACAACTGGAGCTAGACCACTGAGAGGGTTTTCTTCGTATTAGGTTTTCCTTGAATGACAACTCAACATCAAGATTTATTGATTGACATGTTTGGAGAGGACTAATGGGAGGAGATACTAAACACAATACAGCTGTGCTCTTTCAACATGTCGGAACGTTTATCCCAGCTCTTTATAGTCATGCGAGTGCATTTTACACCTGCTAGACTGTATAGAATGGGACGACGGGAGAATGCAGATTGTCCCCGCTGCACAGGGAACCATGGGGACTTGATCCACCTACTGTGGTGATGCCCAAAATTACACCTCTACTGTCGGGGCGTTATAATGACCATTAACCGAGCATTTCAGGTAAAGGTCCCCTTAGACCCCAAACAATGCATTCCAGGCATATTGGATGAACACATCACAGAAGAAAACCCCAAACAGGTCTATTACAAAGGCTCTATTCCAAGCCTGCAAACTAATTCTCAGGCACTGGAAGGCGACAGAGAATGGCTGAGCCAAATGGGGGTAACACTATGTTTAGAAAAATACATTTTCCAACACAGAGGACACCTGGGAAAATTTGATCTGGTATGGCCCCCTTGGCTGAATACACCTGGCCTGGCCCAAGTAGACCTTATAATAGACAGACTCCTCAGTTAAAGGCAACAGCATAGTAATGTGGAATGGGGGGGGGGGGGCGCCATGAGAGGGGGAAGCCATAGCAAAAGCACTGATGGCAGGAAACGGAGTGGAAAGGGTTGGTGAGAGGTTGTATGTGATATATTCATAAGATATGCTGAACCTGTAAGAAACGTAATTCTATGTTCACAAGACTGTACTTTGAAAAGTTTGTGTACTTTACTTCAGATTTGGCTGCTGAATGACCAGGCCATTTTTTGCGTTTCGGCACTGCGTCGCGTTAACTGACAATTGCACGGTCGACAATTGCGGACGACGCTGTACCCAAACAAAATTGACGTCCTTTTTTTCCCACAAATGGAGCTTTCTTTTGGTGGCATCTGAGGTTTTTTTTTTTTTTTTGCACTATAAACAAAAAAAAGAGCGACAATTTTGAAAAAAAACACATTATTTTGTGCAGTGGGTGCACCGACGGAACAAATTACTATCGGAAAAAACACTCGTCTGTATGCTTTTCTGACGAGATTAGCAGAAGGAGCCCAAAGGGTGGCGCACTGGCTATTGAACTTCCTTTTTCTAGTGCCATCATACGCGTTGTACGTCACTGCATTCTTGACGGCCGGAATTTGGTGTGACCGTGTGTGTGCAAGACAGCTTGAGTAGGAATTCCGTCAGAAAAACCTTTAGAGTTTATTCCGACGGCAAAACCGGTTGTGTGTACAGGGCATAACTGGTTCTTTCCCCAAACAATACAGAGCTCGCCATGTCACCCAAACAACAGTCCATTCACTCTGGCTCCAATAAACAGTCTAGGGGTTGTCTTATTATAATTTATTGCTTGTAGAACTGGTAACAGGATAGGGGTTAGGGCATGGGATACTCAAAAACAAATAGTATTCAGCAATTGGGAGAACAATTCTCTTCCTGAATAAACACAATATTTTGTACTTTTTGCTATAATAAATATCCCATTTTTTTTTTTTTTTTTAAAGCGAATTTTTCTCAGTTTAGGCCAATATGTATTCTTCTACATATTCTTGGTAAAAAAATAGCATTTTTATTTTTTATTTTTTTACTAGTAATGGATTTTTATCCGGACTGCGACATTATGGCGGACACATCGGACACTTTTGACACATTTTTGGGACCATTGGCATTTATACAGCGATCAGTGCTATAAAAATGCACTGATTACTGTAAAAATGTCCCTGGAAGGGAAGGGGTTAACACTAGGGAGCGATCAAGGGGTTAACTGTGTTCCCTGTGTGTGTTTCTAACTGTAGGGGGAGGGGACTGACCTAGAGGAAGTAAGGGATTGTGGTTCCTAGCTAATAGGTACTCACAATCTGTCACGCCTCACAGAACAGAACAGAGATTTGTGTGTTTACAGACACTCATCCCTATTCTGCCTCTCGTGCCCGCAATTGCTCGTGGCCGGCGGTCATCGCGACCGTCAGCCACGAGCATCAGCTCCCCCGCTGTGCAGTGGGTGCATGTGCGCCTGCTATCCCAATCCCGCGAGCCGACGTATAGCTACGACGGCTCGCGGGATCGTGCCAGCCTGCCGCAGTAAAATGATGGCGGCTGTTCGGCAAGCGGTTAAAAACATGTGGGGTGTGAATAGGGTTCAGGAGGGCGGTATTTTAGATGTAGAGCTACCCGCGTAGGGGCCACTGACTCTAATGCCGCGTACACACGGTCGGAATTTCCATCAGAAAAAGTCCAATGGGAGCTTTTCATCGCATATTCCGACCGTGTGTATGCCCCATCGGACTTCTTCCGTCGAAAATTCAGACGGACTTAGATAGAGAACATGTTCTATATTTTTCCGACGGAACTAATTACTATCGGGAAAAACGCTCGTCTGTGTGCTTTTCTGACGAGATTAGCAGAAGGAGCCCAAAGGGTGGCGCACTGGCTATTGAACTTCCTTTTTCTAGTGCCATCATACGCGTTGTACGTCACTGCATTCTTGGCGGCCGGAATTTGGTGTGACCGTGTGTGTGCAAGACAGCTTGAGTAGGAATTCCGTCAGAAAAACCTTTAGAGTTTATTCCGACGGCAAAACCGGTTGTGTGTACAGGGCATAACTGGTTCTTCCCCCAAACAATACAGAGCTCGCCATGTCACCCAAACAACAATCCATTCACTCTGGCTCCAGTAAACAGTCTAGGGGTTGTCTTTTTATAATTTATTGCTTGTAGAACTGGTAACAGGAGAGGGCTTAGGGCATGGGATACTCAAAAACAAATAGTATTCAGCAATTGGGAGAAGAATTCTCTTCCTGAATAAATATGGGTGCTAGACAGTCTAATGCTTCACAGCTGAGGAGTGAGGACCATGAGCCATATCTCTGAACAGTCTAAGGCTTCACAGCTGGGGACCAAAAGGAAAGTATTTGGCTACTGGTTACCTTGCACCGATGTACAGCTATCAGTACCCAGTGAAGTCTCCAGAACCCTACACAGTCACAGGAATCAGTGTAGGGCTTTTACTCACCAGTCCTTATGTCAGTTACCACCTTTGAACTTCCTCCGGACACAGCCCAGTAAGCGAGACAGTCCTTCTCTAGACCGGATCCTTTGTAGTGAGGTTCTTCAATCAGTTTTTCAGAAAGATTCATCCAGACTCTCAGCCCCAACACTGCTGAAGTCTCTTCAGTGTAGAGGAGAGGCAGCGACAGCGGTTGCAGAGCCCGATGATGTCTTCCATAGGCTTACTATGGGGCAGGGCCGGACTTTCCATTGGGCTTGAAGGGGCTCAAGCCCATGGGCCCCGTCCAATAGGGGGCCCTACTGGCCCTGCCCATTCCGAAAGCCGCTGAGAGCGGCCGAGAGCAGTCGAAAGTGGTCAAAAGCCGCCGAGAGCGGCCTAAAGCCGGCTCTGTATCTCGGCGGCACCATTTTTAAACTGAAAGGTTGGAATGACAAGGCAGCAATGACACTGGATCAAGGCTACACTGACAAGTCTGCAAATGACACTGGAGCAAGGCTACACTGACACTGTGCAAGACTGCAACGACACTGACAAGGCTGCAATGACACTGACAAGGCTGCAGATGGACACTTATAAGGCTGTATTGATGGGCATTTAAATGTAAGTTTTTTTTCCTTAAACTTCCCTCCTAAAAGTTTTTTTCCTTAAAATTCCCTCCTAAACTTGGGGTGCGTGTTATACGCCAGCGCGTGTTATACGCCAATAAATACGGTAATTATCATTTTATCCATTTTTATTGCTTTTATTAATCGTGGACCCAGGACAAATACCAGTACAGTATCCCCCACTTATACGCTTATATATTATCTACTTTTGTGAGTAGCCATTTGGCTGTTTTGTCTTGTCCAATTAAACAGAAGTTCTTTAATACTGCACTGAGTCTGGCGCACCTTGTCCTTTTCTATTTCTGTTTTATAGAGCTGTGCATATGTATAGAAAGGTAGGGCCCGAAAGTGACTCAAGCCCAGGGGCCCCCACCACCCTAAGTCCTGCCCTGCTATGGGGCATCCACTGTCAGCTTTCTGTTCTCTACACTACACGCCGGTCATGTGACTGGACCGGAACGACTTCAAAATAGGTAAAGGTAGGGATTTTTTCTTTTACAGGGTCGATAGAATGGTCTTAGAATGGGGGTGGGAGTAGATTTAGGCTTGGTTAGGGTATGACTGGAATTCAACATTAATGCATAACTAAAGGCAAAACTTTTTTTTTAGTTTTGGACAGAGTGGAGAGGGATTAAAACATCTGTCAGGTTTTTATTGTTTTCTGTGCCCCCCGTTAAGGAGATTCACCCTCTCTATTTGTCTTGTTTATCATTATCATTGAAAGTAAAAGAAAATCACAAATTTTGGGTTGTCCCCAGAAAAGTAATGGGGGGGGTCTTCTCATTGGGGAACTATTTCTGTTGACCTGGGGATCCACAAGAGATTCCCTTAATTTGCAGGGATTTTCCCTTGTTTGGCTATAGGACAGGAAGGTAAGGTAAATCTCCGCAATGGGACACAGATTGACGGGGGTTATAACCCTCCCTTGCCCTAAAGTTTCACTTTAAGAATTCTGCTTCTCTGAAGAAGCTATTGTAGTGTAAACCCTGTTACATTTCTGTCTGGGTGTGGCAGCAAGTGATATTTTTTGAGGGTCGGAAGCACAACAATTGATTCTATGAATGGTGCATGTTTCCGTTAAAACATGCAGTGGTGGCTACCATGTGTGTGTATAGGGTTAACTGCTCAGTTGAACTGTCTCAATGGTTACACTCAATATGCTGGTGCTTAGATTGTTGTTCTGTGAACTGGACCATTTTTGTGCAGGATGCACATTTTAAAACAGCAATAAAAAAAAAAAACAATATTGACCCCATGGAGGCAGGGGTTGCAGGGTTCGCAATGGAGACATCATCTATGCTCCAGGGGGCCTGTGTGGCCTCCCTGTCACATCAGGTTTTAGCGCTGTTTCACACCAGCCACTACACTGCAGCGCAGAGGCCTTATGCTGTGCGATCCAACTGAGCTCAGTGCACTGTTTCCAATTTTGTCGGCAAGACATCTCATAAAGTTCAATTTCCCTGGCTGGGCCCTTTGAGTTTCCTCTTTTACATATAAGTCAACCGCTTTCACCTGGCAGCTCACTGGCCTGCCTGTCCTAGGGTTGCCACCTGTCCGTGATTGACCCGGACAGTCCGGGTTTTAAATCCTGTGTCCGGGTTTCAGTCCACCTGAAACCCGGACACATCAGTGGAAGCCCCGAAGCACCAGTCCTCCTATCGGCTTCCAGTGCTTTTAGTTATATTGGTGGGGGGACACTTTGGGGTACAGACTGACATGGGGGATTATACTGGGGGACAGACTGACCTAGGGGATTATATTGGGGGTCAGACTGACCTTGGAGGGGATTATACTGGGGTACAGACTAACCTGGGGGGATGTGCTTGGGGACAGACTGACCAGTCTGAGATTATATAAGGGATATTAGAGGACAGAATGACCTGGGGGGTGTACTGGGGGTCAGATGACCTGGGGGGAATATACTGGGAGTCAGACTGACCTGAGGGGGATTATAGTGGGGACAGACTGACCAGAGGGGATGTACTGGAGGACAGACTGACCAGGAAGGAATTATACTGGAGGACAGACTGACCTGGGGGGGATGTACTGGAGGACAGACTGACCAGGAAGGGATTATACTGGAGGACAGACTGACCAGGAAGGGATTATACTGGAGGACAGACTGACCTGGGGGGGATGTACTGGAGTACAAACTGACCTGGGGGGATGTACTGGTGGTCAGACTGACCTGGCGGGATTATACTGGGGGTCAGACTGACCTGGGAGGATTATACTGGGGGTCAGACTGACCTGAGGGGGATTATACTGGGGGTCAGACTGACCTGAGGGGGATTATACTGGGGGTCAGACTGACCCAAGGAGATATACTGGAGGACAGTCTGACCAGGAAGGGATTATACTGGAGGACAGACTGACCTGGGGGGGATGTACTGGAGTACAAACTGACCTGGAGGGATGTACTGGTGGTCAGACTGACCTGGCGGGATTATACTGGGGGTCAGACTGACCTGGGAGGATTATACTGGGGGTCAGACTGACCTGAGGGGGATTATACTGGGGGTCAGACTGACCTGAGGGGGATTATACTGGGGGTCAGACTGACCCAAGGAGATATACTGGAGGACAGTCTGACCAGGAAGGGATTATACTAGAGGACAGACTGACCTGAGGGGGATGTACTGGAGTACAGACTGACCTGAGGGGGATGCACTGGGGGACAGACTGACCGTGTTTGATGTAATCTTGCGCCCAAAAGTGGAACTTCCGCTTATCTGATTCCCCCCTTCTGGTGCCACATTTGGCACCTTTCAGGAGAGAGGTGAGAGCGGGTATCTGCTTTTGACAGGTACCCTGTCCCCACTTCCGGGAGACCGGGCCGCAGCGAAGTACGTCAGCATCTCGGCATCCTCCTCCCTCCCCTTCTGCCAGGCCAGTTAGAGATCGCAGTGCGCTTTGCGTATGCACAGTAAGGACCGTGTTGTGAAGTCGCAAGGCTATTGCCCTTACCGGAAATGGTGGTGGAAACACCCGACAGGCGATGTAAACATCAGCTGGGGTAATGACATCGCTAGACTCCAGGACAGGTAAGTGTCCTAATGTTAAAAGTCAGCAGCTACAGTATGTGTAGCTGCTGACTTTTAATTTTTAAAGGGGTGGGCGGAACTCCGCTTTAAGCTTCTCCCATTATTAACACAATTTGACCACACCCACAGTTCTTCACAGAAACTTGCATGCGCCGCAATACTACTCAAAGGCGTCCCAGGTCTTTAACAATCCTGTAGTGTATACTGCAAAAAAAAAAAAAATTGCCCTGCGCCGCTAAATTGTTCGGATTTGACTTTAGGAAAAGGTCACAACCCTAGCCTGCCCCCACCTTGTATTCACATACAGCTGGCAGCAGGAGTATGTCGGCACTCTGTGGGAGTATCTTGGCGCGCGGTGGAAGTGGCAAGTGGTGGAGGGGGGACCCCAGGAAAACTTTTGCATCTGGGCCTACAAGCTTCATGCTACACCTCTGATTGACCAAACCCAAACAGCTTGGCTTAATACCGGGCCTCCATGAATCGAATAAGGCAAGATTAATTTCCCCCTGGGGAGGGTGCATTGGATACAAGCATTATAAACAGAAAACTGGTTGAAAAACACGAAGTCTTCCTCATTTTCAAATTATTACACTGTTTTTTTCACACATAAATAATTGAACACAGTGGGTGTATCACCCTCTCTCCCCCTTTTTTTTTTATTTTGCACCAGCTATTATCAGATTTCAGTGTTTATGTAGATATAGAAATTGTTGAAAAAATTGTGGGAAATAATGCTGATTCATTTATAATAGCACAAAATTATAAATTACTTGTAGCAAGGTCCCAGGCCTCTTTAGACCTAATGCCGCGTACACACGATCGGGATTTTGGTCAGAAAAAGATATGATGGCTTTTCCGATGGGATTCCGCTCAAGCTTGCCTTGCGTACACACGGTCACACAAAAGTTCTCTGAACTTTCGACTACCAAGAACGTGGTGACGTACAACACTATGACGAGCTGAGAAAATTACGTTCAATGCTTCCAAGCATGCGTCGAATTGTTTCCACGCATGCGTCGGAATTGCTACAGACGATCGCATTTTCAGATAGGAACTTTTTCCGACCGAAAAATTGAGAACATGCTCTCAATCTTTTGCTGGCTGGAATTCGGCCAGCAAAAGTCCGATGGAGCGTACACACGGTCGCATTTTCCGACCAAGAGATCTCATCGGTCTTTTGCTGGCCGAATTTCCAATTGTTTGTGTACGCGGCATAGTAGTTACCTCCAGAGTTAGGGACAGCTGACATCCTGCTGTAGAGAATGGGTTACAAGGCATAGTGGGTGTAGTGCAAGATACTTCTTGAATGCAAAGAGATTTATTTTCTCTTGAACAGAACTGTGGGAAAGAGGGTTTAGGCCCCAACACCCTCAAGTGGTTATTGAATGAAGGGAAGATTCTGGACAGCCGCACTCAAAATCAAATGCCTTTATTAAAAAAAGGAGGTAATAATCCAAAAAGTACAAGCCACAACAAACAACAGGTCACAGGAGCTGACGCGTTTCACACTTTCAAAAGGGCTTATTCATAGTCATGGAAAAGCCCTTTTGAATGTGTGAAACACGTCAGCTCCTGTGATCCGTGGTTTGCTGTGGCTTGTACTTTTTGGATTATTACCTCCTTTTTTTAATAAAGGCATTTGATTTTGAGTGCGGCTGTCCAGAATCTTCCCTTTATCCAATTACCTATGCTTAGCCAGCACCTGTTGTTCCTGTTCTGAGGCGAGCTACATTTCCAGACACCCTTCCTAGAGCGGCATCTCTCTTACCCTCAAGTGGTTGCAATGTTAAATAGCAGACTCTGACACTTCTATAGATAGACAGCCATGCAGGGAAAGGCTTCCAGAAAGATACCGGCAGCACAGTGGTGTAGTGGTTAGCACATTCACCTAGCAGCAATAGGGTCGCTGGTTCAAATCCCGATCACGACACCATCTGCCTGGAGTTTGCATGTTCTCCCTGTGCCTGCGTGGGTTTCCTCCGGGTACTCCGGTTTCCTCCCACACTCCAAAGACATGCTGGTAGGTTAATTAGATCCTGTCGAAAAATTGGCCAAATATGTGTATGTGTTTGTAAGTGTGTCAGGACCCCATGGGGCAAAGGACCGTGCTATACTGCAGATGGACACCGGCTGCAAAAAAAAGCGCCCTGAGGCGATTCAGTTCGCATAGGTAGCGCTATACAAGTCATTCATTCATTCATTCATTCATTCATTCATTCATACCACATCTGCATGTGTAGGACCGCTGTCTCCTATGGCACAGTCTTATAACAGTTTCTATCACAAGTTGTAACGAACTTCTGTCCTTCCTCTACAATAACTTCTTGTAGATCTTCACTCCACTGAGCTCCCAGTCTCTCTCACTAGACTTGCTGATCCACTTCCACTGGATCTCCCGAGCTCTTTCAACCTTCTCACTTAGTATGTTCCTCAAGCGTCACCCTGCTGCTGGGTCCCTAGATTGATACTCCTCAAGCGTCACCCCACTGCCCTGCTTGGTTCCTGGCTTGGCACACAAGGCTGCTCTGCAAGCGTCACCTCTGCTGGCTGGGTCCCTGGCTTGCCACCTACTGAAGTTTCCCAATTCTTCACCGTCCCTGGTTGGTGAGAATACTGCTCCGGTACTTGCTTCAGCTACTCGGTGTGGTCCCTGGTATTAAGGTGGTTGGTCCCTTAGTGGTGTCAGCTTCCCCTCCACCTCTGACCATGACAGGTTCTCCGGCCGGCAGAACCGTCACTTCTGGGTGGACTGCGAGCCGCAGTGCCAACCCTACGCTGCTCTCTTGCCCTCAAACAGCCTAGCAGGCAGATGTCCCAGGGATAGGCCTCAGACTATGGCCTAGCAGCCTGGGGCAGCACGTCCACCCAGACAGTAGTCCAGGTGGCACAGAACGCCAATCACCTGACTCCACCCAAATATATAGGTTATCCCAGCAGGCCAGGGGACTCAAGAGACCCCTGCCCATTGACTGAGATACCCCATTCATTCCTACCTGTCCTTGTCTTATCTAATGCCGCCAAGCACCCAGCCACCTAGTGACAGATGAGAGAAGTGCAGCAATTCCAGAATTAGGGTGAAATCAATTGATCCCTAATAATTTGGCCAAGGCAACTATACTTGGCAGGTAAATTGAAGAGCAACCCTGCTTAAACATCAGGGTGCTACATCCTGTTGTAAACAAAAACTGTGGCAAGTACTAGAAAAGTTGTCCTTTCAACAACCTATTCATTGCTATAATATAATGTATATACTGTATTATAGATATTATTTTATTTTCAGGGAATTATTAACCCACCTGGCAGGAATCTTTTTTTCCAGCCTCGTATCCGGCACAGATCTGGTCACTGGGGACAATGACTGCACTGGGATCTGAGCTGGCACCATTGTGGTACATCGCGTTACAATTAGTGTTGCTGATAATTGGCACCGTCAACTGCTGGAGGGTTTTTGGGGATGACAGCGGCTCTGCGGAAACAAGGTCACCATGAAACTCTGTTCTCAGTTCAATGAACACCAACATGCAACCACAGAAGAAGATAAAGCTGTGACGAGTAATTATTGTTATCTATTGTCATAGGGTTTAGGTGTGTCTGTGTGTGGTAACCTGGGCCCAGACTATGCATTCTAAAGTGTTAAAGTGGTAGAAACCCTAAAAAAAAAAAAAAATAAAAAAAAAAAAAAAGATTCTGTTCCTTTAAAGCATGATAAACAGCATAGTGCTTTGACTGTGTCATTTGTACCTTTCTATGCTGTAAAATATCTGGTTGATCCTGCCTGTTCCTGTGCCCCTCTATGTGTACTGACCACTGTAATCATGGCTGATGATCCGGCGGCTGATGATACTGTGGTCAGTCTATGTGCCTCTCTCATCTCGCTGTGTTTAGAATCTCTCCTCTCTCCCCCTCCCTCCCTCCCTGTTAGTTCTCAGTGTGTGAGCTGATCCCCCCTTCCCCTCCTGCCGCTATTTTGTGTGCCTGTAAAGTTAGTGGGGACAATTACTGGCATCCCCTCTGCTAAATACCTTATTCCACAGCACCGCTGTGCGGTCTGGTGACCTCCTGGCTGACGTTATAGGGGAATCTCAGCCCCTTCAGCTGTAGTCCCTAGATCAGGGAAGGAGTGTGGTCACATGACTTTCTGGCTGACATCTGAGGGGGATCTCAGCCCCTCCCGCTGTAGTCCTTAGATTGGGGAAGGAGAGTGGTGGGAGGTCACATGACCGCACAGCGGCGCTGTGAAATACAGTATTTAGCTTCATAATTTAAAAAAAAAAAAACACAATGATGTATAGCTTGTTATAACAGAGGGGATGCCAGTAATTGTGCTCACTGACTTTACAACAACTTTAATGTATACTAAACAGATGGCAAAAACACAAGCCCTCATTTACTTCTGTGGCTATGGGAATTGTGGATACATTTTCTTCAAACTCCACAACAGAGGCATCAAAATCTTAGTTCTTTTCCCATTTACTTATTATTGCAGGAGATTCTTAGCTGCCAATCAGTTCTCTAATGTAAATGCACAGCAGGGGTTTCTAAGCCTTAAACAACTTACTAAAACTGAATTCACAGCCTCTGTAGTGATCTCTGAGAATAAATGACTTCATAGTACAAGCAGCTAGAGAGATCAGGGAGAACTTGTTTTAAGGTGGAAGTCTGGGCACTTTACTGTTGCTTACAGAACGTTTCTCTAAAAGAGGAAATCCATAACTATGCAAGACAAAATTAACTTACTACTAGGAATGGGCGAACGGTTCTGCCCAATGCATTAGTTCGGGCCGAACATTTGCCCGTTCGGCGTTCGCGTGCACTTGAATTTGCAGGGTGTTCGCCGGGTGTTCACCCCAATGAACACCCTGCACAGTGCCTCCTGCATCCTGATTGGGCAAAGCTTTGCCCAATCAGGGCGCAGTGTAAGCTGGTTGTTAAGGAGCGGAGCCAGGAAGGCTTAACAACTGATGAGTCATCAGCTGTCAATGGGTTTCCCCGCTGAACAATAAAATAAAAAAAAGTGTCAGTTAAAAAAAACAGTGCGCCCCCCCCCCCCCCCAGTTGGGTCTGGTATGGATTTGGAGGGGAACCCCCCACCAAAAATAAAAAAAAATGGCTTGGGGTGCCCCCCGAAATCTATACCAGACCCTTATGCAAGCATGCAACCCAGCAAGTCAAGAAAGGCTGGGATGAGCGAGTGCCCCCCCCCCCTCCTGAACCATACCAGGCCACATGCCTTTAACATGGGTGGGTGTTTTGGGGCAGGGGGGAAATGTCAAAGCACAGAGAAGGCATTTGGTGGAAGGCCTCCCAGGAGGCAGGAGCAATTTTTTTTTTTTTTTAAAAGGATTTGTCAAAAGCTTGTCTCCTGTCTTTATTACTTTTTGACACATTTTTGGTGAAAGGGTAGGGGTACTATGTACCCGATACTCATTTACATGGGTTGGGGGATCTGGGGACCCCCTTGTTAAGAGCATGCGGCCTGGTATGGTTCAGGAGGGAGCAGCCCCCCTGCCCCAAAGCACCCCCCCGCCCATGTTGAGGGCATGTGGCCTGGTATGGTTCAGGAGGGAGCAGCCCCCCTGCCCCAAAGCACCCACCCTCCCATGTTGAGGGCATGTGGCCTGGTATGGTTCAGGAGGGAAGGGCTTCTTGCTCGTCCCCGCTTTTCCTGACCTGCGAGGCTGCATGCCTGGATAAGGGCCTGGTATGGATTTTGGCGTGGAGTTCCCCATAAAATACATACCAGACGCGAAGGGCCTGGTATGGACTAGGGGAGGGACCCCACGCCGTTTTTTTCTTTATTGTTTCAATAGCCAGGTGCCGACAATTGCAACCGCTAATCATTTTAAATGGGATTTTACTTGTTTGTTTTTTCTTTAGAAATGTAATAAAAATAAAAAATGATGCAGCAAAATACCTTATTTCAGAGTACTGCTGTGCGCTCACAATACCTGCCGCTGCTCTCCTCCCGGCTGAAATCAGAAGGGAATCTCAGCCCCACCCACGGTAGTCCTCAGATTGGGGAAGGAGAGCGCCGGGAGGTCACGTGACCGCAAAGCAGTGCTGTGAAATAAGGTTCACTGCATAATTTTAAAAAAAACACAGATACTGTGCAGTATATCTGCCTGTAGCAGAGGGGATTCCAGGATTTGTGATTAGTGACTTTACAACTGCTTTAAGGGCCACTGATTTTGGGTCCCACTTCTTCTGCACAGCCAGACAACATGTATGTTTAGCACCTGAAGTCAGTAAACCAGTCCAAGAGCTTTGTTTTTTATTTTTATTGGGGTAAACCAATTGGATGGGGTATAGGGAGGTTTGGGATACCCATAACTGACTTAAAAAAGAATGTTTGAGGACAATGGAGGTTACTCTGTCTTCTTAGTTCAACTCCAAACTGTTGCTATGCAGGACAACTTCCAAACAGCCTGGCAACAAAATCCAGCACTGATCCCAGCACTGATACTTTAAGCAGCAAATCTTCCCAAGGAGGGGTTAAAGGTCTGGCAATAGTTGTCATTTCTAAATGTCTAGCTTGGTCTTGCGCCTGGCTGCCTTCCCCTACAGGCTGTGGACGATGAACAGAGGTTACTCACTCAGTCCCTAGTGTCCTACTACAGGGGTGGTAACTTCTGATCAGGCATCCTGCTGAACAGGTTCCATATGAACAGGGTGAGGGTTCCTCTCAGCTTCACCTTCTCTTTCTCTCTCACTCTCTCTGGCACCTTCTGCCTGGGAGCAGAACCCCATCTCCCTCCAGGCCTCTAGATTCTGGAATCTCTCTCCACATGGCCATGCTCTACAATATTTGTGGGCCATCTCCCCACCTTCAGAGCCATTCTTACCCAGGGATTGGCAGAGATCCCTTGAATATTCAGGCTCTCATCTTCACTAAGTTCTGGAATCTTACTAGAAGTTTCCAGACGCCAGGGGGAGGTGACAGAGCCTGCCAGCTAAACTACACTGAACTTTACTTGACCCCAATAGAACTGACTTCACAGGCTAAAGTGAAGTCCAACTAAATTTGCCTAATTTATTCCAACTTTGTACACAAGGAGGTGCTATAATCAGACCAGGCCACCACCTTCCATCGCTCCGTGGTCCAGTTCTGATGCTCACCTGCCCATTGTAGGTGCTTTTGGCTGTGGACTTTTTTTGCCGCCTTTTTGTTCTTCTACATTTCAGCTGTCAGTGTGAGAATCCCGCTGACAGCTGAAAGAACCGTGCCCGAAAGTATCGGTTTCAGGTATCGATGCATTTGCACGAGTACCGATACAAATGCTTAGTATTGACACCGATACCGGTATCAGCGCAATCCTATTTCAAACCCTATTTAACACAGCAGGGGTGCTTACAAAGATTTGTTTTTATTTATTCATGTACAACCTTTATCGCAAAAGGAAAAAAAAAAACTGCTGTAACTGATTATAAAGTGTGAGCTGGAGTTTGGCTTTGATTTGTTAGTGCATTTAAATCTGCTAATTCATTTAACAATCCCCTCCTCCCTAGACTGGCAATGCTGCTGTTCCCCCTGTATTCCTTCATCCAGAGTGTGGGCGCTCTAATATAGGAGGTGTGTCACCAGTTGAAAACAAAGGGAAGAAAGCCTAAAAAAAGAAAACAAATGCAGCCACCATATCTAATGATTGGTAAGCTGCAACAGGTTCCATTTTTGGTTTTGGGTTTAATACCACCTTAAGGTTTGGCATCACCATCTAAATTTGGCAATACTGTAAGTTTATGTTAAACTATAGGTGTCCTTACCGCCACTCGCGATGTTACCCCATCCGGTCACAATGCAGTTCATGCCCTCTGGGAAGTCCATGGATGATGGTGGCACACACACAGGCAGAATGTACTCAGTATAAGTGATGGGGTCGGAGAGTTCGATCAACGCGATGTCTCCGGGGGTCCCGTCACCACTCCACTGAGAGTTCACGGTGATTTTCTGCACATTGGATATAATCTGGTGAGAATTGGGGTTCAGCAGCTGGTACGCCCCCAGAACAACTGTG
Organism: Lithobates clamitans; assembly: GCA_037952925.1. Taxonomy (NCBI): domain Eukaryota; kingdom Metazoa; phylum Chordata; class Amphibia; order Anura; family Ranidae; genus Lithobates; species Lithobates clamitans. The sequence goes on from JBBGZY010000528.1 coordinate 1,230,481, forward strand.
TAGTCTGATGGGTTGGTAGAACTAAACGGGACAAAGAACACAACAGAAACCTTAAAACATTTCAGCTTCTTACTATAAATGTTAACACACAAAAAAAAGTGAATCTCAACAAGACATTTTAATTGCGCTGGTTGTAATTGACATGAGATTATTTTCAATTAAGTAAATCATTTCCATGTGATGTTTTTTAATGGTCTACTAAAGCCATCAACTGTGACAGATCCAACCGGGACAGGGGATTTTTGGAGGGGACTGCAGGGTAGCCTCTTGCCTACTGACTACGGGTCCTGGTATTTTGAGGGAGCTATGAGCATTCAGAAAGATTTCCTGTTATATAATGCAAGATGACATTACCACATTTAATAGTCAAGGAAGCCATGATGGTCTCTGCCAACTTGAAACTCAGTGAGAAGATGTATGTGAAAAGAAAGCTGGTTAATGCGATTTAGACAGCCCTGGGTCTTCTGGAATACCAGTGCCGAACTGTCTGGGTGGGCACTGACCTGAGTCACCTAGGCTTGTCTAGGTGACTCAGCAACTGGAAACGTTGATTTTATTTTGCTACACAAGCATGAACTTCCCTAAATACAGTATATGTACAACTACTTACTGTGTGAAGCAATGGGTAGCACACAGTACGGTTTGGTTGGAGATCAGCGAGCCCCCACAAATATGGGAGCCGCCTTGTTGCAGACTGATCTGCCAGGGCCAAGCTCCTTCAGTTGCATCCATGCCACCAACTATCCGACTGCTGATGAGAGGTTTGCCACAGACCGGCTCGGTGAGGTCAGAGACCACAGATGTGGAATACTCTGAAAAATAATACACATAATTAGATAATGAACGAATCAGCTAGGTATGTTCAAATCCCAGATCTTTGGCTAGTCATAATTCAGTCAAGTCAGGCAATTTGGAAATGCAGACAATCAGGACTCCCGAAGAGCATGAAATACAATCAACATGTTTTGGACTAGAAACATTTCTCCCTTATTTTGAGGTTAAAATGGTTTTAAAGGTTGGAATTAAAAAAAATAAATAAAAATAAATAACACACATGTTGTACTTGCCTGCTCTGTTTAATGGGTTTGCACAGACCAGCCCCTCTTATCTTTAGGTCCCCCGCCGGCGGTCTTGGCTCCTCCCCCCTCCTGCTGAGTTCCCCTAATAGCAATAGGAACCCCAAAGCACCCTCCCCATGTTGAGGGCATGTGGCCTGGTATGGTTCAGGAGGGGGGGGGCACTTTCTCATCCACCGCCCCCCCCCCCCTTTTTCCTGCGGTCTGCCAGGTTGCATGCTTGGATAAGGGTCTGGTATGGATTTTGGGGGGGGCCCTACACCATTTTTTTTATTTTTTATTTTGGTGTGGGGTTCCCCTTAACCGCTTTAATACACTGTGTTATATAAGCTACACGGCCTGCACTGACTGAATATAGAGTCTACACTGGATATATAGTCTACGCTAAATGCAGAGTATATATGTACACTATATATATATATATAAAATATATATATATATATATATATATATATACACACTAGACTATATATATATATATATATATATATATAGATAGATAGATATATATATATACACTATATATATATATATATCTATATATATATATTTATATATATATAGATATATATATATAGATATATATATATATATATATATATATATATCAAATACACTGCCACTAACTAACCTGCCTGCCTAATCTAGCTCAATCTATCTCCGTCCACACACTATACACAGCAGCCTTACATAGTGTGGGGTGTGGACTTAGTCCCCCTGAGCCATGATTGGCCAACGGCACCCTGGCCAATTAGGGCTCTCTCAGCAGAGTGCGCTGTGATTGGCCAAAGCATGCAGGTCAGGTGCAGGCTTTGGCAAATCATCATACAGCAATGCACTGCGATCTCACAGTGCATCATGGGGCGTTCCGCGGCGCTTGAATTTCTCGCAAATATAATATTCGCTGTTCGGCGAAGGGGGCGAACCCCCCCCCCCCCGATGTTTGAGCTCATCCCTAGCGGTGAACAGTCTGACGAGGGATTCACAGCACCTTTTTTCTTCTGGATGCTTGGAGGATTTATGAGCACATATTATCACACTTGTTTGGACTTTTTCTGGACTCACACATATATAATCATCTGCAAATAAAAATGCTGTTTTATTATTTTCCTTTCACATTATTGGGTAACCTCTTCAATGTGAAATTTCACCATATTCACTAAGCTCTGGGGCGAATTCCCTTTTATAATGAACAGCCTATTTGCTTTTAGTACATCAACCCCAATGAATCTTTATCCACACTGTCTCCATAACATTTTGCAAGGTTAAAGATATCCAGTCTACAAATGAGTGGAAGTGGGAATCGATCCATTGTTCCCAAATTAGCTGGAATTCATATATGAGCAATCCTTTCACTATGGCCGGCCATAGACGGTGCAAATTTCTTTCCTGCAACCACGATCCCCTCCTCAACACAGATGGTGCTGACAGGGGAATCCCTCCTGCTGAGAAATTGTCTGGTGGAGACGTCCCCACCAGGAGAAGACAGTGATTATTGTTGGTGTCTATTAGACATGTGCACTTCCGAAAAATGTGTTTGTTTTCGTTTCATTCAGTTTTGTTTTTTGTTTTGTTTTTTCGGGTCATTTGTTATGTTTGCAATTCTTAAATTCGAGAAGTCAAAAATTCGGAAATAAGAAGGAAAGTCCGAAAATTCGAAAGAATGACTAACTAACTAACTAATTAACTAACTAACTAACTAACCAACTAATAATAACTAACTATTAAAATTATAGGTATTTGAATTTCCTTTCAAATTTGGCTGTTAGTGAACGTAATGAATACGAATTTATCTAAAGTTACGAATGATCCAAAATAATGAATGCCGCATCTAAATGAATGGAATGGAACAAATTAATAATAAATAATAATAATAGTAATAATAATAATAAAAAGTTTTTATTAATATTATTATTGTTATTTATTACTATTAATTCATTACATTCCATTCGTTCAGATGCGGCATTCGTTATTTCGGATCATTCGTAACTTTACATAAATTTGTATTCGTTACGTTCACTAACAGCCAAATTTGAAAGGAAATTCCAATACCTATCATTTAATAGTTATTAATAGTTAAGTTATATTAGTTAATTATTATTTCAGATTTTAGAATTTTCGGGTTTTTGGATTTTCTAATTACGAATTTTAGAATTTACGAATTTTCGAATATTCGAATTTATGAATATTCGGGAAAAAATTTTAAACGGGTTTTCGTTGATTCGAATATTTCCGAATGAATGAATTTGTCGAAATTCGTTTAAAAAAAAAAAAAACGAATTCGGAATGAGACGAATTCCACATGTGTAGCGGTTATAGCAGCCATTAGCGATAGTCGCAACTGAGGCTGGTTGTACCCAAGCTGATCGATCGAGCCCGCCCTCACGTGGTTCGTGCTGAACTAGCCAAGATTTGAAATGTCTATGGCCAGCCTAATGCCCCGTACACACGATAGGATTTTCCGACGGAAAATGTTCGATCGGAGCTTGTTCTTGGAAATTCGGACGTTTTCCACCGGAATTTCCGTCACACAAAATTTGAGAGCTGGTTCTGAAATTTTCCGACAACAAAATCCGTTGTCGTAAATTCCGATCGTGTGTAGACAATTCCGACGCACGAAGTGCCACGCATGCTCGGAATCAAGCAGAAGAGCCGCACTGGCTATTGAACTTCATTTTTCTTGTCTTGTACGTCAACGAGTTCTTGACGTTCTTGATGTTCGGAATTTCCAACAAGATGTGTGTGACCATGTGTATGCAAGACAAGTTTGAGCCAACATCCGTCGGAAAAAAAAAAAACATGGATTTTGTTGTCAGAAAATCCTATTGTGTGTACAGGGCATTACTATTATAAAGTTTAAACAGAAAATTCACTGAGGTGGGGGGGGGGGGGGTGGTTGGCTGACTCATTGTATATTATCTGGCATATAAGAATTGTCCTGTGCGGCTTTCTATGAACTGCTCAGAAGGTCAGAAAACCTGTCTGGGCAGTTTCATGTTTCCTCCCAGTATCGATGGCTCTGGGCTAGAGATCATTGTATTTTTATTGGATGAAAACAATACAGGTGTCCGGAAACAAGTTTCCTTATCAGGGTGCCAGTAGATTGCATCTATGGCCAGTTTTAACAAGGCAGTATGGAGGTCCAACTTAAAGTGGACCTTCACCCTCTATATGAATTTCCTCCCTCTCCACTCCTCGTCCCATCCTCGTCACGAACCAGGCATTATTTATTTATTTTCATTTACCTTTTTTTTTTTTTTTTTGCTTAAAAAAAAAGTGGCCCCGCCCCTCAATGCACATTATTCGCCTAGTCGAATGACGTGCATAGTGTACGCTGGGCCTCCTGGAATCTGCACGTCACATATCTCAGGAGGCTTTAAGTCATTCATTCAGAAATAGGAGGGGAGGGGGCGGGCCTAACGGTACGTCATCGTGAGGCCCCGCCGGCTGAACCTCCGAAGAGCAGGTGGGTCTCTGGATCACGTCATAAGTAAGATGGCAGCGTGGGACCCAGCGGTGTCTGTTGAAAGAAGGATGTCAGCGGGGGGCAACGCTGGATCCGGTGGCTGGGTGAGTATCCAAACTCTGCCTAAAACAACAAGAGGTGAGCAGGGGGCAGAGGAAAAAAATGGGGGGGTGGGGGGGAGGGTACGCAGAAGGTCCACTTTTGGTCTTCTTTGTATCACTCTGTGTATTAAGCCAAATCTGCAGGGTGATGGCTTTTCTTATTAAAGCCTATAGCCCTGGGGCCCAACACATGGCCCATATGGGGCCCACAGATTACCATACAGGTGGCAGAGTGGCAGCAGGCTTGCCAGGTACTGGAATGCATTCTTAATTTAACCAGTGGCAGCTGGTGGTATATTTTTTGGGGTAGGCGGCAACCAATGCACCCACAGCCCCAACCCCCCACCCCACCCCACCCCTTAGTCGATCAGTCAGTCAGTGTCACCAGCCCCGCACTTACCCCATCCTAGGTCACGGGCAACAGTTCCTCCGGGCGATGGGCGATGGCTTCCACTGCATCTCCTCCTCGTCATCACGGCGGCTTCCGACGTGTGTCTCCTCCCTCCTCCTTCTAGGCGGCCAATAGGATCACTTCTCCTTTCGGCCAATTGGGTGACGGGTTTCAGAACTCACTTCCTGATTGACCAAGAGGAGAATCAGGAAGACAATAGCGAATATTAATTCGCTATTGTCACACAAGTGGGTGGGCTTCGGGCACAGTGCTCTGCACCCCCCCGAGCTCACCCTTTTTTAAAGCCTATTAGAGCCTCCCGCTCTAATCACATGCTTAACCACATTAGCCCCTGAAGATTTGGCTGCTCTATGACCAGAGCATTTTTTTGCGATACGGCGCTGCGTCACTTCAACTGACAATTGGGCGGTAGTGCGACGTGGCACCCAAACAAAATTGACGTCCTTCTTTTCCCACATATAGAGATTTCTCTTGGTGGTATTTGAGCATCTCTATGGTTTTTATTTTTTGTGCTATAAACAAAAAAACAGCGACAATTTTGAAAAAAACACATAATATTTTGTACTTTTTGCTATAATAAATGCATGTAGATAAGGGGGCCAGACACATGGATGGAGGAGTGGGGGGGGCAGCGCCTGTGCAATATAGGCCGCCACTGCATTCAACCATCTTACAGAGCATCAAATGCACAAAGCTTTACTCTGCAAACGGTTGTGGGCAAATTCCAATCTAATTGGAGGTCTCTTTAAGAGTTTATGCCAATTTGACCAATGCCTGCCGTATGAACAAAAACCTTAAGCCTCCTACACACAACTGACAGCTCAGGTCGAGAGCCGCTGCACTAACAATCTGATGTTAGTACAGTGATCTCCCCTGTTGAGCTACTGTGTTCTGACAGGGGGGGCGCCCCCCAACTAGAACACTCCAGACAGCGCTCTCAGCCATTGACTGGCTTATGTCGGAGGCTCATGACCGAATAAGGTCTGCCAGTTGGCTTCTGTCAGAACGGCTGCTGTACACACGGGACGAATGTTGGCCGACATTCAAACCATTTGTACAGGGCTTCATAGTGTAAAGGGCTTCACAGTGTACAGGGCTTCACAGTGTACAGGGCTTCATAGTGTACAGGGCTTCACAGTGTACAGGGCTTCACAGTGTACAGGGCTTCACAGTGTACAGGGCCTCACAGTGTACAGGGCTTCATAGTGTACAGGGCTTCACATTGTACAGGGCTTCATAGTGTACAGGGCTTCATAGTGTACAGGGCTTCATAGTGTACAGGGCTTCATAGTGTACAGGGCTTCACAGTGTACAGGGCTTCACAGTGTACAGGGCTTCACAGTGTACAGGGCTTCACAGTGTACAGGGCTTCATAGTGTATAGGGCTTCACAGTGTACAGGGCTTCACAGTGTACAGGGCTTCATAGTGTACAGGGCTTCATAGTGTACAGGGCTTCACAGTGTACAGGGCTTCACAGTGTACAGGGCTTCATAGTGTACATGGCTTCATAGTGTACATGGCTTCATAGTTTCACAAACAATAGTACAAGGACATTGTGTCCCATTGTGTGGGTAGCGTGTGCTGGCAACGCCCAAGTTCCCAACCTTCACCTACTTACCACACTCTAGTCATGCTGCTTCAAGGAATTTCAAAGAATTAAAATACGTTTATTGCAGTAACTTTGGGATCCTGAGAATATCTCATGAGATAATTGGGATCATGTGATGCAATTTTTTTTCCAATTATCACCTTATGAGGTATTTAACTCACAAACCAAAAACATGGTGAAAAGGACTCCTAAAACAGCGTTAAAGTCAATTCCCTAAGGAAATAAATAAATAAATGTGCAAGTTACAAAAGTAGTGGTCCAGGCATGAGATATTTAAGAAATGTAAAAATACAGTTGTGCCCGTAAGTTTACATACCCTGGCAGAATTTATGATTTCTTGGCCATTTTTACAGAGAATATGAATAACACAAAAACTTTTCTTTCACTCATGGTTAGTGTTTGGCTGAAGCCATTTATTATCGATCAACTGTGTTTACTCTTTTTAAATTATAATGGCATCAGAAACTACCCAAATGACCCTGATCAAAAGTTTACATACCCTGGTGATTTTGGCCTGATAACATGCGAACAAGTTGACACAAAGGGGTTTGAATGCCTATTAAAGGTAACCATCCTCACCTGTGATCTGTTTGCTTGTAATTAGTGTGTGTGTATATAAAAGGTCAATGAGTTTCTTTACAGACCCTTGCATCTTTCGTCCAGTGCTGCACTGACGTTTCTGGATTCTGGGTCATGGGAAAAGCAAACGAATTGTCAAAGGATCTGCGGGAAAAGGTAGTTGAACTGTATAAAACAGGAAAGGGGATATAAAAAGATATCCAAGGAATTGAGAATGCCAATCAGCAGCGTTCAAACTCCAATCAAGAAGTGGAAAATGAGGGGTTCTGTTGAAACCAAACCACGGTCAGGTAGACCAACTAAAATTTCAGCCACAACTGCCAGGAAAATTGTTCAGAATGCAAAGAAAACCCCACAAATAACTTCAGGTGAAATACAGAACTCTCTGAAAACATGTGGTGTGGCTGTTTCAAGATGCACAATAAGGAGGCACTTGAAGAAAGATCGGCTTCATGGTCAAGTCGCCAGAAGAAAGCCATTACTACACAAATGCCACAAAGTATCCCGCTTACAATACGCCAAACAGCACAGAGACAAGCCTCAAACCTTCTGGCACAAATTCATTTGGAGTGATGAGACCAAAATTGAGATTTATGGCCACAACTATATTAACATTTAACATTTGGAGAGGAGTCAACAAGACCTATGATGAAAGGTACACCATTCCTACTGTGAAACACGGAGGTGGATCGCTGATGTTTTGGGGATGTGTGAGCAACAAAGGCACAGGAAATTTGGTCAAAATTGATGGGAAGATGAATGCAGTATATTATCAAAAAATGCTGGAGGAACATTGGCATTCATCAGCCAGGAAGCTGTGCATGGGACGTACTTGGACATTCCAACATGACAATGATCCAAAACACAAGGCCAAGTCGACCTGTCATTGGCTACAGCAGAATAAAGTGAAGGTTCTGGAATGGCCATCTCAGTCTACTGACCTCAATATCATTGAGCCACTCAGCCCAAGAATTTACAGGAACTGTAGGCTTTTTGCCAAGAGGAATGGGCAACTTTACCATCTGAGAAGATAAAGAGCCTCATCTACAAATACCACAAAAGACTTCAAGCTGTCATTGATGTTAAAGGGGGCAATACACGGTATTAAGACCTGGGGTATGTAAACTTTTGGTCAGGGTCATTTGGATAGTTTCTGTTGTCATGATTTAAAAAGAGTAAACATAGTTGATTGATAATAAATGGCTCCAGCCAAACACTAACCATGAGTGAAAGAAAAGTTTTTGTGTTATCATTCATATTCTCTGAAAAATGGCCAAGAAATCATAAATTCTGCCAGGGTATCTAAACTTATGAGCACAACTGTATACAGTGCCTTGAACAAGTAATCATACCCCCTTGAAATTTTCCACATTTTGTTATGTTACAACCGTAAAAATAAATGTATTTTATTGGGATTTTATGTGATAGACCAACACAAAGTGGCACATAACAGGGATGGTGGGAACCACTCATAATGGGCACAGCGTGTTTACAGAGCCGGGAACCAAACACAGGGATGGTGGGAACCTTTTATAATGGACATAGCAGGTGTACAGACCTAAGAAATCAGTGCAGGGATGGCGGGAACCCCTCATAATGGGCGCAGCCGATGTACAGACCCAGGAACTCAGCACAGGGATGGTGGGAACCCCTAATAATGGCCACAGTAGGCATACAGACTCAGGAACTCAGCACAGGGATGGTGGGAACCCCTCCTATTGGGCACAGCTGATGTACAGACCAGGGAACTGAGCACAAGAATGGTGGGAACCCCTCATAATAGGCACAGCAGGTGTACAGACCCGAAAACTCAGCACAGGGGTGGTGGGAACACCTCATAATGGGCACAGCAGGTGTACAGACCTGGGAACTCAGCACGGGGATGGTGGGAACCCCTCATAATGGGCACAGCAGGTGTACAGACCCAGGAACTCAGCACAGGGATGGTGGGAACCTCTCATAATGGGCACAGCAGGTGCACAGGCCCGGGAACTCAGCACAGGGATAGTGGGAACCTCTCATAATGGGCACAGCAGGTGTACAGACCCGGGAACTCAGCACAGGGGTGGTGGGAACACTTCATAATGGGCACAGCAGGTGTACAGACCTGGGAACTCAGAACAGGGTTGGTGGGAACCATCCATAATGTTTTAAGACGATCCTGGCTCCCTACCTTGCAGAGGTTTTTAATGGCTGTTTGTATGAGGGTTCTCTCCCTCCCTCCATGAGGCAATCTGCAGTGATCCTTCTGTCAAAGGGTAAAGATCCTTTGATGACTGGGAATTGGCACCCCATTAGCCTTCTTAATGTCGCTAGAAAGATACTGGCAAAGATTTTCTTCTGGCGATTATCACCAGTTGCAGGCAGTTTGTTAACCTGCCACCAGCACTGTTTGGTCCAATGTAGAAGCACTTTCTCAGCAGTGTTAGCTGTCTGGGAAGCCTTGGAGTGTTGTAGGGCTGCTGGTTGGGGTAAATTTTTGCTGACATTGGATCAGGCTAAGGCCTTTAATTGGGTTAATCATGAGTACTTGTGGCTCCTTCTTGACAAATATGGCCTGGAGGGGGGTTTCATTGATTGGCTCAAGATTTTGTACAAAGGGGCTGAAAGCTTTCCTCTGGTTAATGTCGGGCAGCCCTTTGTGGTCGGCTCGGGTGTGCGTCAGGGGTGTCCATTGTGTCCTCTGCTATAAGTGTTTGCAATCGACCCCTTCATTAGAAGGCTAGAGAGTGGACAATTGTGTGGGGTACCTTTGGGCATCGCTGGTGAGCCTCCTTTGAAGGTTGTGGCCTATGCTTATGATGTTTCTGTTTTTATCTTTGGGACTGCGGAGGTGCAGGAAGTGGTCTCAGTGATAAGGCAGTATACAGAGTCATCAGGTTCAAAGGTCAACCAGGACAAGTGTGAAGCTTTCTGGATGGGCGTGGAAGGTGAGAGCTTTGTTCTCCCGCATGACGTCCCGGAGCCCCAGCAAAAAATTTGAGTTCTAGGCATTGATTTCAGCCCAGGTGACTATGGTCATGCAAATTGGGTGAACAGGCTGGAAAATGCTAATGCCAAGGTGGCAAGCTGGAAAGGTTGGCGGCTTTCCTTGAGGGAAAAGGTTGATCTGATCAAGATTTACCTGATTCCGATTTTTCCGTATGTCAGTTTTGTTTGCGTTTTGCCAGTTTCTATACCAGGGTCTATAGTTGTTTCTTCCAGCTGTTATGGGGGAACAAAATAAACCTCGTCAAAAGGAATGTGACTTACCTTCCTAGGCGGGAGGGTGGTCTAGGGATGATCAACCCTGTAGTCTTTTTTTCTATGATGTTTGTAAAGTACAATCTTGGTAACATGTTGGCAGAGAGACCGCCTGGGTGGGTTGGTATTTTCCAGTCCTGGTTTAGGCCCTTTCCGCGAGACTGGGAAAATGGTGGGCCAGTGAAAAGCCTGAGGGTCAAGCATGATAAGCTCCCGGCCTTATGTTGCCCCGTGTTTGAAAATGCTTCGGCAGTGGCAAGTAACAACAGGTGAAGTCAGATCTCTTCCAAGAAAACTTCTTGATAAACGGATCATGAGCTCTGCTTTTTGCGAGCCACTGGCCTTGAGGGATTGCCCAAGCCTGGTTTTAGGGGTGGGTTTGCGATTGATTAATTTGGAGAGAATCCCAATGAAGTTTAGGGATCAGGCTTGGCTTGCCTTTCATAGCAACTTGAAGTTTCTTTCTATGAGTGATCAGGGCTGCCCGAGAGTGGAGTGTGGAGGAGTGGTGGAGTCCATGGATCACTTTCTACTTCAATGCCCTTTTAATATAGAGGTGTACAAGAGGGTGGGGAGGGCTCTGAGTATACCCTTTCTCCCCCATATGAGTTATGCAGAGTGGGTGTTTGGGGCATTCCAGACTCGTCGGGATTATGATTTGGAAACACTTTTTTTTGTTAGTCTAGTAGTCTGTTATTTCACGTGGAGTGCACGGTGTCAGGTATCCTTACGGAGTAAAATCCTCCCTGTCGAAGTGGTGGTGCAGGACATTCTGGGTGAGGTTGGGAAGATTCAGGGTCTTGAGAAAGACAGGTGGGGGCAGGAGTCCTGAATAAGGGTGTGGAGGAAAATCAAGACTCTGTAGCTGTTGCCTGTTGATCTCGGGGTGTGCGGCTTTCTTTCTGTCCTTTCTTCACTACCCTAGATTTTCAGATCAAATATATTTTTGATAATAGGCTACATGCATGGTGACGGTGATGTTCCTTAGTCTGGCTCTCCCGTAGGGATTAAGTTGTGCACAATTTGGTTTTTTTTGTTCTTGTTCTTTCTGTTTTGTATAGTCATTTTCAATTATTTTGTAAATATGTTTTCTTTATTTATTATGGTTTTATGAAATATAAGTTGTTGTTTGTAAGATTTTTCAATAAACAAAATTAACCCCTCATAATGGGCACAGCAGGTGTAGAGACCCGGGAACCCAGCACAGGGATGGTGGGAACCTCCTATAATGGGCACAGCAGGTGTACAGACCCGGGAACCCAGCACAGGGATGGTGGGAACCTCCCATAATGGGCACAGCAGGTGTATAGACCTGGGAACTCAGCACAGGGATGGTGGGAACCTCCCATAATGGGCACAGCAGGTGTATAGACCCAGGAACTCAGCACAGGGATGGTGGGGATCTCTCATAATGGGCACAGCAGGTGTACAGACCTGTGAAATCAGCATAGGGATGGTGGGGACCTCTCATAATGGGCACAGCAGGTGTACAGACCCGGGAACTCAGCACAGGGATGGTGGGAACCTCTCATAATGGTCACAAGAGGCGTACAGACCCGGGAACTTAGCACAGGGATGATGGGCACAGCAGTTGTACAGATCAAGGAATGGTGGGAAGCTTTGATAATAGTCACAGCAGGTGTGCAGACACGGAGACTAAGTAGATAAAGGCAGACTGGGGATCTACGTGATGATCTCTTTAATGTACAAGGATTAGTGGGAGGGGAAGTCTGAAGAAGGTAATCACTACTATTAACACAATTATATATAAATAATAGAAAGTAATTATCACTTACCTGCCAGGAGTAGAAATCCAATGAAATATTTAGCATTTTCCATAATTTTCCTCCGCTCTGCTCCCTTACTCACACCACTGACCAGGTACACTACTAGCAGCCCCGTCTACAGCTCCAAAATGTGGACAAACCTGTTCAATGGGAAGTTTTCTTGTCTTTTTTTTGAATGCGAAGCATAACATCTTCATTGGTCACAATCACACAACCCCTGCAGTCATCATGGGAGGTGATCTATCATCCGCTAGAAACCAGTCTCAACAGAAACCAGTTCAAGTAGAAACATTTCCGCTGTAAATTTTATTTTCTGTTTACTCTAATCTATTCTAGCCCAATGTGTGTGTAATTACGGTGTTTTATTGTACCCGTGAGGCACAGATACAGCATTCAGCCCCGCTGCCTGCAGCCTATAAAAGTCTATTGCCCCATACACACGAGTGTTATGTCCATCATAGGAGCTGGGCGGGACTGCGAGCGGAGCCGATCACTCGGCTCGGTCTTTTTCGGCAGCACTCGCTCCTCATCCTCTCAGAGACAGCAGGGAGGCGGGACGGCATGACTGCGAGCGGAGCTGAGCACTCGGCTCGGTCTTTTTCGGTGGCGCTCGTCTTTTTTTTCGCCGGCGCTCGTTTTTTCGGCGGCGCTCGCTCTTTTTTGGCACACAGACAGTGGGGATCAGCGTATAACACGCACCCACAATTTTCCCCTGAAAAAAAGTGTGTGTTATACGCCGATAAATACGGTAGGTACAATAGCTTAGGTGGAACTAAAATCATGATTATTATCATTAACCCTTTTACCCAATTAAGTACACATACTTATAATCAAAATCTTAGTTGTATCTCCTTATAAGCACTAACAATGCTGTTGCTTGATGTCAAGATTGCAGGTGCTGCTTGCCCACACGCCCCTTGCCGACTATAGGGCAATTCCACAATTGTAATCCATCGTAAGTTGCGCAGTTGTGCTCGGCCTTCTCCCCTTGAGGTGTTGGCGGGTCGTGGGACCCGGGCCGAAACCAGGTGGTGGAAGCCTTTTGAAAACTTCAGATTCAGGAGAAATGGCTATACACACGTGATTGGTAACTATGCCATAAATTGTTCTGTGTCTCTACATTTATTATATATAATCATGTATACTTGCATTGATATATTTTTCATGCATGCAATCTTTTCTACAGGGCATACATATCCTCTGAAGAAGACCCGATGGGGTTGAAACGCGTCAGAATTTATCCAAGTGCTTGATTATTTGTACAATTGTGTGTAGTTTTATATGCGCTATTGCACTTTTTATATCTCCTGTATCACAGCTCATGTTTTAACTTTATAGTCATTTTGTTCCAATAAAGACTATTCTTTTAATTTAGTGTTACCTTTTCATATTGCCTGCTGCCTAGAAACCCCCTTTTTACTGGGGGACAATTCCCTTTTTTCTGACATACTCGGGGTGTGCAGCAATTTTCTTTTCCCAAGTGTTCCAAGTGTTCCCTTGTCCTCAGCTGATCACAGTTTAACCACTTAAGGACCGAGCCTCTTTCCGAGATTTGGGGTTTAAGTTAAATACAGGTTTTTTTGCTAGAAAATTACTTAGAACCCCCAAACATACATAAAACACGTAGGTTGGGACTATAAACAGGGCAGTAGCCAATAGCTTTCATCTCTTTATTTATTCTGAGCATGCATGGCACTTTGTGTGTCGGATTTGTGTACACACGATCGGAAATTCCGACAACGGATTTTGTTGTCGGAAAATTTTATAGCCTGCTCTCAAATTTTGTGTGTCGGAAAATCCGATGGAAAATGTGTGATGGAGCCCACACACGGTCGGAATTTCCGACAACAAGGTCCTATCACACATTTTCCATCGGAAAATCTAACCGTGTGTACGGGGCATTACAAGTGCACTTTTTTTTGGGAAAAAATACACATTTTTAAAATTAAAAATAAGACAACAGTAAAGTTAGCCCAATTAATTTTTTTTATATTGTGAAATATAATGTTACACCGAGTAAATTGATACCCAACATGTCACGCTTCAAAATTGCGCCCGCCCGTGGAATGGCGACAAACTTTTACCCTAAAAAATTCTACAGGTTGCATGTTTTGCGTTACAAAGGAGGTCTAGGGCTAGAATTATTGCTCTCGCTCTAACGATCGCGGCGATACCTCACATGTGTGGTTTAAACACCGTTTTAATATGCGGGCGCTACTCATGTATGCGTTCGCTTCTGTGCGCGAGCTCATCGGGACGTCTAAAAACTTTTTTTTTTCTTATTTATTTTACCTTTTATTTTTTATTTTTACACTGTTCTTAAAAAAAAAATGTGTCATTTTTACTCCTATTACAAGGAATGTAAACATCTCTTGTAATAGAAAAAAAGAATGACAGGACCTCTTAAATATGAGATCTGGGGTCAAAAAGATGCATCACATACTAGCTCATAATGAAATACTTACCTTAGAATAATGCCCTGCAGCGGCACCGGCACACTGCTAACATCCTCCCCGGAGTTACTTCCGGGTTCACGGGCTCTGGCGCTGTGATTGGCCTGGAGCCGCAATGACGTCACTCCAGCGCATGCGTGCGGGTGCCGCTGGTCACAGCATGGGCCCTGAAGAAACAGCACGAGCAGGCTATTTCTTCAGTGTGGATGTGCCGATGACATCGGCGGCAGCGTATATAGTAAATATCTTCTAAACGGTGCAGATATTTACAGTACCTACAGATAAGTCTTACTATAGGCTTACCTGTCGGTACAATTAAAGAGGAAGACTTTACATCCTCTTTAATGATTCTTACTTGGAATGGTCTAAGGTTATCAGTGGTGTACCCCAAGGTTCAGTGCTGGGACCCTTACCTTTTTAATACCTTTATAAATAATATTGAGTCTGGGATTAAAAGTATCATTTCTGTCTTTGCAGATGACACCAAGCTATGCAGTGGAACAACGTCCTTACAGGATGTCTCCAATTTACAA
The DNA here is from genome assembly GCA_037952925.1 of Lithobates clamitans. Lineage (NCBI taxonomy): Eukaryota > Metazoa > Chordata > Amphibia > Anura > Ranidae > Lithobates > Lithobates clamitans. Next base: position 1,245,741 of record JBBGZY010000528.1, read on the forward strand.
GCCGACCTCAATGCACTGTCTAATTGGGCAACTGTGTGGCAAATGAGGTTTAATGCAGATAAATGTAAAGTTCTGCACTTGGGGGCTAAGAATATGCATGCATCATACATGCTAGGGGGAGTACAACTGGGGGAATCAATGGTGGAGAAGGATCTGGTAGATCATAAGCTTAATAATAGCATGCAATGCCAAGCTGTGGTTTCCATAGAAAGCAAAGTCCTTTCTTGTATTAGGAGCGGTATGGACTCCAGAGAGAGAGAGAGAATTTTGCCCCTGTACAAATCATTAGTAAGATCTCATATGGAATATGCAGTTCAGTTTTGGGCATCAGTTCTCAAAAAGGATATCGGGGAACTGGAGAAAGTGCAGAGAAGGGCAACCAAACTGATAAGAGGCATGGAGGAGCTCAGCTATGAGGAAAGATTAGAGGAACTGAATCTATTCCCTCTTGAGAAGAGGAGATTAAAGCCACGTACACACGATCAGATTTTCCGACCGGAAATGTTCGATGAGAGGCTGTTGGCGAAAAAATCCGACCATGTGTACGCTCCATCGGACAATTGTTGTCGGATTTTCCGCGGACAAATGTTGGATGGCAGGCTTTAGAATTTTCCGCGGACAATTGTCTGTTGTCGGACTTTCCGAGCTTGTGTACACAAGTCAATCGGACAAAAGTCCAAAGTACAAACACGCATGCTTGGAATCAAGGACAAGCCGGAAGTGGTCGGTCTTGTAAACTAGTGCTTGTAATGAAGAATTAATGTTCGTGATGCAGCAAATTATGAAATCTCGAAATGCAGCGCACAATTCTCTTCTTCTTTAATGGGATAATAATGAAGCTGCTTTGCTGGTGATACTGATGGAGTTATTGCAAACTAATTTTCAAACGCTTTTTTTTTTCTAGTGATATCAAGAATAATATTATTATGCTTTTTTTTTTTTTTATTTGGTCAAGTTACCACAACACCATTATCCCGTAGTTTATAAGATCAAAGATACAACTATGTTGGTGTCCCTTGTTAATTTCACATTGTATTAAATAACGTAACGGGTGACCCCTCCCCCCGATGACACCACAGGAAAAAAACATAGGGAAGTCCCCATGAAGTCCCCGTGCGTCAGAGGGGGCGGGGTCACCTTGTCACCCTCAGTTATATAAGAACTGTCAGAAGAACAGAAGCGTCACACAGCGGGAACCTCCCATGGATGCGGATTGTCCGGAGAACGCAGCGGGGAAGAAGACACCGGAGGAAGATGTGGACGAGAAGACCGAAGGAAGAAGCAGAGGATCGGAGGAAGAGGAAGAAATGGGGAAGAACAAGATGGAGGAAGAAAACCGAATGAAGACCAGAAGAAGATGGAAGAAGAAACGGAGAAAGACATTAGTAAAGGAGTTGTCAAAAAACGTCTCTTGTCTTTTTTAACATTTTTGACACTTTTTTGTGAAATGGTAGGGGTACATTTACATCAGATTACCCCACTACTATTTTACACAGAGGGGGCGGGATCTGGGGGTCCCCTTGTTAAAGGGGGCTTCCAGATTCTGATAAGCCCCCCGCCCGCAGACCCCCACAACCACTGCGCAAGGGTTGTGGGGATGAGGCCCTTGTCCCCATCAACATGGAGACATCCTCCCCATGTTGAGGGCATGTGGCCTGATACGGTTTAGGAGGGGGGGGCGCTCTCTCGTCCCCCCCTCTTTTCCTGCACCCTGCCAGGTTGCGTGCTCTGATAAGGGTCTGGTATGGATTTTTAGGGGGACACTCACGCCAATTTTTTTTTTTTTTTTGGCGCAGGGTTCCACTGAAAATCCATACTAGACCTGAAGGGTCTAGTATGGATTTTGAGGGGGACCCCACGCCATTTTTTAAAAAATTTTGGTGCGGGGTTCCCCTTAATATCCATACCAGACCTTAAGGGCCTGGTATGGAATTTGGGGGAACCCCCACGCATTTTTTTTTTTTTAATTAATTTTGGTTCGGGTTTCCCCTTAATATTCATACCAGACCCAAAGGGCCTGGTAATGCACTGTGGGGGAATCCCGGGCCGTTTTTATCAAGGACTTTTATGAGTATTGTAGAGAACCGACAATTCATTATAGTTGCCGACGCTACCGCTAGCACTTTTAAATTACTTTCTTTTCCTTTAGAAATATAATTTTGCTCTCGCACTGTTCTAAACACGGCAAACATGCGCCCCTTTACAGGCATACTATAGACACCCCCCAGGTACGAAATTTAAAGGAATATTTCACTTTTATTGTTTCACTTTAAGCATTATTAAAATCACTGCTCCCGAAAAAAATGGCAGTTTTTAAAACTTTTTTTTGCATTGATACATGTCCCCTGGGGCAGGACCCGGGTCCACAAACACCTTTTTATGACAATAACTTGCATATTAACCCTTAAAATTAGCACTTTGGATTTTTCATGTTTGTGTCCCATAGACTTTAACAGTGTTCATGTGTTCGAACAAATTTTTTGCCTGTTCGCATGTTCTGCTGTGAACCAAACAGGGGGGTGTTCAGCCCATCCCTATTGATGAGGTGGCACTTATGGGCACTGATTAGGAGGCACTAATATGCCACACTTATGGGCACTGATATGTGGCACTGATGGGCATTGATTGACAGCAGTGATGGGATCACTAATGGGCACCGATTGTGGCACTTGTAGGCAGTGGTGGGCACTGATTGCTGCCACTGGTGGTCACTGATAGCTGGCATTGGTGGGCACTGATTTGTGACACTATATTGCAATATTGTAATCAGGGCACTGATGATCAGTGCCCCGCTGACATTCCTAGATGTCCTCCTGCGTGGAGATGCCGCTGATTGGCTCTCCTCGCCACACACTGTCAGTGTGAGGCAAGAGGAGCCGAATACCGTCACTGCCTTGTTTACATGTGACCGGCTGTGATTGGACACAGCTGATCACAGGGTTAAAGAGCCGCGGACGCAGCTCTTTACAGAAATCGGGGTCGCGCTATGTCCTAGCAACACGGTGCGGCCGCAATCGCCATGCTGTGTGCCCCCACGAAAGTGGCCATTCTTGGCCATTCATATGACGGCGTTCCAGAACGAGAGCCGCACCGCTCCGCCGTCATTTGACGGTGGGCGGCGGCAAGCAGTTAATGCCTACCAGGCGCTTAGTCATGACAAGGTATTAATAAAGCCATAAAGAAGTGCAGCCATCTGGATTCTATTGGTGTTCGCGTACTAATATTGACTATATCTACTGCTCACAGTACAATACTGTGATGGTCGCTGCGAAGAAGTCTCCTTGCATTTGTGGTCATTGGGAATAATCCCCCTACAGACAGCTGAAAAGATCATTGGTGTCAGCAGTTACTTATCTGAGAGGCAGGAATTGCCCAAGGATACCCAGGAGACCTTGAGGAACCTTGGTTGAGAAAGGTTGACTTATGTACTATGAAAATCTTTCAGATATGAAACTGCCACTCATGCTGTATAGCAAAACAGATAAATACCAACTTAAAGACACTCTGATTCCACAGAAAGTTTATTAAAATAATAATTTATTAATGTAATCTTTATTAGAATGTACATGAAAAATGTTGGATGTCTTAGTCATGGATGTGTAAACATTTTAGGCATTTTTCAAAAGCGAGATGAAGATAAAAATTGTATTTTGTCCTTTCAGGGGAATGTATAGAAAGCGGTGTTGTGGATTATTAAATGGAGATCCGTAATACTAAAGACATACTAAAATTTTGCAGGTATATACTGTATGCAAAAGAGTAACAGGCTGTATTCAAGTATTGTGAATAAATAACTGGGTTCTTTCTTCCTCTTCACATGCGGTGGATTCTGTCTATAACCAATCACCAACATTTAGTATCTTCACTTTGTAATGCAAGAACTCTGCAACCACAATGATATCCATCTAAAGTTTAACTGCTGCTTGAGTTGGTCTTGGTCAACATCTTCTAGGTACAGTAGGTTGGGCCCAGGGCCGTCTTTAAGTCAGGGAAAAAGGGGCAGCTGCCCTGGGCCCTGTCATTGTTGTGGGGCCCAAAGCAGCTGCCTCATACTTACCAACTATCCTGGTTTAAATTCCCCGTCCCTTAAAGTTTTAGTCCTGTGCTGTGTCCCGAATTCTCAGTGTGAAGTGCTGCTACTAATTTTGCCCAGCTCTGCCCTATTGTTGTGTATAGATGACTCACCTGCAGACCCTGTGTTTATATATAAAGATGCATTGATATGTATAGTAAATAAAGGCGGCATTCATATGTATATCATACCGCCCTGAGGTCATATACACCATCACCTATACTGAATGCTGCTCACTGGGGGATATAAAGGGGCATGCTTGAAACTCCTTCCTGCAACTGTGGTCATTAAGCCTACCATCATCCTGTTCTGCAAAGGTAAGCAAATTAGTGGGGGGCGGGTAGTGTGGGGTGTGCAGCGGTAGGCAGAAAAGGAATTACAGTTTGGGGTTCACAGGTGAGCAAGGAGGGGATGTATAGAGGTAAGGAAGGTGGGTCCAAAGATGAGCAGAGGAGGCAGGTAGAGTTAAAGGGGTGGAGGGTTGGAGTGGAGAGAACAGGTGGAGAGCAAAATTGCATTGGGGGGCCCAAGAAAATGTCTGCCCGGGGTTTAATCAATATTAAACATGGCCCTGGTTGGGCCTCCTATGGTTGATAATTAAATAACTGGGCTCTTCACATTCGATGGATTCTGTGCATAACCAAATCACCAACATTTAGTATCTTTGCAATAAAAAAACTGTAAAAACAAAGTTCTATGCATTCAGAGTTTAGCTGCTGCTTGAGTTGGTCTTGTCCAAACTCTTCTAGGCAGATTGGGATGCTTATGATTGGCTTGTTGATGCCCAAGTTGGCCCTGAACTCATAGGCTGACAGTTATTGGAGGTTGTGATATCATACCAACGTTTAACTGCTGCTTGAGATGGTCTTGCCCAAAAAAATTCTAGGTAGGTTGGGCTGTTTATGGTTGACTGGTTGATGGCGGAGTTGGACTTGACTTCATAGGTTTTGAAGTTGTGATGTTGTACAAATTAAATCAACATTCATACCCTGAAATGTAAATGACCAATGTGCACATCAGAATGCACACAGGTAAAACAAAAAAATAAAAAAAAACACAAGGTCTATTAATGTCTTATCGTTGGCATGGAGCACCATATCGAAGATGACCATCCAGTTTCCACACAAATGTTCTTTGCTTGTTTGTAGTTTTCATTTAAATAGTGAATGTAAATAAAAAAAGAAAGCTTTTCTGTCTTCCAGTCCCCAACCGTTCCTTCACATGTGCAAGAGTAAGCAAATCAGAAGCATCAGCAGGGACGCGGTAAAAACTGACGCAGATGAGTAGGATCGAGTGGCTCCATAGGAGTAGATCCACGAATAATAGTTAGGGACATAGGTGTAAACTCCGGGCCGGTTAGGTAGGGCGCAATCTTCTCCCCAGCTGACAATGCCAGCTTGATACCAGCGACCATTAACTTGACAGACCAAAGGACCCCCAGAGTCTCCCTGCAAGAGAAAATGACAATCATCAGCTGGTTTTACATTATCATGGACATAACCAAAGCCAGACCACCAAGAGGGTTTTCTACAACAGAAGGATAGTTTCCTTTTGAATGATGACTCTAAAAAAGGTAAGATTAATTAATGGTGATGAACTGAAGAGCTGAAATTGGGTCAGTTGGGAAATATTTTTTGGCTCTGGTCTACAGTTATGAGTGCTGCTTAGTGACGAAGGAATCCAAAGCAATGCATTAAATGCTAAAGTTCCTGCACAAAAAGCAGAGTTTGAGGTTTTTAAAAAGACAAGCAAACAGTGATATTCTTTCCAATAGGGCGTGTTAAATATTCCAACTAGTCTTAATCATGACTGTTCTCATAGGTCTGTATGAGATGTATGTTTCACCAAACTCTTTTGACCTGCATAAGTATCCAATTTCTTGATATTCCCATCAGCTAGCACAATGCCATAAAAAATGTTTTACTATTTTCTTGCCTGAAAGGATATTTCCAATAAGACATACTCAACAATTCTTTTGTACAAATTTTCTTTTATTACATATTCATATTCTACTGTATATGTCATTTTTGACCCACCAGTAAAGTTTAAAGGCATGTTTCCCAGTTCCCCCGACTTGCTAAAAAAGCCCTTCTTTACAGGGCTCAGTAGCTCAAGAATAAAGACGGTGAAGCCAGTCATCAATCTTCCCTTTCAGCTTGAAAGCATTATTACCACGATCTGAACCTGCAACCTTTGCTGTGTCTGGCAGTACCTCTTCTTGCTGAGCCACCTAAAATTCTGGACAGCTCCTTGCCTGGCTTGTTAGACAAGCTTGCCTTGGGTCTTGTTGCTGGTGAACCTTAAAGCCCTTGCTCCTCCCATAAACTTCCTATTCAGGCCGTGCCTTTGTGCTTCCTGTCTGCTAGATAATTGTGCTCTCCCCAGCCAATACTTTTTTTTTGTCAATCCAGATACGGTCTGTATCTTCACTACCACTAATTACCGACCTTTGGCTTGTTCTTTGACTATGCTTCAGCTTGATTCCAACCTGCAACCGCTTGTTACTGACCTTTTGCTTGTTTACTGAATATGCTTCTGTTTGAGTCCTACTTGATACTAAGAATGAGCTCCAGCATGTTCGCATACCCCATGTGCAACATACATTGTCCCGATGCGCGGCTACAGAGATCGGGAAAATGTCTCACTGCCTGTGATCAGCTCAGTGCCGACTTCCTGGTGGGCTCTGCACGTGGGGTGTGCGAACACTCCAGAGCTCATCCTGACCCCAATCTGACCCCAAATTACACTTTTGGGGACCAGTGTCAGTATTACATTGATCAGTGCTATAAAAAAAATGAATCAATGTAAATATGACTCTGGCAGGGAAGGGGTTAACAGTAGGAGGCAATCAAGGGGTTAAATTTGTTCCCTGGAACTAGGACGGGGCCACTCATGGAGTGCTAGCCCATACACGGTGTCGAGGTTATATTGAACTATATGTTCTTGTATTGATACAATGATCATCCTCTTAACCACAAACCGTCCTCTAAATCCATGTGTTGCTCATGTACACCTTCGTCATTAAGGCTTCAATTTTCCTCTAGCACCCCCGCGTGGGTAGCACGTGCCTTTTTATATTCTAGTTCGTTTTGTTAAGTTTATTTTGTTTGAAAAATGTATGTGAAAAATATAGAAACAAAAAAGTGCAATAAACACCCTTTTTAAATCTATTTATAAAAAGTGTTCCCTGAGTGTGTTCTAACTGTAGGGGGGGGGGGGGGATGGGCTGCGTTGGACATGACAGAAATCACTGGGAACAGTAGATCTCCAACATGTCCCCCTGTCAGAACAGGAATCAGTCTTGTTTACACAGGCAGATGCCCGTTCTGCCTCTGTACAAGGTGATCGCAGGTCGCTGACGGACATCGTGCAGCAGGCGCCCGCCCGCAACCAAACATGCTCGAGCCTCCGTACAGCTATGGGGGTGATAAAAGCAGGCAGTTGAGCCTTGGTTTTACTGCCATCCAACTGCCCAGCAAAATAAGTCATGCAGCTACTCAGGGCGGTACACATGCTTTGGCCATGATGCTTTTTGTCTGTGGTCGCAGCAAAAAATTAAACTCCTTGTCAATGAATGGGGCTAGGCCACAACTGCACTGCAACTATGTGCAGTGCACACAGTTGCATCAGGGTGATTTGACCATTTGAGGGTTAAAATAGGAGATGAGGAGGCGCATTATGGCTTCTCAGCCACCCGTTACCCACTTTAACTGGTGCAAAGAAAAAAAATATTGGAGTAGCATATACTTCTAAATAAAGGTTACAAAACCCTAACATAACCACTCTTTAAATGAATCAATTTTAAAGTTGTAGAATAACTGCTTAGACCCATGCAATTGAGAAATTTTGGGTTTGAGGTTTGCAAACTATAGTGTAGAGCCCTTGGTAATAGGAAAATTTAGTTTTTGGCTGGGTGGTAGCTAGCCCAGTTTTGATTTGTACACTTGGTTTCTCGCTAAGCTCAGTGGGATTGTGATCTCAGGCATCACTGGCTATAGTAGAAGGTTTCCCTGCCAAGCTGAGTTATGAATAGCCATCGCCCCCCCAACTTTTCCAGTAGGAGGTTTAGGCTACTTGGGTATGATGGGAGAGGGTATAAATATCTGGGGCGGCCATGTGCTAATTCTCTTGCCTTATGCCCCGTACACACAAGCGGAATTTCCGTCTGAAAAATTTTGGATGGTTTTTCCGAGGGAATTCCGCTCAAGCTTGCCTTGCATACACACGGTCACACAAATGTTCTCTGAACTTTCGACTGCCAAGAACGCGGTGACATACAACACTACGACGAGCCGAGAAAATGAAGTTCAATGCTTCCGAGCATGCGTGTTTTTTTTTGCACGTCAGAATTGCATACAGATGAACAGAATTTCCGATAGGAACTTTTCCCGACGGAAAAATAGAGAACCTGCTCTCAATCTTTGCAGTGGCGGCCCATCCATAGGGGGCGCATGGGCGCCGCCCCCACAAAGCAGTCACAAAAAAAAAAAAAAATATGTAGCGATAGAGATTTTTTTTTTTTTAAAAGGTCCCTTAAAAGAAGAAAAAAAAAAAGTTCAAGTGCACTTTGACCTGCTTCCGGCGCAATCCAAAGCGCCGGGCAGTGTCCGCTCGTAGCTTTGTTATTCAAGTGGAGAGGTTACTTTCGGTTCCCCATTTCAGGGAACCCGCAAGTGACGTCGGCAGCTCTGTGGAACGCACAGGTGTGAGCGGAGCTGCCTGTAAGGTAAGTGAGGCTCAGGGCTGCATTAGACGGGGCACAGTGTGGCTGCATTAGACGGGGCACAGTGAGGCTGCATTAGACGGGGCACAGTGAGGCTGCATTAGACGGGGCACAGTGAGGCTGCATTAGACGGGGCACAGTGAGGCTGCATTAGACGGGGCACAGTGAGGCTGCAGTAGATGGGGCACAGTGAGGCTGCATTAGACGGGGCACAGTGAGGCTGCATTAGACGGGGCACAGTGAGGCTGCATTAGACGGGGCACAGTGAGGCTGCATTAGACGGGGCACAGTGAGGCTGCATTAGACGGGGCACAGTGAGGCTGCATTAGACGGGGCACAGTGAGGCTGCATTAGACGGGGCACAGTGAGGCTGCATTAGACGGGGCACAGTGAGGCTGCATTAGACGGGGCACAGTGAGGCTGCATTAGACTGGGCACAGTAATGCTGCATTAGACTGGGCACAGTAATGCTGCATTAGATGGAGCACAGTAGCTGCATCTAATGCGACTGTACTTTTATTACATTTTATCATCAATCAGCAGCCCTTTCGGGGGTAATGCTACATATATTTATTTTCAGGACATTAATAACTCACCTGGCAGGAGTCTTTATTTCCAGCCTTGTACCCGGCACAGATCTGGTCACTGGGGACGAGGACTTCACTGCTACTGAGGCCGGAACCAATGTGGTACATCGCGTCACATTCACTGTTGCTGATAAGTGGTACCGTCACCTGCTGGAGGATTCCTGGGTACGGCAGCGACACTGCAAAAAATAAATAAATAAATAAAAGAACATCACAACACTATGTTCTCAGCTCCAAAAACAACAAGAAAGGCTCTGAAGACACATGTATCTAGTGTGTGTGTGCTTTAAAGTGGTTCTAAAGGCACAACATTTACATTAATGAATTCCCTGCAGTAACGCCCCCTCACCCACCCCTATACCTACCTTAGCCCTCTTGATCCAGTGCTGCAGCGGTGCTGGTCTCTCTCTTCATAGGGCTACGCAAGAGCAGTGGAAGCCATTGGCTCCTGCTGCTGTCAATCAAACCCTGTGAGGAGGGAACAGGGGAGGGGCGGGCCACACTGTCTGCATCTATGGACTCACTCAGCCCAACTTGGGAGCAAGCTCGCAGGTGCATTCCTATGGGGGCGCACAGAGTAGTGCAGGAGTGGACAGTGCAAGCGGGGGACCCCTAAATAGGTTTGGGGCCACTCTGTGCAATATCATTACACTGGAGAAGTGTAGTATAAACCGGTTTATTTTAGGAAAAAAAAAAAAAGTTTTACACCTAAACCTGTGCCAAGGCTATGCACACCAAAGTTTTAACAATTCTTAACAATCAGCAATAACACTTTAAAAATCGAGCCCTCATTCTCCTCCATAGCTATAGGCATTGTGAAGAAATGCATCTTCAAACTTAGAGACAGTGAAATCTCAGCTCTTTTACTAATACTTTCTATTGCAGCAGAGTTTTTGAAGCCTGCCAGCCCTCACCTAGTAGAGATTTCTAAACTGTTAGAAACTGACTTCAGAGATTACGATTTGTGATATTTGAAGATTAATTATTTCACAGTACAAGCAACTACAGAGGTTGGGGTTGGCTTCTTCTTCTAATACTCTATCCCTGCTGTACAAGGTCAATTATCAGGGGGTCACATTCAGGTACCTACACTATTTGCATTTAAAATACACATTTGATGATGTATTAAAGATTACAGAGCTACATTCATGCATGTTGGTTATACCTGCCTGGAGTTCAGTTTTAGGGATATGTAAATACTTTCATGTCCATGGTCTGAACCCAAGTGCATTTTAAAGAAACAAATATTAAAACTTTTTTTTGTTTTTCTCTTTCTTGTTGTTGAGATTTCCCTTCACTCCCTGTCCAGAAAACACAACAGGAAATCTCTGAAACAGAGGACACTAATAGCTGAAATAGGAACATGAATAGGAGGATATTGGACACCTATGACAGCTATTCAAATTGGGGGTTTTCCCACTATTTTCTTGCTCAATAAAATTGGCCAGCAGGACAGGATGAGGTAGGCGAATCTCAACAGCGGAGACACAGGCCAAGAGGTTCTTATACTTCCCAACTCTATTTAGCAACCTAAAACAATGTTTTCTATTTAGATCCACAACAATTATGCATTTACAGATACTTTCGTAGCACCCTCCTGGAATAGGTTGCTACAGAGGTTCAGGTCAAATGGTAATAGTTTTGGCTAATCTGTATTCGTTGGAGCTGTGTGCGATTAGTTTTGGCTGCTCTGGTTCTCACAGGCCAACTCGCCACTTGAGTCCCGGAGCCATTCTTTCATGCAAAAACGGACCGTTTTCCCGTTTTTCATCAGATCCATGGAAGAAAAATAGGGCTTTGACCCATTACAAAAAATGGATGTTGATGGAAGCGGATGATCATCCATTTACATCTGTTTTTTCATTAAGACGCATTGATGTCTGTTTTTCCATCTGTCAATGGATAGGAGAAAAACAGACAAACGGTCCGTATGTGAGAAAGGGGCCCAAGTGCTGCTAAAGTGGGATTTCCCCTGCTGGGAGTATCAGAGGTGCTTGTGTCTCTAGTCTCTGCCAACAGAGGGGTGTCCCTGAACAGAATAGAGTCCTCCAAATATTGTGTGTAGCACCCTGGGGTTTAGTCAGGGTGTGATTCACAAATTTACTTGCCAAGAGTAGTCATCTTTTTTGATTGATAGAGATTTATTGATTTCTCCCTAAGTTTGGCCTTGTTGCACTTTTCTCTTCTACCACTAGGTGGCCGGGAGCTTGGTGGTACTAGATATGAGAAGGGCAACCCAAGGTCAGGTTATGGGTATATGGGGTATCTCAGCCAATGGGTAGAGAGGTTTTCTTGAATCCCTTGGCCTGCTGGAAGAACCAATATATTCTGGTGAGCTCAGGTGATCGGTGTTCTGTGCCACCTGGACGGACGTGTGTCGGACACCCCAGGCTGCTAGGCCAGAGATTGGGCCTATCCCGGAGGTATCTGGCTGCCAGGCTCTGACAGCCTATCCCGAAGTAAGAGGGCAGCATAGGATTGGCTTGATGTCCAACTGAAAGCGACTGTTCTGTCGGCTGGAGAACCTGTCAGTGGTCGGAGGTAGAAGGGAAGCTGTCGCCACAAAGCGACCAACCACCTTTACCAGGGACCATAGTGAGTAACTGAAGAAAGTACCGGAACCATATGCTCACTGAACGGGCACAGTGGAGAATCAGGAAACTTCAGCCAGTGATCAAGTCAGGGACCCAACCTGCGGAGGAAACGCTTGCAGCGCAGTCTTGTGAGTAAAGCCAGGGACCGAGACGGTTAGCAGGGGTGAAGCATCTGGAGTGCCAAGCTAGGAACCCAGCAGGGAAATGTGGGGGATGCTTCAGGGAGATACCACCGCCAACCTTGGAGGAGCTCAAGGGATTCAGAGAGTCTAGTGAGACACAAGGAGCTCAGTGTTTAAGAACTACAAGAGGCAGTTGTAGTGAAGCTGAAAGGACTGTTACGTTTGAGTTAGTAACTGTTAAAGGACTGTTGCCATAGGAGACAGCATTCCTGCGTGTGCAGAAGTGGCCCCTTGCTGGGGCCTTTCCCTGCACGGCTGTCCTCCTATTGAAGTCTCGGAGTCTGCTAATTGAATTTATAACTACCTGAGGGGGCCCTGGCCCTAACCTTCTTTCCCCCAAAAATACAAGAAGGACTGTCAAAAGAAATAAAACCTCTTTTACATTCAAGAAGTGTCTGGCGCCCAATGACTTTCACCATCTTTGCCCCCACTATGCCTTACAACCCACTACATATTGAAGGATATCAGCTATCTTTGGCCTTGGAGGTCCTCATTAGACTGGACAAGGCCAGAGACCTTGCAACATGTGCAATAAATTCTGAGTATTCCAAAGCTTCCTTGCCAACCCATCCACGTTTAACCAGCAAAAAAAGCCTAAAAAAAAAAAGACATCCACTGCCTGGTTATTGTGAGAGAGACTGTCCAAGTGTTGTGTGCTTGGCTGCTTGGGGACCTAGATCGGAAGGTAATCTGGGACAAATCAGTGGGACCCATCAGGGGTCTGTGCTACAGTTTATGAAAATATGTTTTGCTTTTACGAGGCAGGAACATATAAGTGCATGTTATGATTGAGTTGATATATTCGATCAGTATTAGTGGTAAGGGAAATTCTTAAACAGTTTGCATTCCAATCTAAATTTGTCAGATAAGTTTATGGTAAATGTTATCCATCTTACCGCCAGTCCCGATATTACCCCACCCGGTCACAGTGCAGTTCATGCCCCCTGGGAAGTTCATAGATGATGGTGGCACACACACAGGCATAATGTACTCGGTATAAGTGATGGGGTTGGAGAGTCGGATTAATGCGATGTCTCCGGGGGTCCCAGCACCGCTCCAGAGAGAGTTGATGGTGAGATTCTGCACGGTGGATGTTATCTGGTGAGAATTGGTGATGCTAAGCTTGTACGCCCCCATAACAACCGTGTAGTCTGATGGGTTTTTAGAACTAAACAGTACAGAGAACACAATAGAAACGTTAAAAACATGTCAGCTACTTACTATAAATTGTAACACAAACATAAAAATGTAAATCCCAACAAGATATTTTTATTGTGTTGGTTCTGAGTTGAATTGAGATTCATTTTGTGGTGGTAAACAAATACATTTGTGCTCAATGTTATTTAATTGTTAAGTAAATCCCTTGGCTTTATGCACCTGGGCACGTTTGGATGCATCAGACCCCAGTTGGCTAAAGAACCAGATTGCTGCATGGACCTTTCTTTTCCCTCAAAACGAGTCCACTCAACACATTTTTTGGACAAGACAAATTTATATAAAATCGATAGATCTATTCATTATTAACAAGTGCTGAATTTCCTGCACCAAAGCAGCACTCAAATGCAATGTTGAGCAGATGAACCCATTATAGACATCAAATACCACTTACTATTCAAAACAATGGGCAGCGGTCAGCACCCATGCGTTGGAGATCAAGGAGCCACCACAAATGTGGGAGCCCTGATAGCGCAAGCTAATCTGCCATGGCCATGCTCCGTCAGTTGCGTCTGTACCACCGACTATCCGACTCTTGATGATCGGTGTGCCACAGGTTGGCTGGGCCGGTGTAGTAAGGTTGGAGATCACAGATGTGGGATACACTGAAAAATAGAGATAAAATTAATGAATGATTCAGTTCAGATCTTTGGCCAGGCATTATGAAATCAAGTAGGCAATCATGACTTCAGGAACTCCACACTCCTCAAATGACTGGAAAAACCTGCAAGAATTTTTTATATTGGGGGGGGGGGGCTGGGGGGATTTATCAAAACTGAAGCAGACAGAGAATCTGCAAGGCAACCAATTCATCTTCAACCTGTTCAGTGAAGCTTTAAAATGAAAGATAGAAGCCATTGCCATTCACAGCTGCTCCTCCAGATTCTGCCTGCTCTAGTTTTAGTAAATTACCTCCCCCACCCCCTCCAACGTCCTCTGTCAGTGGCCTAATTAGCCAAGCAGAAAATGGGGGGTGTCACACTATGGAAACCTCCCAGAGTCCCTAATTTTTATACCCAAAAGAGAACTCAAAATGACCATGGGAGGACCCTTAGGAGTTATAATATTCTTAACAAATCAAACTTAGTTGGACTAAATTATCAATGCACATAGAAAGAACATTTAGTAAAATATATACAATAAAGTTTCAGGACACAGCTAAAAAACTATGCCACAGTAGAAGCCTACAAAAAGGAGTATCAATTTTTTGCTCAACCAAAAAGGTCCTTTCAATTAATATACATTGGAAACAGAGAATCTGCGCTAATACATTATAAACCTAAAAGAGTGATTATTCAATAGGAATAAAATAGTGTGAAAAAAATGTGAGAGTTAGAAGGTGAGTAGACCACCCCAAAAACACAACAATTATGTGATATGCTAATTAAAGTCAGAAGAAAAAAAAAATATTATTCAAATAGTTCAAATATTGGCACTCAGTGACTTGACATACGAAGTGTATCCCCAACTGATGAATGGCATGCTTACCAGAACGTAAGCCAAATATACAGGTGGCCTTAACCCTGCCAAGGTCTTGATACGAACCAATTTTGCCATTTGGTAAGGCGGTCCTCTGTGTGGTGTTGGTGCACTATATCCGTATCTTCACTGGTTGATGTTCTTTATATCCGTTGGGATTTTTTGCATTTATAATCTGCCATCTGATATCAACGCCAACCCACAATTAAGTTGTATATCGATCTATCCTGCTGTGACTGGTTCGTATCAAGACCTTGGCAGGGTTAAGGCCACCTGTATATTTGGCTTTCATTCTGGTAAGCATGCCATTCATCAGTTGGGGATACACTTTGTATGTCAAGTCCCTGAATGCCAATAATTTGAACTATTTGAATAATAATTTTTTTTTCTTCGGACTTTAATTGGCATATCACATAATTTTTGTGTTTTTGGGGTGGTCTACTTACCTTCTAACTCTCACATTTTTTCACACTATTTTATTCCTATTGAATAATCACTTTTAGGCTTATAATGTATTAGCGCAGCTTCTCTGTTTCCTATTTGTTTTGTGTTATCCCACAAAAGGCGGCTGCTTAATTTAATTTAATTTGTCCTAGCGCAGTTTTTTTCTTCTTTTTTAATAAATATACATTGCCCGCAAGCCACTCCTCAACTCTCACAGTTACCGATCAAAGTCCACCTATACTCTTTTGGTTCCACCAAGAACATGGGATCTCAATGTATAAGTCCACCCTCTCCCTAATAAGTTTAGAAAGAATAAAGTTAAAGTGGAGTTCCACCCACTTTTACAACTCTTCAGCGTCCCTCACTAAACTGTGCACTGTAAACGAATTGGATATTTTTTTTTCAGCACCTACTGTATATCTGCTGTATTCATTTTTCACTTCCTCCTCCCTGGCCGTGGCCCATCGCATCATTTCCTGTTTGCAATGCCTTTTGGGAAGGGGCGGCAACTTCCTCTGACACTGCCGTTGCTATGGAAACCTGACCTAAAACCTATTACACTGCTTGTGCTGCACTGAGCATGTGCGAGATCTGCAAGGATGAGATTCAGGAAGAAATACAGTCTGGCTTCAGATGCCCACACTTAGGATGGCCACGGCCTGCTGTAAGTTTATAAAATAACAAACTACTGCTATAAACTAACAAAACAGACCTTAGTTTACAGACTAACTTTACTAGAATACATTAAGCTTGTGTATTATAGGGGTATTTTTATTTAAAAAGTATAATTTCGGCCGGAACACAACTTTAACCGGTCAATGCTTGGATGGAAGTGTGAATTAAGTCTTGTGCCCTGGAGGGTCAGGGAGGTCTTCCCTCTTCGGTAGGAAACCAAAAGATGCATTTTTGTGTGTGTATATTCACATGCACTTTTTTGGTTCACTAGGTGTTTTCTTTTTTTTTTTAAATGAGCAAACAAAAAAAAATAAAGTCCTAGCTGTATATGAGCGATAATTGAATTGACCATTATAAGGTCAATCAAAAATCAGTTTATGTATGAGGACAGTTGGCTGGGTTTCCTACCCAGAGTGATTGTAGACCTCAAGGGACGATTAAGGCTCCTTTCACACGGGCTTTCCGATCAGGTCCGCCTGTCAGTTTTTCAGGTGGACCTGATCGGACACTCCATTCACCTCTATGGAGTGGCGGATGTCAGTGGTGACATGTCCACTGACATCCGCCGATATCCGATCCGGTCCGGTCCGTGAAATCCAGATGGATGGTGACCCCATTTTTCATCCGTCTGGAGGATTGGATAAAAATTGGACAGGCGGTCCATTTTCATCCGATCTCCCCATGGAGGTGAGCAGGACTCTGACAGGTCCAACAGGTCTGTCTCAGCATAGTAAGGGGAGACGGACCTGTCACCCGCCTGCTCAGTGGGGGGGGGGGGGATCAGCAAATCGATTCCCCCGCTGAGCAAAGCGGAGTCCGTTGGGCGGACCGCCTGTTCATTCATTTTCAGTGCAACTGAGGCCGCAGAGAAAGGGACTGGGGATTCTGTGTCCTCAGTACATGTCTGTCTCAAAAGTGAGACTTCAGGGGTCTGTTTAGACCCCTGATATCACATCAAAGCCCCCCAACTGAAAAAAAAGAAATAAAAAATATTAGATGAAAAATTTGAATTAAAAAAAAAAATTCCACATCATCAGCGCATACACTTTTGAAAGTCCAGCTTACAGTGCCAGACCTTCAGAGCCCGTGCCGGAAACGGCGCTGCGCACATGCGTGGGAGTGACGTCATCCAGTGCATTACTTTGCCCAGGGGCCCCATAATGCTGTTAAGGTGGCACTTCCCATGGGAGGCTCCCAGTACCATTATTGGGTTACCAGCTTTAAGTCTCCTGCCACTCTGCATGTCAACAAGCTGGGTGCCCCTCCACAAGGCCCTGTGGCATTAATGTTGCATCAGAAAGGTGGCTGCTTTGTGGTGGCCATCTTTAAAAATGCCCCCCCCATGACCCCCTAGTGCCCAGGGGCCCCATGAGTTGTCAGTCCGCCCCTGATGCTACCACTGCTGTACATTCAGCTAACTCCACAAACTATAGTACAGTGACGGAATGTCCCATTGTGTGACTAGTTTGTGCTCTGAATGCCCAACCTTCACTTCCTTGACATCCTCATCATGCTACTTCGAGGAATGATACTTTATCTTGGTGGATTAAAACCTTCCTCAAGATGACTTTGTCAACAAAAAAAAACAGTCTATTGTGAAATATAGGAGAAACATTAACTCCGACAATGTATTAGTTTGCGTAAGATCCATACCGCTTCCTCTTCTCTTCTCTCTTAGTCATTTCATCCTCCTCCTCTTCTCCATCCCTCTAGGCAGATATCGGTTCAGTAAAAAAAATGTCCTGCTCTGATCTATCTGAAGTCAGTATCTTTGACTTTGGGTGGATACAGCTTCAAGGTAATAATTTAAGTTCCATTCTAAAACTACTCTGGTCTATTTTCTATCTTATACACTCTTAGTACATCGTAAAAGGGGACAGTCTAAACTCATAATAGCGGACACCATCTACCAGACAAAGACAATAACCAAACACAGTTTAAAGCAGAACTAAACCCTCCTATTGTTTCGAGCCAAGGAAGCTGCCATCTTGGCCCAAGTTTGATCTTCAACTGCCTTGATGCCACACATGTGATTATGACACCAGCCATTTGATGGTTTGACAGTTTGGTCGAGAGCACAAACAATGTGGCAACTACATTTTGGAACTGTTTAGAATGGTTTTGTTCTGTTTTAATGCTGCAGGGTTTTGTACAGCAAGTCTAATGCAAAAAACAAAACAATCAACTAAACTCTGCTCAGTTTCTGATGAACAGGGTGCCCCCTAATGGGTTTCCCAAAAGAAACAGCACCTTTCTAAAGCTGGCTATAGACTGATCAAAATTTGACCAGTTCAGCAGGGACAATCTGAAAATCGATAAGTATATGGCCATCCCTGTTCAACAGAAATTGATTGATTGACTTTGAAGGGGAACGCTGGAAATTTTTTGTCAAACTGGCAGGTCCCACTCAGAATACTATAGGTTCAGGGAAAATCTCCTGCACTGATCTATACTATATTATATCTATACTATATTACCAAAAGCATTGGGACACCTACATTAACTTTAATGGCATTCCAGTCTTAGTCCTTAGGGTTCAAGATTGAGTCAGCCCACCCTTTGCAGCTAGAACAGCTTCAACTTTCCTGGAAAGGGTCTCCACAAGGTTTAGGAGAGTGTCTATGGAAAGGTTTGACCATTCTTCTAGAAGCACATTTGTGGAGGTCAGGCACTGATGTTAGACGAGAAGGCCTGGTTAACAGTCTCCGCTTCAATGCATCCAATAGGTGTTCTATCGGGCTGAGGTCAGTACACTCTGCAGGCCAGTCAAGTTCCTCCACCCCAAACTTGCTCAGCCATGTCTTTACTTTGTGCACTGGTTCAAGTCATTTGGTGGAGGGGGGATTATGGTGTGGGGTTATTTTTCAGGGGTTGGGCTTGGCCCCTTAGTTCCAGTGAAGGGAACTCTAAAAGGCGTCAGCACACCAAGACATTTTGGACAATTTCATGCTCCCAACTTTGTGGGAACAGTTTGGGGATGGCCCCTTCCTGTTCCAACATGACTGGGCATCAGTGGACAAAGCAAGGTCTATAAAGACATGTATGAGCGAGTTAGGGATGGAGGAACTTGAATGGCCTGCATAGAACACCTTTGGGATGAATTAGAGCGGTGACTGCATGCTAGGCCTTCTTGTCCATCATCAGTGCCTGACCTCACAAATGCGCTTCTGGAAGAATGGTCAGACATTCCCCATAGACACACTCCTAAACCTTGTGGACGGCCTTCCCAGAAGAGTTGAAGCTGTTATAGCTGCAAAGGGCCAACTCAATATTGAACCCTACGGACTAAGACTGGGATGCCATTAAAATTCATGTGTGTGTAAAGGCAGGCGTCCCAATACTTTTGGTAATATAGTGTATCTGAAGTCAGTATCGTTGGCTTTGGGTGGATACAGCTTCATTGTAATAAATTTGAGTTCCACTCTAAAACCTATCCAGTCATTTTTCTATCTCATCCACTCTTAATACATCGTGAAGGGGACAGGCTATACTCATAGTGATAGCAGTAAACACACACACACGACAAAGACACACAAGAACAGTCCAAGCATGTTTGTTTTTTGCATTACCTATAAAAAAGTGCAGGACAAACACAGTTTAAAGTGGAACTAAACCCTCCTATTGTTTTTAGCCAAGGAAGCCGCCATCTTGGCCTCGGTTTGATCTGCAACTGCCATGGTGCTGCGCATGTGATCAGCTATGACACCAGTCATTTGATGGTTTCACAGTTTGGTTGAGAGCACAACCATTGTGACAGTTACAGTTTCGGCAATTAAACTGTTTTTGCAAAATTGCTGGGTTTAGTTCCACTTTAATGAAGCCGGGCTTTGTACAGCACATCTAATTCAAAATACAAACAAAACACTATACTAAACTCCGCTCAGTTCCTGTACCTTTCTATACCTGGCCATAGATTATTCAAGATTTGACTCGTTCAGCAGGGACTGCCCACATTTTGATCAGTGTGTGTGGCCATCCCTGTTTGACAGATATTGATGGTTTGATCCCCTTCCTTCGAAGAGCCATGTTGGAAAATGTTTGTTGAACAACAACATCCACTTCACTGGCTAAATGAAAAAAATAAAAATAAATAAATAAATACCTGTCTGACCAGATTTAGTGTTCTTTCATGAGTCAGCCTTTTCACCCAGCAGCAGACTCTCACATAGCAAAGATAGTGGGACCTAGGACTTTTTTTTATCCCACCCAAAACCCTACAAGGCCTCCAGGCTCCATGGCCCAGCATAGAACTTAAGCTTTTGGGAAAGCAAAGTTTATTTTCTCCATTTCATTAGGAACTTAAATTTAAAGTTGTCTTAAAAAGGAACACACACTTGGACGTGCTGCAGTTAAAGAATTTGAAAACCCTTACATATAACCAGTGGAGTGACTGGCCTCAGGTGATACACAGAGATGAAACAAATCCTCCTACCATTTTTCTCTTGGTGTCAGAAAGTGACAAAACTTGTCAGGAGTGATTCATGCTGATAGCAGAGGAAGGAAGCTGCAGACAGAAATTACACTTAGTGCTCTGAGGAGAGGCAAGCACACACTATAGAGGGATATGCTTTGTTCATACAGCGTTTCATGTCTGAGGTTTACAACCACTTTAGCTTCATCTGAGTCTCCTTCAATCCAGAATATAATAACAATGAAATATTAAACTGAGCCTGGGAACAGCCATATTTAGTAATTAAGATTTACCATTCGTGAGAGATCAGGGCATCTTTAAAAGTCCAGAAGCTAAGAAGGTTTCTGTGGGATGCTCCAGTTTCTTCCCCCAGTACAGAAACGCATTGATAGATTCCTTTCTTTGTATGACAGTAGGGATGTTAGGGAGTAGAGAAAATACACAGACTCATGTGAATGGCTACAGTTCTCTGTACATCAGTATGGAATATGTCAGAGCTTTAAAAAAAAGGTATTACTGGGCTCAGCAGGTGTACAGACCTGGAAACTCCGCACAGGGATGGTGGGAACCCCTCACGACGGGTACAGCGGGTGTACAGATACAGGACCACTGTGTAGGGAAGGTAGGAAGCCCTCATAATTGGCACAACGAGTGTTCAGACCTTGAAACTCAGAGAAGGGATGATAGGAACCCCCTCAAAATGTGCACAGACCTGAGGAATCAGTGCAGAAATGGTTGGAACCCCCTCATAATGGGCACAGCACGGGTGTACAGACCCAGGAACTCAGCACAGAGATGGTGGTAACCTTCCATAATGGGCATGGCAGTTGTGTAGACTGTGTGTGCCCATGACCTCAGCGTAGGAATGGTGGGAACAACTCATAATGGGTACAGCAGGTGTGCAAATCCAGGAATACAGCACAGGGATGGTGGGAAACTCTCAAAGGAGATGTGCAGAGCTAGGAAAACAAACACAGGAATAGTGGGAGCTCCCCTTAATGGACACAGCAGGTGTTTAAGGCCACCAACTCAGCACAGGGATGGTGGGAACCCCTCATAATGGGCACATCAGGTGTACAGTCCCGGAAACTCAGCACGGGGATGGTGGCAACCCTCCATAATGGGCACATCAGTTGTGCAGACTCTGTGCCCATGACCTCAGCAAAGGGATGGTGGGAACACCTCATAATGGGCACAACAGGTGTACAGACCCAGGAACTCAGCACGGGGATGGTGGGAACCCCTCACAATGGGCACAGCGGGTGTACAGGCCCGGGAACTCAGCACAGGGATGGTGGGAACCCCTCATAATGGGCACAGCAGGTGTACAGACCTGGGAACTCAGCACAGGGATGGTGGGAACCTCTCATAATGGGCACAGCAGGTGTACAGACCTGGGAACTCAGCACAGGGATGGTGGGAACCTCTCATAATGGGCACAGCAGGTGTACAGACCTGGGAACTCAGCACAGGGATGGTGGGAACCCCTCATAATGGGCACAGCAGGTGTACAGACCTGTGAACTCAGCACGGGGATGGTGGGAACCTCCCAATGGACACAGCAGGGGTGTAGAGACCTGAACTGAGCACAGGGATGGTGGGAGCTTCTCATTATGGGTACAACAGGTGTGCAGACTCAGGAACTCAGCATGAGGATAGTGAAAGCTCATTATAAAGGGTAAAACTGGTGTGGAGACCTGGGAACCCACCAGGTCAGTTCAGAACCACAGCAGGTTATTCTGAAACTGATAGCCAAGTTCGATTTGCCAAAGGGCTCGGCAAATCTTTCTCAAAAATTTGGTGAACCCAAACTTAGAGGCAAAGCCATACAGGGAGGGAGAAATCTTTTTTGTTAAATGTATTAGGGCTAATAGGAAAAATAATGTCAAAAAAAGAATTTGAAGCTGAGCATTGCCATGACCAATTAAAAAAAAAAAAAAAGAGGAAACGCTGAATAACACACAAATCCTTTACATAACATGTTCAGGGCGATTCTTTAAAACTGTACATTGTGTTATGGAACAGTACAATTTTCACTGACTCTCAGTGACAGAATATACTTGCAGTGCAAATTTAGCTGTTGAACTGAACTGTTTTTTACTTTTTTTTTTCACATTTAGTGTGGTTTACAGACAGCAGCAGCATCCTTATCTGATTCATTTTAGTTTGAAAAAAAAAAAAGTTTTCTCTCCCCAGGTAACTTTAGCAGCAGCACCTGCCTTTTCACAAAAAACCAACAAAAAAACAAACAAAAAAAAAACAGTAATGCACCCACTTTGACCCTGTTTTTTTCCTGATACAAAACTTTCCTGCTACTGACCAATCTTGGTCAAGATCTCATTAAGAATTATGAGACTGCAGATGACACAGCAGTGTAAAACTGGCCAGAGGCAGGATAAAATTAATAGACAGCGCTAAGCCCAAATTAGACTTAAGCCTTATATACACGATCGGATTTTCCGACAGGAAATGTGTGATGACAGGCTGTTGGCGGAAGATCAGACTGCGTGTACGCTCCATCGGACAATTGTTGTCGGATTTTCCGGGGACAAAATGTTGGCTAGCAGGTTTTAAAACTTTCCGCGGACAAACGCGTGTTGTCGGATTTTCCCGAGCATGTGTACACAAGTCCGTCACACAAAAGTCCAAAGTACAAACACGCACGCTCGGAATCAATGCTCACCAAAACACGACATTAGCAGAAGGTGCCCAAAGGGTGGCGCTCAAGAGCTGAAATTCCACGTAGTACGTCACTACGTTCCTGTTTGTTGGCCGACAATTGTGTGCCGTTTGTATGCAAGACAAGTTCCCGGCACACACCCTTCAGTACAAAAAAAAAAGCCTGACGCTTTGTTGTCCAACAATCTGAGGCTGAAGAGTCAGGCTAGGGATTTACTGAAAGAATTAAGATCTTACAGGAGGATATAGCCGTGTAAAATTGGCCAGCAGCAGGACAGATTAGTCCAGAAACAAAAACAAAAACAGAAAAGAAGAAAAGAAAAAGAAGGAAAAGAAAACAAAAAGAAAAGCAAAAAAAAAAAAGAAAAGAAAAGAAAACAAAAAGAAAAAGGAGAAAAAAATGAAAAAGAAAAGTAAACAAAAGAAAAGAAAAGAAAAAAAAAAAAGTAAAGAAAAGAAAAACAGGAAAGAAAAAGGAAAAAGAAAAGAAAAGGAGGGGAAAAAAATAAGCCACAATGAAATCCCAAAAAAGTCCAAATTTACTGAAGACAAAGAGCACAGGCAGGAGATTTACTACGAGAATTAACAGATATACTACTTCTCACTGTACTGGGCCCAGGTGCTCAGTTACATTTATGGAATCCCATCCATACAGCTCTCTAATGATCCCTGGATATGCTTGTTTAGCGATGTCAGCCTTCCTCCTTGTCCTCCTCCTCAACTAGATGGCTCCCACAATGGGTACACTTTTGCCTACTTATGGGCACTTGGAACTTGGAACTCTACGGCTGTCCCCACTGCATCAGCCTTATTATTATTATTATTATAATCATAGCTCACAACTGTCCCTGATTTGGAGCAATGTCTCTCTGTCCCTCATTCCTCCTCATTTGTCCCTCATTTTGGTCTGATCTATATAGTTGGATATAAAATGCACTTTTTATCTATCAAAAAGTGTTTTCCAGCGCTAAACCTTTCATATGATTTCTAAATTGCTGCATTTGTAAATTCCAAAAGCCGATATAAAGGAATAGTAGTGGTAAAAAAAGAACTTGTGGTTTTAATAAATCTTGTTTTTTTGTACAATTCTCCTTTAAGAGGGTGTGGCAGGGGGTGTGTCCTTTGCCTGCATACTTTTGCTGATAGGTGTCCCACATTCCCATCTCAAAAAGTTGGGAGGTATGTTATAATAATAATAATAATAATATTCAGGATTTATATAGCTTCAACAGTTTGTGAAGCGCTTTACAACATGAGGGCAGACAGTACAGTTACAATACAGTTCAACACGGATAGGGATCAGAGGGCCCTGCTCGTTCGAGCTTACAACCTAGAAACCAAATTGAAATCACTTTTACATCTTGAAAAATTGGACACAATTGTTTAAAACTTTGGGCCAGTTAAGCACTTTCGCCCGGTGGGAAGCGATTTATAGAGCACACCCTTTCACCCCAGGAAAAGAAAAAAAAAAAAAAAAAAATCGCTTCTTTTATGTAAAACTTCAAATCCACTGAATAGAACCTCCCCCCTCTGTGTACACCTCGTGATCGGAAGCAGAAGTGCCGTGTTTGTTTACTTGTGGCGTGGGTTCGTGACCCAGAACAATTGTAACGCGTCTGGGAGGAGAACATTTGGAACGCGTCTGGAGGAGTACATTTGTAACGCGCCTGGCGGAGAACATTTGTAACGCGCCTGGCGGAGAACATTTGTAACGCGCCTGGTGGAGAACATTTGTAACGCGCCTGGCGGAGAACATTTGTAACGCGCCTAGAGGAGAACATTTGTAACGTGTTAGGAGGAGAACAATTCTAACGCGTCTGGAGGAGAACATTTGTAACGTGTCTGGCGGAGAACATTTGTAACGCGCCTGGAGGAGAACATTTGTAACGCGCCTGGAGGAGAACATTTGTAACACGTCAGGAGGCGAACATTTGTAACACGTCAGAAGGAGAACATTTCTAACGCGTCAGGAGGAGAACATTTCTAACGCGTCTGGGAGGAGAACATTTCTAACGCGTCTGGAGGAGAACATTTCTAACGTGTCTGGAGGAGAACATTTGTAACACGTCTGGAGGAGGATACGTGCTGACGTCACCACGCAGTCTCGTTAGGAGGACGGGTTCTTGTTTGTAGTCGGCCGGCTCTGCTGTATATGCGCGATTTTAACCTTTTTATATGTACAATACTTTATTTTTATATTAAACATTGTTTGAGGCAATATTACGCTATGGATGGTCTTTTCTTCCCTTATGCATGGCTGGGGTACTGGGCCTCTAAATCCGAGTCGTACGGCGCCAGGAGCATTTGGAATATCTATGCAGCCATTCAAATTACAGCTTACAGGATGATCTCCTGCACAAGCAAAGGCCCTGGCTGGGTTCAAGCCATCCGCCCGGTTTTGCTTGCCAGCTGGTAAGCAGGTCTTTCTTAAGGTGGTGTCACGTTTTGTTTGATCAAGCTCACTTGTGGTGTTTGTTTTCGATCAGAATTGAACTGTTATCTATTACCTGTTACCTACAAGCAATTGTTTGAACAAATCCTTCAAGCAGCGCAGCTTTTCTTTTCCATATTCTTTTTGTGCATATCTTAAAATAAGCTGCTGCTCATTGGATATTTATCATTTTTTATCATTTGATTTATTTACTGTATTAATATTTTGACTGAGCGTAGTTTTTTTCCCCCAGTACCTGAAGGCTGCTTTCATAAACTCGTTAGATAAACTTAGGATTCTTGATGCTGTCCAACAACCAGGGTAACATTTTCCTGTTCTGAGAAAGTTAAGCTCCATACACGCCATTAGATTTTCCTGCAGATTTTTGTCTTCAGATTTACCAAAACCCACATAGTGCGAGGGCCGGCCTGATTGCATACAAATTGAAACTCTCATGCCCTGTACACATCGGATTTTCCGGCGGAGAAAGTGCGATCGGATTATGTTTTTTGGAAATTCCAATCGTGCATCGGACTTTTTCCATCAGAATTTCCGACACACAAAGTTTGAGAGCAGGCTATAAAATTTTCCGACAACAAAATCCGATCCTTTAAATTCCGATCGTGTGTAGACAATTCCGATGCACAAAGTGCCACGCATGCTCAGAATAAATTAAGAGGCGAAAGCTATTGGCTACTGCCCCGTTTATAGACCCTACGTACGTGTTTTACGTCACCGCGTTCAGAATGATCGGATTTTCCGTCAACTTTGTGTGACCGTGTGTATACAAGACAAGTTTGAGCCAACATCCGTCGGAAAAAATCCTAGGATTTTGTTGTCGGAATGTCCGATCAATGTCCGACCGTGTGTATGGGGCATTGTGCTGCGTACACTCGATCGCACATTCCGACAATAAAATCCATGTTTTTTTTTTTCCTTCGGATGTCGGCTCAAACTTGTCTTGCATACACACGGTCACACAAATCTTGTCGGAAATTGCGAACATCAAGAACGCGGTGACGTACAACGCGTACGACAAGCCGAGAAAATTGAAGTTCAATAGCCAGTGCGGCTCTTCTGCTTGATTCTGAGCATGCGTGGCACTTTGTGCATCAGAATTGCGTACACGCGATCAGAATTTACGACAACGGATTTTGTTGTCGGAAAATTCGAGATCCAGATCTCAAAATTTTGTTTGGCGTAAATTCCGACGGAAAATGTCCGATGGAGCCTACACACGGGCGGAATTTCCGACAACAAGCTCCCATCGAACATTTGTTGTCGGGGCATTAAGGTTTGACCTCAAATTATATGGTTTGGGTAAATCTGAAGACAAAAATCTGCAGGAAGTCTAATAGTGTGTATGGGGTCCGAAGCCTGGTGCTCACGATCAGGATTGTTGGCCAACAAAGCGTCAGACTTTTGTCTGAAGGGTGTGTGCCGGGAACTTGTCTTGCATACAAACGG
This sequence comes from Lithobates clamitans, assembly GCA_037952925.1. NCBI lineage: Eukaryota > Metazoa > Chordata > Amphibia > Anura > Ranidae > Lithobates > Lithobates clamitans. Next base: position 1,272,700 of record JBBGZY010000528.1, read on the forward strand.
TACACAATTGTCGGCCAACAAACACGGACGCAGTGACGTACTAAGTGGCATTTCAGATCTTGAGCACCACCCTTTGGGCTCCTTCTGCTAATGTCGTGTTTGGTGAGCATTGTTCCCAAGCATGCGTGTTTGGACTTTTGTGCGTAGACGGTACGAAAATCTGACCACAGACCGTTGTTTGCCGAAAATTTACTAACCTGCCATCAAACATTTGTTGGTGGAAAGTTGGACAACAATCGTCTGATGGAGCGTACAAACGGTCGGATTTTAGGCAGTCTGTCATCACACAATTCCCGATCGTGTGTACGAGGCGTAACTTTGGGTTCCTGAGTGTCTGTTTGCATTGCTTTTGCCCATACGGGATCAAGTTGACCTTCTGACTACTATCCATATTATATCATTTTGTGGTCATCTTCATCCACATATCTAGTAGGTCATATTTGGCCTACCATATAGTAGTAATACCATATAGTAGTAGTACCGAATAGTAACAAACTAATGCTGGCCATACACTATACGAAAAAAAATCGGCCGAAAATCGATCCGTTTGTTTTTTCGGCCAGTTAATGGGCACTAAATCGTTGGGACGTTTTCGAGCCGAAAAAACTAAGGACCAGATTGGAAATTTTATGCCGAACAAACGATAAATTGAAAGGTTAATGTGTTTCCCGTCCGAACAGTCTGCACTAGGTATATGTAAAAAAAAAAAAAGGAACAAAAAAAAAAAAAAAAAAGATTTATTTATGTCCACTGAATGATTTATCGGTCATTACATGATGGCACAATCGTTTGCGGTCACGGCCGAACGTTCGTTCTTTCGAAAATGGGTTCGGTCGATTTTTCGTATAGTGTATGGCCAGCATAAGAGTACAAAACTTACCTCCTTAGTATTATCCTCTTTAAATGAGGGGTCTTAAAAGAGTTTCTGCACTTTTATATACATAAGAGTTTAAAAAAAATATATAAATAATAATAATAAAAAAAAAAGGGGGGGGGAAGAAAAAATGTGTGGAAACCCTCATATGTGAACCCAGCCTGAAACTGACCAGCAGCAGCACAGATTTATTCCAGAATAGTAAACCTTGCTGGTTAGTAAGAAGTAAATGAGTCGATTTAAGCCTACTTTTTTTTTTTTTTTTTTAAGCCCCATCAACACTACATAAAAAAAACAAAAAACAAAAACAAACAAAAAAAACAAACAAAAAAACAAAAACAAAACAAAACAAAAAAAACATCCCCACACAAAACAAAAACTAAAAAAAACTAAAATAAAATAATAGTATAATGAAAACTCAAAAATACCACGCATGAAACAACCCTGGATTTTTGTTGGAAGTACTTGTAGCAAAGAAAGAACAAAAAGCAGGTCAACCGAAATAATAAAAAAGGAACTATCAACCACAACACAATATACCCAAAATACAAAAACTCCAAAATACCACTCCCTGAAACCAAACCAACAATTCTTGTAAAGGAAAGCCTTCCAGCAAAAGCAAAAAAAAAAAAAAGAAAACCCAGCCACACTGCACAAAAATGCACTGAAAAAAAATGAATCTCAAACCCAATGTGAGGGCAAACCTGGACCTCACCTCTATTTCAGAGGCAGGTAGATGAGGACAGATTGGGGCTCTACTATTTTCTGTAATTGTACCAGGATTGGTAGGAGGTAGGAGGTAGGGGGTAGGGGGTGGGGGGGAGTTTAAAAAAGGGAATTGCTACTAACTACAAAAATATTTAGAACCGAAAGGAATTATCACTTACCTGCAAGGAGCATAAAGCCAATAAAATATATAACATCCTCCATGACTCTTCTTGGGTCTAGTCTTCCAATCTGTCCCGGGTGGACACAGCTTGTGCTTTTTATCACATACTAATTATCACTCCAGGTATATATATCTAGCAGCTCAGTCTGCAGCACCTTTCAAAGAATGTAGACAGACCTGTTCTAAGGGAAGTGTTGCCTTCTTTCATTGATATGCAGAATTTCTATTGATATTCAATCACATGGTCGTTTTTTTGGTGTCAAATCTCTACCTGACTCGGACCAGCGTTATCATTTCTAAGATGATTGTTAGTGTTGCGAATGGCTTCTTGTTAAGACTTGTAGCAGCTATGCTGTAGCTTTGCTGAGCCGAAGTGCAGCGCGTCTGCATCACGCTACAGACATTAAACATTCGTACGCAGGGCGGGATTTAAAATTAGGCACAGTAGGCTTGTGACTATAGACTGCAGAGGAAAAGGGGCTGCATTTCCTTGAATTACCCTTGAATAAACATTTTTTTATACATATATATATAAGGGTAGTGATTAAATAAAATTTATATAAAATTTATATATTATATATAATATAATTTTTTTTTTCCATTTAATCACTATCATTATATATATATATATATATATATATATATTTAAATTTTATTTAATCACTATCATTATATATATATATATATATATATATATATATATTAATATTAACAATAATAATTCTCATGTGTTTAATTGATTATTGTGGGCATAGTTATGTTCAGCGCTGTCACTACTATGGTCAATCAGCTGTCCTGTAATTTTGTCATAACAGAAAATTCAGGAATGGAGCAAGTTGGAGTAAAGCTAAGACATAACATCCTTGAATTATTGTTGAATAAACATTTTTCAATCACTAGTAGAAACACAGTGTTACCAATAAAAAAAAAAAAACAAGCGTTTTCCAAAAAAAAACATTATATATATATATATATATATATATATATAAAGATTTACATTTTTTATATATGTATAAAAATAAAGATTTACATTTCTTTAAATATATATATATATATATATATATATATATATATATATATATATATATAAATATATTTAGCACCCTGTAGCTTAGGCAGGGAGCTCCTCACAAATTGACTTGCCAGGAGTAGTTATCCTGGTTTATGGATAGAGATCCATTGATTTCTCCCTAAGTTTGGCCTTGTTGCACTTTTCTCTTCTGCCACTAGGTGGCCGGGTACTTGGTGGTACTGGATATGAGGACAACCCAAGGTGAGGTTATGAGTATATGGGGTATCTCAGTCAATGGGCGGGGGTTTTCTTGAATCCCTTGGCCTGCTGGGAGCACCTATATATTCGGGTGAGGTCAGGTGATCTCTGTTCTGTGCCACCTGGACGGCTGTCTGGGTGGACGTGTGTCGTCTGCCCTGGGCTGCTAGGCCGGAGATTGGGCCTATCCCAGGGGCATCTGGCTGCCAGGCTGTGTGAGGGCCTATCCAGAAGTAAGAAGGCAGTGTAGGGTTGGGTTTGCGGCTTGCAGTCCAACCAAAAGGGACCAGTTCTGCCGGCCGGAGAACCTGTCGTGATTGGAGGTAGAAGGGGAGCTGTCGCCATTAAAGGACCAACCACCTTTACCAGGGACCACTGTGAGTAACTGAAGCAAGTACCGGAGCAGTATTCTCACCGAACGGGCACAGTGGAAAACCGGGAAACTTCAGGCGGTGATCAAGTCAGGGACCCAACCAGCGGAGGAGACGTTTGCAGAGCAGCCTTGTGTGTCAAGCCAGGGACCTCGCCAGTCAGCGGGGGGTGAAGCTTGAGAAGTATCTGGAGTGCCAAGCTAGGGACCCAGCAGGGAAGCCGGGAAAAAAAAATCACAATTGGCAATTCACATTAGTTAATGTTTCACAATTGAGAAAATGTCATTAGGGAAGGTCTTCTGCTGATCTTTAGTGTTAGTTTTGGGCTCTTAGCAACACTTTGCTGAATGTTTGATAACACTAAACCAGTTCAGGGAGGTGTGAGAGGTGCACAGCGGGAACTATGATGACCAGGCTAACGATAATTATATACTATATATACATATTATCCAGCAGTAGTTTACGGGTCCATTTGTATTTTTGTAAACACTTTAATGTCTATGGACACAGTTGCACTGAGATCAAGTCACTTTCAGGATAAGCCTCCTGGAGACTAAGCTGCATTTAGCTGGTCTGAATTGACTGTGGTCTTGCACCGAGATGAAATAAATGGTGAAATACATATAATGAGGGTATATGTCTGACATTCAAAAAGAGAACAAATCAGAGCAAATACTGTATGTAAATAAAGACACAGCAGCTGAACACCAGGGTCAAATATCAAATCCCTAAAAAGCAATAAAAAACAGGCGGTGCAGCGCTAAAATAAAAGCAGCAACAGTCTATAAATAACTCAATCAATCCGACCAATCATGTGTGATGTGACTTCATGCTGACATCTCAGTGACTTTCTGTGATCCCTCCACCAGTGTAAAAGGATGGCCTCTCACCTTATGGCTGGGACCCTTTGATTATAGAGGGTCAGAAGTACTTTCCCTTACGGGTCAAATGTGGATGATGCACTTTAGATCCAGATCGGTCAAACAGCAGGACAAGGGCAAGCATATGGCAGTATAAAACACTCTCCCGGCATTTTAGTTTATATGAAACACAAAGAGTACAACATAGTGCTCTCCATAAAATACAATTTTATTAACTAAAATGACAAATGTTGCACTCATCCATTGCCGGATACTGTAGCGTGTATAGGAGAAGATGCGAGATGGCCGCGGGTGACGTCACGGCGCTTCCTTCCTTCCGAACGCATTGCGTCCCAGTGGGCGGGGACTTCATCAGGGATTGATACGGAAGGAGCGTGGACACCCGCGTATTATACTAACTACGTTACCATAGCGACACTCGTCATCAAGCTACGTAACAAGAGCGGAGGGCAGAGATTACTATGCAGGGATAGAATCCCGGAAGTGTCCCCACTTATAGAAAAACGGACAAACGGAAACAAATCAGAATATAATAATGTAAATTCGCAGCTTACAAAGCATAAAATAACCACCGTGGTGGCAGAGGAAAATGCTAGTAAGTGCACAACCGGAGGGAATAATACCAAGCAAACATAAATATTACCCAAGATATAAAAATAATATATATCTGCATATATTAATTTATAAGAAGTAAAAATTGTATAAAAATATATATAATATATTAAAAAAGTGTCATCCGCGACCATCTATTCCATCAACAACGAACCATAATTAAAATAATCAACGATCAGTAATAAAACAATTCGTATCAAAATCAACATTCAATCCATCAGGGCAAAGAACACGGGTTTCATGTATCCAATAAGATTCCCTTTTGCTCAACTGTCGTATAAAATGACCCCCTCTCCAGTGTCTGGTGACCCTCTCAAAACCCCAAAATTTTAAACTCTTGGGGTTCTGTTGGTGAAATAATTTAAACAGTTTGGACACGTTATGGGTCTTGAGACCTCTTTTGATATTATTGAGGTGTTCCGCCAACCTAACGTGCAGGGGTCTGGAGGTTCTGCCAATATATTTGGAGCCCACAGCCGCACTCCAACATATAGACAACCCCCACCGGATCACAAGTAATAAGTTGCTTAAAGTGGAGTTCCACCCACTTTTACAACTCTTCAGCATCCCTCACTAAACTGTGCACTGTAAACACATTGGATATTTTTTTTCTCAGCACCTCCTGTATATCTGCTGTATTCATTTCTCACTTCCTCCTCCCTGGCCGCGGCCCATCGCATCATTTCCTGTTTGCAATGCCTTCTGGGAAGGGGCGGCAACTTCCTCTGACACTGCCGTTGCTATAGAAACCTGACCTGAAACCTATTACACTGCTTGTGCTGCACTGAGCATGTGCGAGATCTGCAAGGATGAGATCCAGGAAGAAATACAGTCTGGCTTCAGATGCCCACACTTAAGATGGCCACGGCCTGCTGTAAGTTTATAAAATAACAAACTACTGCTATAAACTAACAAAACAGACCTTAGTTTACAGACTAACTTTACTAGAATACATTAAGCTTGTGTATTATAGGGGGATTTTTATTTAAAAAGTATCATTTCGGCCGGAACACCACTTTAATGTCATATTCTCTATTGGTGGCTGATGCTAGGAACTTTTTTCGTTTTTTTTGATGTTTCCTTTAGAATGCTTACATGGGATACACCGTCCACAGGCGTAAAAGCCCCCCAACAATGAGAATAATTTGTCAGTAAGAGGAACTGGAGGATTGAGGACGCCAGGGGGCTAGGCGATCTCTTAATGAGGGAGCTTTTTTATAGATAAACTGCGGTCGCTCTGGTAAAACAGGACCTAAAACCTTGTCCTGCTTTAAAATAGACCAATTTCTTAGAATGATTTTTTCGAATTTACGGTATTGCACATTATAACCTAAAATCATTTTAAAATTATGGTTATCCCCATTGGAATCTTTATTAAGGTCAGAGACCAATAAACGTCTATCCGTGGATTTAACCCTCAAAATTTTTCAAAAGATCTTCTAAATTATTTCGATCATAACCTTTTTGTTCAAACCTGGAAAAGAGAACGTGAGACTGAGTAACAAAGTCATCCTCATTGGCGCAGTTTCGACGTAATCTAATAAACTGTCCCCTGGGGATGTTGCGCAACCAAGAACGGTGGTGACAACTCCCCAGGGGAATATAGGAATTACGATCGGTAGGTTTGAAGTAATTAGTAAGTTTAAAACGATCGTTGTCAACACTAATGACCAGATCAAGATAAACAACCTTCTCAGGATCAATAGTCCATGTCAAGGATATATATGGTTATTATTCAGAGATTCAATGAAGGCATCAAGCTTCGATCTATCCCCCTTCCAGATCATGATGTGATCCTCTATGAATCTGCGATAACAAATGAGTTCAGGGGGACGATTTAAGAATACAGCCTCTTCCTCCCAGTGGGACATAAAAATGTTAGCCACACTGGGAGCAAAGCGTGCCCCCATAGCCACTCCCCTGGTTTGTAGATAGAATTCCTTGTTGTACCAGAAATAATTCCTGGTTAAACAGAAGTCAAGACAACCAAGGAGAAATTCCTGATGTTTACCTGACAGAGAAGAAGAAGAGAGGGCCCATATGTCTGACATTATATATAAACATCATAGAACGCTCTTCGTAAAAAAAAAAAAGAGAACAATTTTTAAAAAAAGGGCAATTATAAATCTGCAGAGATAACTAGTTTCCTTTAAAGATGAAATATCAGCATTTTCAACATTTTCTATGAAATTAGTTTTTTTTTTCTGGTGCATATTGATTATTTATAGCTTGTGTATACTGGTTATTATTTTCTGATGTAGTTTTGTTTATTATTTTTTGATAAAGAAATATTCACTTTTTTAAATTATGTCTTGTGTTCTAGTACATAATAAAGAATATAATTTCATAGTTTTTTTGAAATGTATGTCTTGTTTGGCACCTTTAAAAGTTCCACCTTTTTTGTTTATTTTTTTTTATATATTTCTTCTGAGTTTCTTTGGGATGTGGTGCCTGTTGGTCTTTCCTCCTATTTTATTTATGTAATATTTTCTGATGCATTTTGTTTTTTTTATGGTGTATACTGGTTATTATTTTATGGTGTATACTGGTTATTATTTTACGGTGCATGTTGTTTATTATTTGCTGATGTATACTGGTTACTATTTTCTGATGTATACTGGTTATTATTTCCTGATATGTATACTGGATATTTTTTATTTTTTGGTGTACACTGGTTATTATTTTCTGATGTATTTTGGTTATTATTGTTTATGTACTGTATACTGGTTATTATTTTCTTATGTAATTTGTTTTTTTATTGTTTATGTACTATATACTGGTTATTATTTTACTGATGTATTTTGTTTTTTTTATTGTTTATGTACTGTATACTGGTTATTAGTTTATGGTAAATACTGTTTTTTTTTTCTTCTGTATATACTGTTCATTATTTTAGAGCGCATATTGGTTTGTATTTTCTGCTGAATACTGGCTATTATTTTCTGGTGTATATTAATTATTATTTCCTGTTATATACTGTTTTTTGTTTTTGTTTTCCTGTGTATATTGATTATTATTTTCTAGTATATGCTGGCTATTATTTTCTGATGCATATTGATTATTATCTGGTATATACTGGCTATTATTTTCTGATGTATATTGATTATTATTTTTTGCTGTATACTAGTTTTTATTTTGTGATGTGTATGATTTTTAGTTTTCTGCTGAATACTGGCTATTATTTTCTGGTGTATATTAATTATTGTTTCCTGTTTATATACTGTTTTTTTTGTTTTTGTTTTCCTGTGTATATTTATGATTATCTGGTATATACTGGCTATTATTTTCTGATGTCATTTGATTATTATTTTCTGCTGTATACTAGATTTTTTTTTATGATGTGTATGATTTTTTATTTTCTGCTGTATACTGGGTTTTTTATTTTTCATTCTAAAAATAATGATTATGTTCTTGAGTTCCTGTTGTCCTAGGCTGATGACATATGTGTGGCACTTACAAGAATGAACATGACTGTCTCTGTCTCTCTCTCTGCCTCGGGACAAATGACAAGAGAATTACATTCTTTTAGTTTTCTATTTTTGTTTAGTCATGCAAGAGCATACAACGAAAGTCCAGAGTATTTTTGGATAAAACATATTTTGTATTATGATTCAAGTGCTACATTTCAAGTATTTTCCATGTGACTTCACGTGCAAAGTTTTGTTACACTATTAAATGTGCAGATTTGCAAGCTATCCAGTAGGAGGTGCTCTGTATATCACCATAGGAACTCAGCCTCCCTGCTTAACCACTTCAGCCCCGGAAGATTTGGCTGCTCAATGACCAGGCCATTTTTTGCGATACAGCCCTGCGTCGCTTTAACAGAGAATTGGTCGGTCGTGCGACGTTGTACCCAAATAAAACTGACGTCATTTTTTTCTCACAAATAGAGCTTTCTTTTTGGTGGTATTTGATCACCTTCTGAGATTTTTATTTTTTGCGCTATAAACAAAAGAAGAGTGACAATTTTGAAAAAAACACAATATCTTTTACTTTTTGCTATAATAAGCCCTCATGCACACAGGCTGTTAAAAAAACGTTATGAAAACGCCAGTAACTTTGCAGTGATTTTTTTTAACTTTTTTCAGCGTTTTTCAGCGTTTTTGCAATAGCGTTTTTTAGCGTTTTTGAGCTTTTTTTTTTTTTTAATTTTTTTTTTTTTTTTTTGTTTTTTCAATGGATCAAAAACGCTAAAAAACGTTGGTGAATGACGTTTTTGAGCGTTTTTGAGCGTTTTTCAGCGTTAGAGCGTTTTTACAGCTGAAAAACGTCTCTCAGAACCCACTGGTCCTGGGTTTTTTTTACAGCTTAAAAACGCCTATACCACTTGCAGCTCAAAAACGCCTAGGTGGGCATGAAGCCATAGACTAACATAGACAGGCCTTTTTAAGCTGCAAAAAAAGCTCAAAAAAGCAGCTGTAAAAACGTCCGTGTGCATGAGGACTTAATATCACAAATTTAAAAAAAAAAAAATTTCTTCAAACAATGTATTCTTCTACATATTTTTGGTAAAAATTTTTCAATAAGCCTATATTGATTGGTTTGCGTCTACAAAATAGGGGATAGATTTATGGCATTTTTATTATTATTATTATTTTTACTAGTAATGGCGGCGATCTGCGATTTTTTTATCGGGACTGCAATATTGCGACGGACAGATCGGACACTTTTGACATGTTTTTCGGACCAGTGACATTTATACAGCGATCAGCGCTATAAAAATGCACTGATTACTGTATAAATGTCACTGGCAGGGAAGGGTTTAACACTAGGGGGCGATCAAGGGGTTAACTGTGTGTTCCCTCAGTGTGTTATAACTGTGGGGGGATGGGACTAACTAGGAGAGATGACAGATCGCTGTCCCTACTTTGTAGGAACACATGATCTGTCTTCTCTCCTCTGACAGCACGGGCATTTGTGTGTTTATACACAAATGCCCGTGCTGGCTCTCGTGCACACGATCGCGCCCGCCGGCCACGCGCATCGGGTCCCCCACTGTGCATCAGGCGCGCGCCCTCTGGTGGCTCTCCTAGACAAAGCCGTATATATATATATATATATATATATATATATACGGGATTTCGCCCAGGAGAGCCATTCTAACGCAGTATATCTGTGTGAGCCGGTCGGGAACCGGTTAATATGTCATATACAGAATATAGTTTGCATTTATAGATACATTGTTGCCATTTACCACATCCACTCTTTTTAGCTGATCTGTGTCCGTGTGATCTGCGGCTGGTGGGCCGGTGTGTGTCTGATTGCCCGGGAGCTGCGATGCAGGCTGGGCGCCCTCCCTCCCCCTTCCACACCAGTTGGATGCGTGCGATTGGGCGGGGGCGTTCCCACCGTGCATCGCCGCCACCCGTTTTAATCAATTTTTCAAAATATTCGGAAATTCAAATTTTCGAAAATTCGGAAGTTTGAAAATTCAGAAATTCATAAATTTGAAATTTCGTAAATTTGAAATTTCATTAATTCAAACTCCTGACAATTTGTAAATTTGAAAATTCGTAGATTTGAAAATTCATAAATTTGAAAATTCAAAAATTCGAATTCTCGAAAATTTATAAATTCAAAAATCTGAAATAATAACTAACTAATAATAACTTAACTATTGCTAACTATTAAGTTATAGGTATTGGAATCTCCTTTCAAAATTGGCTGTTAGTGAACGTAACAAATACTAATTTATCCGAAGTTACGAATTATCCGAAATAACGAATGCCGTATCTAAACAAGTGGAACGGAACAAATTAATAATAATAATATTTTTATTATTGTTATTTATTATTATTATTATTATTATTATTATTATTATAATGATTATTAACGAATAATTATTATTATTATTATTATTATTATTATTATTATTAACAAATGGAACGGAACAAATTAATAATAATAATATGTTTATTATTGTTATTTATTATTATTATTATTATTATTATTATTATTATTAATAACCAATAATTATTATTATTATTAACAAATGGAACGGAACAAATTAATAATAATAATATTTTTATTGTTATTTATTATTATTATTATTATTATTATTATTATTATTATTATTAACTAATAATTATTATTATTATTATTATTATTAACAAATGGAACGGAACTAATTATTAATAATAATAATAATAATAATAATAATAATAATAAATAACAATAATAAAAATATTATTATTATTAATTTGTTCTGTTCCATTTGTTTAGATACGGCATTCGTTATTTTGGATAATTCGTAACTTCGGATAAATTCGTATTTGTTACGTTCACTAACAGCCAATTTTGAAAGGAGATTCCAATTTGTATCTAAACAAATGGAACGAAACAAATTAATAATAATAATATTTTTATTATTGTTATTTATTATTATTATTATTATTATTATTAATAATAATTTGTTCCATTCCATTTGTTTAGATGCGGCATCCGTTATTTCGGATAATTCGTAACTTCGGATAAATTCGTATTCGTTACCTTCACTAACAGCCAAATTTGAAAGGGAATTCCAACACCTTTAATTTAATAGATAGAATAACTAACTAATAATATAACTTTCTTAATTTTTGGATTTTATTTCTTACTTTCGGATTTTCTAACGTAGGAATTTACGAATTTTGGAATTTCCGAATTGCAATTGTAACGAAAAACCCGAAAAACGAACAAAAATAAAACAAACAAATTTTTCGGCGGTGCACATGTCCATTGTCTATAGGACACATGACTTATGGGTCAGCCCCTCCTCCCGTCTTTTGCACAACGCCGTGTAAATTCCTAGAACAAGTTCCGTCTCCCCACCATGATCCACGCTCCATCATTCCACCTCGAGTCATCACTGTTTATCTAGAGACACGACGCGGGACGTTCAGCTTTTGTTTGTCTTGCTAAATAATTGCTCCAGCTGTAGGTCTAGTGGATTGGAACATTGCGTAAAGTCAGATAATGACTTGTTTAAAAGACGAAACTTGTTAGAGGATAAAGAGACAACACTTGTTTGGCTGACATCAGAGCTAAGCTACCTGAACCTGTTTATCAAGTGGATTCATTTTTATGACAGTGCAGATCATAGTCACATGCGGGAAGTCATGTCTCCTTTCTATTTATGTCATGTTTTTTTTGGTGTTCTAAGGAATGATATGTCGCCATAAGGGGTGTATGTTATCTGAAGGTGTTGGGGTATATCCACTTGCCACAATACGTATATACACTAAATTATCAAAAGTATTGGGACGCCTGCCTTTACACGCACATGGACTTTAATGGCATCCCACTCTTAGTCTGTAGGGTTCAATATTGAGATGGCCCGCATATTGCAGCTATAACAGCTTCAACTCTTCTGGGAAGGCCGTCCACAAGGTTTAGGAGTGTGTCTATGGGAGTGTTTGACCATTCTTCCAGAAGAGCATTTGTGAGGGCAGGCACTGATGTGAATGAGAAGGTCTCTGTTCTAATTCATCCCAAAGGTGTTCTATGGGGTTGAGGTCAGGACTCACAAACTCGCTCATTCATGTCTTTATGGACCTTGCTTTGTGCACTGGTGGGCAGTCATGTTGGAACAGGAAGGGGCCAACCCCAAACTGTTCCCACAAAGATTGGAGCATGAAATTGTCCAAAATGTCTTGGTATGCTGACGCCTTAAGAGTTCCCTTCACTGGAATTAAGGGGCCAAACCCAATCCCTGAAAAACAACCCCCCACCATAATCCCCCCTCCACCAAATGATTTGGACCAGTGCACAAAGCAAGTTCCATAAAGACATGGAAGAGCAAGTTTGGGGTGGAGGAACTTGACTGGCCTGCACAGAGTCCTGACCTCAACCCGATAGAACACCCTTGAGATGAATTAGGCCTGGTTCACACCTATGCATTTTTTAGTGCGTTTTCAGTTTTTGCAGAAACACACTACAGTCCATATAACATGGTTTCCAATGGATGTAGTTCACATCTGTGCATTTTATGGAAAAGGCCAGGGATTTTTTTTCTGGTTTTTGGTTCCATGGTCTTCAATGGATCAAAAGCGTGCATTGAAAAAAAGCAAAATGCACCTGGAATATGCAAACTGCAACCTGCATAGATGTGAATCAGGCCTTAGAGAGGAGACTGCGGGCCAGGCCTTCTCGTCCAACATCAGTGCCTCACAAATGCTCTTCTGGAAGAATGGTCAAACATTCCCATAGACACACTCCTAAACCTTGTGGACGGCCTTCCCAGAAGAGTTGAAGCTGTTATAGCTGCAAAGGGTGGGCCAACTCAATATTGTACCCTATGGACTAAAGCCTCGTACACACGATCGGATTGTTGGCAGGGGATTGTCTAACGACAGACTGTTGTCCTAAAATCTTACCATTAGTGTGCTCCTTTTGACAATTGTTGTCCGATTTTTGGCCAACAAATGTTGAATGACAGGCTAGAAAATTTTCGGCGGACAACGGTTTGTTGTCAGATTTTCGGATGGTCAGTACACAAGTCCATCACACAAAAGTCGAAAGTACAAACACACATGATCGGAATCAATGTTCACCAAACAGGAAACTGGCAGAAGGGGCCCAAAGGGTGGCGCTCAAGAGCTGAAATTCCTCGTAGTACGTCACCACGTTCGTGTTTGTGGCACGACAATTGTGTACCGTTAGTATGCAAGACAAGATCCTGGCACACGCCCTTTTGACAAAAATCAGACGCTTGGCTTAAGACTGGGATGCCATTAACTGCTTGCCGACCAGCTGCCATCATTATACAGCGGCAGGTCGGCACGTTCCCGCGATACGCCGTAGCTATACGTCGGCTCCTTTAAGCGGGATAGCAGGCGCGTGCTTGCGCCCGCTGCACTGCGGGGTTGCAGATGCTTGTGGCCGACAGTCGCGATGACCGCCGGCCACAAGCGATCGCGGGCACGAGAGGCAAAACAGGGATGTGTGTGTGTAAACACACACATCCCTGTTCTGTTCTGTGAGGAGAGGAGACACAGATCGTGAGATCCTAATAGCTAGGAACCACGATCTGTCATCTCCTATAGTCAGTCCCCTCCCCCCTACTGTTAGAACACACAGTCAGGGAACACATTTAACCCCTTGATCGCTCCCTAGTGTTAACCCCTTCCCTGCCAGTGACATTTACACAGTAATCAGAGCATTTTTATAGGACTGATCGCTGTATAAATGACAATGGTCCCAAAAATGTGTCAAAAGTGTCCGATGTGTCCGCCATAATGTCTCAGTCACGATAAAAATCGCAGATAAAAAAAAAATGCTATAAATCTTTCCCCTATTTTGTAGACACTATAACTTTTGGGCAAACCAATCAATATACGCTTAGTGCGATTTTTATTACCAAAAATATGTAGAAGAATACATATTGGCCTAAACTGAGAAAAAAATAGCTTTTTTTTAAAAAAAAAATTGGGGATATTTATTATAGCAAAAAGTACAAATAGTGTTTTTTTTTCTAAAAAATTGTAGGTCTTTTTTTGTTTATAGCGCAAAAAATTAAAAAAAAACTGCAGAGGCGATCAAATACCACCAAATACCTACCCAATTTTGTTTGGGTACAACGTCTCACGGCCGCGCAAATTGTCACTTAAAGCGACGCAGCGCCGAATCAAAAAAAAAAAAAAAAATGTTCTGGTCATAGAGCAGCCAAATCTTCCGGGGCTGAAGTGGTTAAAGTCCATGTGCGTGTATTGGCAGGTGTCCCAATACATTTGACAATATAGTGTATGTGCTTCATTTAAAGCCCCGGGGGTCATTGTATTTAAATTATTTGTTTTCAAAAAAATAAAAAATATATCCTTGTCCAAGGATTATAAATTGTGCACGCTGACATCACAGTGCCTCGTATACAAGTTACACACAAAAATGATACATAGTATAGTAAATCAAGAGTCTGCTAGTAATAATGTAAACCATGTTCCATAAATAGAATAGTATGTTGTCTATATGGCTATATATATATATAGAGAGAGAGAGAGAGAGCGCCATATAGACTATATATATATATATATATATATATATATATATATATATATATATATATATATATATTGTCTATATGGCTATATATTTATGGCTATCCATAAATCTCTAGCAAACTGAGGAAACAAAAGAGAGACCCTCTGTGATGAATCGTATAGATAGAATGGCTCATTGCGACTGATGTAGTTTGCAATTCTACCACAAAGGGCTGTATACTGTGTATCCATGGGTTGCCCGAGCAACTGTCCATAGATGTCATTTGCGTAGTCTCAAGTGGTGGGGTTGTAACCATAGACTAGGTAGGATTGCAAGAACTCCAACCCTCATCAGTGGTGCTCACAAGGCATGCTTCGCAGTGACAATAGCTGCAATACTCCAAGGTGAGTCACGAGGAAGGAGAATGAGCGCAAGTCTGGCGAGTTTATCGCTCAATCAAAAAGTAAACAGAATGGCGAGGCTCAAAGACGAGGTCAATGCAGCCCAATCATGAATGCACTCAGACAGCCATAACCAGGGATTTTTTTTTTCTCAAAGGCTAGGTGCAAGAACCCCCCCCCCCCCCCCACTTTCTGAATCACCTCATTTTTCCTCCCCTACCCACCTTCCAGTACTGCCCATTATTGAGAATACAGAACCAAGTCTCATTTTGGTGCCAAGTAATGTGTATTACAAGAAAAGCAGTAAAAACAGATCCCCCTGCAGTCAGCAATAACAATAGAACCTCCAGCAACAATAGATCCCCCTCCAACAACAATGGACCGCCCGCAGCAAAATATCCCCCAGCAACTATAAGACCCCCTGGCAGCAATAACAGGTCTCCCCACAGCCAGCATCAATAGACCCCCCAGTAGCCAACAACAATAGACCCCTCCATCACCAGCAACATAAGACCCACCCCCACCGACAATAGACTTCCCCAGCAACAATAGACCCCCCCCCCCCCCCGTACAAAAGCAGATTCCTTACAGCTATAATAGATCTCCCTGCAACCCAAATTAGTAGACCCTTCAAGACACCCCAGCAACCCTTGCATATATTCAGTTCTGGAGATGCCGGAATGCGTTCTCCTGTATTCCTGCTGGGAAAAGCCCTGGCCATAACACCAGTTTCAAATCCACGTGGCACGAGTGGGACATACACATTACGTGTATCACTAGTACTTATCAGTCACGGGCAACATCTCCATAAAGCTTACGTTGAGGGGAAAAAGTATTTGACCCCCTGCTGATGTTGTACGTTTGCCCACTGACAAAGAAACGATCAGTCTATAATTTCATTGGTCGGTTTATTTTAATAGTGAGAGACAGAATAACAACAAAAATATCCAGGAAAACGCATTTCAAAAAAAGTTATCAATTTATTTGCATTTTAATGAGTGAAATAAATATTTGACCCCTTCACAAAACATGACTTAGTACTTGGTGGCAAAACCCTTGTTGGCCATCACAGAGGTCAGACGTTTCTTGTGGTTGGCCACCAGGTTTGCACACATCTCAGGAGGGATTTTGTCCCACTCCTCCTTGCAGATCCTCTCCAAGTCATTAAGGTTTCCAGGCTGACGTTTGGTAACTCGAACCTTCAGCTCCCTCCACATATGTGCTTCTTCGTAAGCCACTCCTTTGTTGCCTTGGCTGTGTGTTTTGGGTCATTGTCATGCTGGAATACCCATTTGTGACCCTTTTGTAATGCCCTGGCTAAGGGAAGGAGGTTATCACACAAGATTTGATGGTACATGGCCCCGCCCATCGCCCCTTTGATGCGGTGAAGTTGTCCTATCCCCTTAGCAGAAAAACACCCCCAAAGCATAATGTTTCCACCTCCATATTTGATGGTGTTCTTGAGGTTACAGGCAACATTCCTCCTTCTCCAAACACAGCGAGTTGAGTTGATGCCAAAGAGCTCAATTTTGGTCTCATCTGACCACAACACTTTCACCCAGTTCTCCTCTGAATCATTCAGATGTTCATTAGCAAACTTCAGAATGTACATGTGTTTTCTTGATCACGGGGACCTTGCGGGCCCTGAAGGATTTCAGTCCTTCAGAGCGTAGTGTGTTACCAATTGTTTTCTTGGTGACTATGGTCCCAGCTTTTTTGAGATCATTGACAAGATTCTTCGGTGTAGTTCTGGGCTGATTCCTCATTTTTCTCATAATCATTGAAACTCCACGAGGTGAGACCTTCCATGGAGCCCCAGGCCAAGGGAGATTAACAGTTACTTTGTGTTTCTTCCATTTGTGAATAATTGCACCAACAGTTGTCACCCTCTCACCAAGCAGCTTGGCGATGGTCTTGTAGCCCATTCCAGTCTTGTGTAGGTCTACAATCTTGTCCCTGACATCCTTGGACAGCTCTTTGGTCTTGGCCATGGTGGAGAGATTGGAATCTGATTGCTTGATTGCTTCTGTGGACAGGTGTCTTTTATACAGGTAACAAGCTGAGATTAGGAGCACTCCCTTTAAGAGAGTGTTCCTAATCCCAGCTTGTTACCTGTATAGAAGACACCTGGGAGCCAGAAATCTTGTTGATTGATAGGGGATCAAATACTTATTTCACTCATTAAAATGCAAATCAATTTAGAACTTTTTTTAAAATGCGTTTTTCTGGATATTGTTGTTATTCTGTCTGTCACTGGTAAAATCGACCATTAAAATTATAGACTGATCATTTCTTTGTCAGTGGGCAAACGTACAAAATCAGCAAGGGATCAAATACTGTTTTCCCCTCACTGTAAGTGGATCAGCAAACAAAGCAAAAACATTTTTTGTATTTTTGAATTTTGTCAGTTATTAACAGATGTGGAGTTTAGACCCGGTTTGAGGATTTTTTTTTTTTAGTATTGTTGAAACCAGATGGATCCTGTTGGGTGTGCAAGCTTTGCATGGGTGGGAAGTTCAGCAGATGGAAGATAACAGGCAAGGAGTTGTCATTTATGAGTGACACCATATGGATTGTGTTGGGTGTGTGTGGGCTCTGCGTGGGCGGGACGATCAGCAGCTGGAATTTAATTGGCCAGGGTTTTCTATGATTAAGCCCCATGGGCGGGGTGAAACACATCAGAGGAGTGTAGTCAGGAGGAGCTTAGGCTGAATCCGTATCTTCACCTTTCTGTATAGAAACCAGATGGATCCTGTTGGGTGTGCAAGCTTTGCATGGATGGGAAGTTCAGCAGATGGAAGATAACAGGCAAGGAGTTGTCATTTGTAAGTGACAGCATATGGATTGTGTTGGGTGTGTGTGGGCTCTGCGTGGGCGGGTAGATCAGCAGCTGGAAGATAACTGGCCAGGGTTTTCTATGATTAAGCCCCATGGGCGGGGCGAAACACATCAGAGGAGTGTAGTCAGGAGGAGCTTAGGCTGAATCCGTATCTTCACCCTTCTGTATAGTGGCTGGGCTCTGGTGTGCGCCATTTTCACCTTCTGTCTTCTGATCTGCTTCTGCTAGCCTGAATGAACTTGTTTGAACGCCGGCACCTGTTTTGTGATTTAGACTGCAGGGGGGAGGCTTTGTAGTGCTTTCAGCAGAGCTCTAAGTTATTTTGCATATGGGTCACCATGGCAAGGCAATCAGATTTACAACAAGCACCTCAAGCCTTTATGATGGAAGGTGTATCTGGGGTTCCCTGGTGGTTTTCTACTAGGGTTGTATGAAAAGCAATGCCTCCATGTCTAGTACTCTTGCCTGGGTGGAAATATTTTAGTAATATATTTAATAAATTAAACAATAATTTATGATAAATATATTTAATATCTAAATGAGCCACCAAATGTATTCTCTTTCATTTTGCATATCATGTTTTCTTCACAGTCAACAGATGTGTACATTTTTGCCAAGGTAAAGAAATTTAGTAAAAACCAACATAGTCGAAGTCCACATTTCTGCAACCAGGTCCTGACAATGTTCTCAGCTTCTTCATTGGAAGCCTGATGGTGTCGACAAAGGTCTGGGAAAAAATGGAAGTCAGAGAGTCTGGAGTATATGATGGATGCTGTAGGGTGTTAAGATTCGTACTCCCTTGACATCTTTGCATCTGACGTAGTGTTCACACAAAGGCAGCTTTTATACATCTGTGAACTGCGGCTGGAACAACACCTTCTGTCATGAACTTGGGTGGATGTCCATGGTCGCCCTTGACTTTCATCTGTTATACGGGGATGATGCCTGCAGCTACAGGCATCATCCCAGTATCCTTTTTTTTTCAGCCAGTGGTTCCATCTGTTGTCAAAGCCATCCTAGCGGCTGATTAGCCGCTGAATCGCTTTTACAGGCAATGGGTGGGAACTCTTTCACCGCCCGCCACCCACTGGCACCTCTCCAGGCCCTCACATGTGCTCGGGGAACCCAGTATCCAATCTAGTGGTGCTGCCAGGTTACCATAGTGCTGGCCAGGAACCGGATGATCCCCAGCCATCTCTATGGTCCTGGGAGGACTGACATTTTTTTTTTTTTCTGGACAGCAGAGATCATTGTTTTTTTTTGTTTGTTTTTTAATCTCATGCTTTCCACAGTAAAAGAAAGATCTGGGGGCTTATAGCCCCCAGATGTCTCCTTCAAAGAGGACCTGTCATGCCTTACTTTACTGTAATGACCTGCCACCAGATGAGGTGATAGAAGATAACCCATACAATGCGTCAGTACTTGTCACCTATCAGTGCTGCCAACTGTTGATGAGTTTTATAAAAAAGGGGAGAAGTTACTTTTCATCCAACACTTGAAGATAAGGGGCAAATGTAGTTAATTACCCATTTAGGAGCTGAATATGTTGTGTGGTTGTACAATGGCTCCTTGTCAAGAACCCTATTTCAGCTTTTCCTTTAAGCCCAACCCATTTATTTTGGCTTGTGCTGAAAGCTAAATGACCACTTCATACATTGAGTGTTTGAGGTGTCTTCTCTGCTGGAGAATTGGCCCCGATTTATGTGTTCAAATGTTGTTTGTCTCAGTCATGATGGTAAAAACAAAGATCAGAGTCATTTCCTCTGAACAATCAGGTTGCTCTGTGTATAGCATTATCACGTGTAGGATTTCATACATATCACCTGAGGTATAAGAATTGTCTTGTGTAACGTTACATGAAGGCGGGTCAGAAAACCTGTCCGTGAGTTTCATGTTTCTTCGAGGTTTCGGTGGCTCTGGGCCAGAGAGCACTATACCTTTCATTGGATGGAATCCATACAGGTGTCAGGAAACTATTATTGGCTCAGGCGGCTCCCAGAGTGATACGGGTGCTGAAAAAAATAGACGAGCGATGTTTGTGTTTCTGTGATGTCACCGTTCATTCTGTCCATTGTTTGCACTTTTCCTGGAGTTCCTCATCTCTTTGTATGTTGCTGTCATTTGCTGAGTCATGTGTGTTTATTCTGGAAATTGTTCTCTAAGCCTGCCTGGTGACACCATGGCCACAAAACACCTTGACCTTGTTAATGCAAAAACGTTATATTTAGACTTAGTCCTCCTTTATTTCTCCCCTGGGGTCCCTAAATGTGGGGGCAATCTCAACTTCACAATAAGACGTGGTGCTTGGTGCCCTCCTACCTTCCGAAGCTCAAGGCAGCCACATGTGTGTATACATTTATTTTATTTTTTGTGAAAAATATATATTTGTTAAAATAGTTTATTTCCCAAACGAATTTTTGTTGCTACTTTTATCTTTTATGTATTGCTACTTTATTTATTTTTATTTTTTTTTATTTATTTTTTTTTGTTGTTTTTTTAAGGCAGGCTTATACTATACTTTAACAAAAGGGGCCTACTGGGATAGGCAAGTGGCCAGCTAATATATTTACCTCTCCTGGAGAACTTGATGGTCCAGGATGGTTGATGGTGGAGAAGTCACCGTATAATGTATCTTCAAACCAAACAAAAATAAATAGAACCTGGCTGAGACGCAAACAACCACTCTGTAGTTAAATCTTATAAATAAATATGACAACTGATAGAAATGGCAATTATGGGTAACTCTTTCGTGATTTATATGTGTTAAGTTTTGCATTTTTTATTTTTTTTTTTACATTTTTTGTATTGGTATTTGTATCAGCCGGCATATTTATTCATTTATAAAGTTTAACTACAAGGTGGTTGTTTCAGTAACAGCTAGCTTATTATTATCATTATACGGGATTTATATAGCGCCAACAGTTTACGCAAGCGCTTTACAATATAAAAAGGGAGACAAGTATAGTTACAATACAATAAGATACAAGAGGGTTAAGAGGACCCTGATCGAAAGAGCTTACAATCTAATAGGGTGGGGCAAGTGATACAAAAGGTTATAACTGTGGGGGATGAGCTGATGGAGGTGATGAAAATAATTAGTTAGAGGCGTGATAGGCTTGCCTGAAGAGATGAGTTTTTAGGGATCACCTAAAGGCAGCAAGAGTAGGAGATAGCTGGACAGATTGCAGTAGAGAGTTCCAGAGGATGGGAGAGGCTCTGGAGAAGTCCTGGAGACGAGCTTGTGGGGAGGAGCCAAGGGAGCTTGAGAGCAGAAGGTCTTGAGAGGAGCGGAGAGGAAGTTTGGGTGATATTTGGAGGTAAGATTGGTGATGTAGCTGGGGGTAGAGTTGTGAATGGCTTTGTATGTTGCTGTTTGTATTTTGAATTTAATTTGCTGGGCGATGGGAAGCCAGTGTAGGGATTGGCAGAGAGGGGTGGCAGACACTGAGCAGTTGGTAATGTAGATGAGTCTGGTAGCAGCGTTCATGATAGACTGGTGAGGGGATAGCCTATGGAGGGGTAGGCCTGTGAGGAGGGAGTTGCAATAGTGAAGGCGAGAGATAACGAGGGAGTGAATGATTAGCTTGGTGGTTTCATTTGTTAAAAAGGGTTGAATTTTAGAGATGTTACGGAGGTGAATTCTACAAACTTTTGACAATGATTGGATTCGGGGCTGAAAGGACAGGTCAGAGTCTAGGATTACACCTAGTACCCTGGCGTAAGGGGAGGAATTGGTTGTATTATTGATTTTGATGGAAAAGTCATGGAGGGGGGCACGGGTGGGGGTGAATATTAACTTGGTTTCAGAGAGATTTTGTTTAAGGAAGTGGTGTGACGTCCATGCTGATATGTCAGTTAGTAAGTTAGTAATGCGAGAGGAGACTGAAGGAGTGAGGTGAGGAGTAGAGAGATAGACGTTGAGATGGTACTGGAAGCCGTGGGAGGTTATCAAGTGACCAAAGGGAGGAGGTGTAGTTAGAGGAGAGAAGGGGTCCAAGAACAGAGCCTTGGGGGACAACTACAGAAAGAGGAAGTGGAGAGGAGGAGACAAAGTTGTAGGCAACACTGAAGGAGCGCTGTAATATGTTGAACAAGGATAGAGTGGAATCTTGGAGGCCAAGGGAGTAAAGTTTATTGAGAAGGAGTGGGTGGTCAACAGTATCAGGCCGCAAAGAGGTCTAGTAGTAAGGGTATGGAGTAGTGGCCTATGGTTTTAGCAGTTAATAAATTGTTAGTGAGTTTTAGTAGAGCACTTTTTGTGGAGTGCTGCAAGCCAAAGCCAGACTGTAAGGTGTCAAGAAGGTTGTTTTCAGTGAGGTAGGAGCTAAGACAGTTGAATGGGAGCAATAAGATGGGTCTTCAGTTTTAATTCTTTTTGGTTTGCTCCCAACATAACCAACAGCCTGAGCATTTGGTCACAAGATCAAAAGGATAATCAGCAATTTAAGAAAACAGATATGCCCCTTTAGAAGAGATAACATGATGAACAGTATATGTCTTTTAGTTATATCATCATTCAGTTGCATCAGAGGGAACCTGGAACGTCAAGTTCCCCAGGAGAGGTAGGTATATCTGCCTATTAGTTGCCCTTTTTAGCCATCCCAGTAAGACTGTTACGTAAACGTATGAGTATAGGTTTATCCAAAAATAGGGAAATCCATTTCAAAGTCTACCTCCAGTTTATTTCATTCTCTAGACCAGGGTTTCTCAACCAGGGTTCCACAGAATCCTAGGGTTTCTCCAGAGGTTGCTAGGGGTTCCTTGAGCAATTTCTGCCTCTCAGACAAGTTCCCACTGACACCATTGATCTTTTAAGCAATCTGTAAGCAGGGAATTCTTCCCAATGACCACAAGTGTAAGGATCATTCTTCTCACTCATCACTAGAGTACTATAAGTGTACAGTCATTTTTAGCAGCGGTTCCCTGAGACCAGAAAGTTATTTTAAATCCTTAGTTCCTCTGCGTTGAAGAGGTTGATGGCTGGTCTAGATAAATTACACAATCTCTGAATGGTTGCTTCATGCAGAAGGTTATCTCCATGGACTTTTGTAATTTACGGAGTGAAACAGTAAGTCTTTACCTGTGCTCTCGGGGGTGGTGATATCATCTGCTCCACATACTCTGCTGGGCTCCGGTATGTTTGTCAGATTGACGAACATAAGCTCTGGGACCTCCTCCTCCATCCATAACTGGTAAGCTGTCACCAAGGTGTACACCCCGGGGCGATATGGTAGAGCACAGTCCTCGCCCCAGCTTACAATGCCAGCCTGGTACCAGACTCCCTCAACATTACACACCAGAGGCCCGCCGGAGTCCCCCTGCAATTCAGTGGTTAGAAATAATTAGACCAAATAGGAAACATTTCTATCTTTGCCTTGCAGTAAAGTCACATGCCTTGCTGTCTTCCCATTTATTTTGAATTGCACCCTAATGTACCAAGGCAATGCACGTGTATTACAGCACGCTACATGTCATGGCTGTAGTGCTTTGCAATGCATTGCATTACAAATTTTGGGACACGTGATGTTTTGGTGCATTGCCAGCCCATTATTCTTAATGTGTTGTCTTAACGCAATGTTCAATATTGTGCGGGTGTTAAAGCCTAAATATATACTAGGCTACCATGCAAAGCACATAGGATAAGAGAGTGTGCTGTGATGAACGTTGCAGGTGGTTTAACTGAGGGAATTTGGCTAAAGAATGGTATGAACAAGAGCAGACATGACCAGGTTGCATTGCAGACAGAGGGGGAGGGGGGAGCTGTACAAGAGAAGTTAATGCAGACAATGCCAGAAGACATAACATGGACAAAAACATGGACAATGGGGTAAGAACTGTGGGAGAATCTGCATGAGTTGGGCAGGCCATAGATGGGTCGAAACTCGGTCGGTTTAGCAGGGACTGGCCAAGATTCAAACCATCTATGGGCAGGCTGATTGTACTCAAGTTGATCCATTGTCAACTTGGGTACAACCAGCATCCCAGATTTTCAGCATGCAATTATTGCCAGTAGCTATAGCCTCTAGCAATAATCACTCCTGCCGGGAAAACACAATGGCTCCATGGCAGGGATTCCCCCTTCAACATTGACTGTGGTTGCAGAAAATAAAAATGGCATTATCTATGGCCAGCCTTAATAGTCTAAGTACAAAGGTACTCCTGTAGGGCCCTCCTCTTGTTAGGCTGCTTGGCTAAAATTAGTTTCTTGATTCACTGCAGTCAATGTAGCGGTAGTTGAGAGTTTATGTTTGCAAGCTGGGTGTTTGATTTCTCTCACCTGTTTCTGGAATAAGCTTCCAGAAAATAGGGCAGGGAGAGTTAAATGTCCAGCAAGAATATTTATCATGCCCTAGCCAATCGCTGGAAAGAGGTGTCCAAAAGGTGGCTGGGGAGGTGCTAAATGTTTGGGAGGCTTTTCCAGAGTGTTCTTTGCTCTCCAGGGTGGATTCCAGTTCTCCTGGGGCTACTACCCCTGGAAGATAGCTAGTGAGACAAGAAATTGCAGTCTGGGCCTCAGCCTGAGCTGAGTTGAGGACAGAGGCGTAGCTTGAAGCTTGTGGGCCCTAATGCAAAAATTGACCTAGGACCCCTCCCCACCCCCCACTTCCACTGTGCGTGCTGATACACCCACCGCACACCAAGATACTCAAAGTGGCTTAAGAGATTTGAGTTCCCAGAGTTACTCCTTACATCAGAGGGCAGGAATCACCGCTGAAGAATTAGAGGACATACACCCCCTGGCAGGTCACTTGGCAGAGCTCCTTTCCCATCCCAGCACTGTATACAGCCCCCCCACCCCCACTACACAGGGCTGAAATCACATTCCTTTACACACAGTCTGTCATCCTTCACAGGGTGTAATCTGGCTTTTATGTTGCTGTTCAGACCTGTGAAATTCCCTGGTCAGAACCGCAGTGTAGTTGCAGTTGGCAGATACACTCTGTGCTGACTGGCTGTGTTGTAAAGGAATGTGATTTCAGCCCTGCAGAGGAGGAGCAGTATAGAGTGCTGTACTGGGAAAGGAGCTCAGTGGCCAGGCATAGCATCCAGGGAGGAGGGGGTGGTCAGGGGGATTTGGGGGGGGGGGCGCAACTTAGGTATATAGGGGGGCAAAGCCATGTGACACAAAATCTGGAGCTTGCAGACCCTCAGGGGCACCTCAGGAGGTGTTAAGGGATTTGGTTTAGCAATTTCTGAAGGTTTTTCTGTCAGTATTGGCAGGTGTTGGGGGAAGGTCACTTACTAGAGATGTGTGTCTTTTCCCCAGATGTCAGGGAAGTGGGGTGAGCAGACATCCCCGTGTGTGTGTGGGGGGGGGGGGGGGAGTACAGAGAATCCCAGCTGGTGACTAGGAGACACTGAGCGGTGTCTTACCTCACCAGTGACATCGGTCCCATCGTGTCCATAGGACGGCACTCTCCTCCTCTTGCCTCGCTAAGCACGGTTACCATTCAATGTTGACAGCAAACAGCACAGACACTTCCCCATTCTGGGCTGTTATCACCCCGTTCTCCTCTCCTTTCAGGAAATGGCTCACAGCTTCTTCCCAGTTATTTAAAACAGAGGGGTGTGGACTGTGGAAGGCAAAGTGGAAGCCAAGTACTGGAGCATGGCTGTGGGGCCCTAGGGCAGATCGGAGCTGGACTTTGTTGACGATATGATGACAGGGAGGCTGCAGGGGCCCCCTGGAGCTAGGGGCGGGGTTGCGATTGTGACCCCTGCAACCCCTTATGCTACGCCCATGGTTGAGGTCCTGGAGAAGATTGCTTATAAATTTTGGCTGGAGGGCACTATCCTCAAGTCCTGGTCTGGAGAAGGATATTTTGTCTCCCTCAATGAGGATCTACCTGTGGAAAATGGGTGGCAGGCAGCCTCTGGAACATTTTGAGTAAAGACCTGATTTGGGACAGTAGTGTGTGCTGCTCCTGTAAGGATTTTTTCCTACTAAGAATTTTTTCCTCCCATTGATTGATATTATTGTTTTGTTCCTATTTATTTAGCAATAAATAGTAAAATGACATTCCCTGGAAGGAACCATTAATGTCAGTGTTCGTCAGACTGTGCGTGGGATTGGCAGCCTCTGTGCTAGCAAGAGAGACCTGGGCATATTCTCAGTGGCCCCTCTGGGGGTAAGCGCCACACCCCAATGTAAGATCAAGTAGATTACTTTATAAAAGAGCCTGGCTTCTACTTGTTCTTAAAATTGTGTAGCATCCTCCTAGATTTAATAATAAATAAATTGTAATTCTTTTTGGCTCCTCTATAATCAGTGAAGCTGCAGATTTGATTGTTTCCCCCTGAACTCTAGACTTTTCTAAAATATAGGAGGGTGGAAAGTTAAATGAGCAGCCTGAATATTTATTGTGCTTCAGCCAATCTCTGAGGAGGCGTACCCAGCAGGTGGCTGGTAGGGATGAGCCGAACACCCCCCTGTTCGGTTCGCACTAGAACATGCGAACAGGAAAAAAGTTCGCTCGAACACGCGAACACCGTTAAAGTCTATGGGACACGAACATGAATAATCAAAAGTGCTAATTTTAAAGGCTAATATGCAAGTTATTGTCATAAAAAGTGTTTGGGGACCTGGGTCCTGCCCCAGGGGACATGGATCAATGCAAAAAAAAGTTTTAAAAAAAGCCGTTTTTTCAGGAGCAGTGATTTTAATAATGCTTAAAGTCAAACAATAAAAGTGTAATATCCCTTTAAATTTCGTACCTGGGGGATGTCTATAGTATGCCTGTAAAGGGGCGCATGTTTCCTGTGTTTAGAACAGTCTGACAGCAAAATGACATTTTGAAAAAACTCATGTAAAACTACCCACGGCTATTGCATTGCCGACAATACACATAGAAGTTCATTGATAAAAACGGCATGGGAATTCCCCAAAGGGGAACCCCGAACCAAAAAAAAAAAATGACGTGGGAGTCCTCCTAAATTCCATACCAGGCCCTTCAGGTCTGGTATAGATATTAAGGGGAACCCCGGCCAAAATTAAAAAAAAAAAATCGGCGTGGGGTCCCCCCAAAAATCCATACCAGACCCTTATCCAAGCACGCAACCTGGCAGGCCGCAGGAAAAGAGGGGGGGACGAGAGTGCGCCCCCCCCCCTCCTGAACCGTACCAGGCCACATGCCCTCAACATTGGGAGGGTGCTTTGGGGTAGCCCCCCAAAACACCTTGTCCCCATGTTGATGAGGACAAGGGCCTCATCCCCACAACCCTGGCCGGTGGTTGTGGGGGTCTGCGGGCGGGGGGCTTATCAGAATCTGGAAGCCCCCTTTAACAAGGGGACCCCCAGATCCCGCCCCCCCCTGTGTGAAATGGTAAGGTGGTACTTACCCATACCATTTCACTAAAAAACTGTCAAAAATGTTAAAAATCACAAGAGACAGTTTTTGACAATTCCTTTATTTAAATGCTTCTTCTTTCTTCTATCTTCCTTCATCTTCTGGTCCTTCTGGTTCTTCTGGCTCTTCTGGTTCTTCCTCCGGCGTTCTCGTCCAGCATCTCCTCCGCAGCGTCTTCTATCTTCTTCTCCTCGGGCCGCTCCGCACCCATGGCATGGGGGGAGGCTCCCGCTCTTCTCTTCATCTTCTTCTTCATCCTCTTCTCTTCTTCTCTTCTTCATTTTCTTCTCCGGGCCGCTCCGCAAACCATGCTGGCATGGAGGGAGGCTCCCGCTGTGTGACGGCGCTCCTCGTCTGACAGTTCTTAAATAACGGGGGGCGTGGCCACCCAGTGACCCCGCCCCCCTCTGACGCACGGGACATGACGGAACTTCCCTGTGGCATTCCCCGTGACGTCACAGGGAAGTCCTGTCGAGTCACTGTGCGTCAGAGGGGGGCGGGGTCACCGGGTGGCTCCGCCCCCCGTTATTTAAGAACTGTCAGACGAGGAGCGCCGTCACACAGCGGGAGCCTCCCTCCATGCCAGCATGGGTTGCGGAGCGGCCCGGAGAAGAAAATGAAGAAGAGAAGAAGAGAAGAGGATGAAGAAGAAGATGAAGAGAAGAGCGGGAGCCTCCCCCCATGCCATGGGTGCGGAGCGGCCCGAGGAGAAGAAGATAGAAGACGCCGCGGAGGAGATGCTGGACGAGAACGCCGGAGGAAGAACCAGAAGAGCCAGAAGAACCAGAAGAACCAGAAGATGAAGGAAGAAAGAAGAAGCATTTAAATAAAGGAATTGTCAAATACTGTCTCTTGTTATTTTTAATGCCGTTTTTATCAATGAACTTCTATGTGTATTGTCGGCAATGCAATAGCCGCGGGTAGTTTTAAATGAGTTTTTTCAAAATGTCATTTTGCTGTCAGACTGTTCTAAACACAGGAAACATGCACCCCTTTACAGGCATACTATAGACACCCCCCAGGTACGAAATTTAAAGGGATATTACACTTTTATTGTTTGACTTTAAGCATTATTAAAATCACTGCTCCTGAAAAAACGGCCGTTTTTAAAACTTTTTTTTGCATTGATCCATGTCCCCTGGGGCAGGACCCAGGACCCCAAACACTTTTTATGACAATAACTTGCATATTAGCCTTTAAAATTAGCACTTTTGATTTCTCCCATAGACTTTTAAAGGGTGTTCCGCGGCATTCGAATTTGCCGCGAACAACCAAAATTGTTCGCTGTTCGGCGAACTTGCGAACAGCCAATGTTCGAGTTGAACATGAGTTCGACTCGAACTCGAAGCTCATCCCTAGTGGCTGGAGAAGCATATAAATAGTCTGAGCTTTAGAACACCAGGGTCTTCCTGTTGCAAGGATTCCACCCATCTGGTTGGGTTGGTCTGGCCTCCTGGATTTAAGGAACTGGTCTGAAGAACTCACTGAAAAGTGCCCAGTGGAAGCTGAAGGGTGCTTACCCATCCATTGGCATTGTGAGCATTAACCTCTTCCACACTGAAGAGTGTCCGGTGTATACTGGAACAAGGTAACCGGCTATCCTGTAACATTGTGAGTACAGACCTAAGCTTGAGGACTCTAGTGCCCGAGTGCTGGTATTCTGTGGGTAAGAGTGCCAGTGGTGATTCTGGCTGAGGCAGCCCTCGCAAAGACCCAGTCTGGCTACCTTATTTTGTTCCTGGTTCAAAGAAGTGTGTCCTCCTGTTCTTATGTAGTGTTTCCGAAGTATCCCATACTGCCCTACACCCTCTCCAAGTTTATTCAGCAATAAATACAAAAAGACATCCCCTGGACTGGCTGCCTCTGCACTGCTTTGCGAAAGAACCTGTTAAACCATAGCAGGTCCTCTATGGGGTAGCGCTACAATCAGAATAAACTGTATCTGGGCTATGAACCCTTTCATTGCGGTGAAAACAGTATAAATCTCAAAAGTTTTAACCCACCTGGCAGGAATCTTTTTGTCCCTGGGGGTACCCAGAGCAGACCATATCACTATGGATGATCACTGTGCTGTTACTTTCATCAGTTCCCACATGGTACATCTGATCACAGGTCACGTTGTCAATAAGTGGCGTCATCACCTTCTGTAGCGTTTTCGGATACTGGAGGCTGACTGCGGGTGAAAATGAAGAACTGCTGAGTCCAGATGATAATGATTAAAAGATCTAATGGTGTTTGGCCAGCTTTAGATAGAGGAAGGAGCAGAGTCCTCCAACACTACAGAGAATTTTAGGAGGAGACTTAGAGGAAGGAGCAGAGTCTTCCAGCAGAGCAGAGTATTTCAGGAGAGGAGAGTTATAGAGGAAGGAGCAGAGTCCTCCAACACTACAGAGAATTTTAGGAGGAGACTTAGAGGAAGGAGCAGAGTCTTCCAGCAGAGCAGAGTATTTCAGAAGAGGAGAGTTATAGAGGAAGGAGCAGAGTCTTCCAGCAGAGCAGAGTATTTCAGGAGAGGAGAGTTATAGAGGAAGGAGCAGAGTCTTCCAGCAGAGTATTTCAGGAGAGGAGAGTTATAGAGGAAGGAGCAGAGTCCTCCAGCAGAGCAGAGTATTTCAGGAGAGGAGAGTTATAGAGGAAGGAGCAGAGTCCTCCAACAGTGCAGAGTATTTCAGGAGGGGAGAGTTATAGAGAAAGGAGTTGAGTCCTTCAGCAGAGCAGAGTATTTCAGGAGAGGAGAGTTACAGAGGAAGGAGAGGAGTCCTCCATCAGAGCAGAGTATTTTAGGAAAAGAGAGTTATAAAGGAAGAAGCAGAGTCCTCCAGCAGCGCAGAGTATTTCAGGAGAGGAGATTTATAGAGGAATGAGCAGAGTCCTCCAACAGTGCAGAGTATTTCAGGAGAGGAGAGTTAAATAGATGAAGGAGCAGAGTCCTCCAGCAGTGCAGAATATTTTAGGAGAGGAGACTTATAGAGGAAAGAGAGGAGTCCTCCAACAGTGAAGAGTATTTCAGGGGAGGAGAGTTATAGAGGAAGGAGAAGAGTCCTCAAACAGTGCAGAGTATTTCAGGAGAGGAGAGTTATAGAGGAAGGAGAGGAGTCCTCCATCAGAGCAGAGTATTTTAGGAAAAGAGAGTTATAAAGGAATAAGCAGAGCCCCCCAGCAGTGCAGAGTATTTTAGGAGAGGAGAGTTATAGAGGAGGGAGAGGAGTCCTCCAGCAGAGCAGAGTATTCCAAGCATGGTGCGGAGAGTAAACTATTGCAGACTTTCTAGTAATAGGAGATCACTTACCTCCAGAAGATGTGGCACCCCAACCGGTTACCCAGCAGTCCATGCCACAGGGGAAGACGACAGAGGAAGATGGCAGACAGACTGGCATGATATTACTGGTATAAGTGACGGCACTGGTCATCTTCAGCAGGGCGATGTCCCCTGGATTGCCCACAGTCATGTATTGTGGATTGGTTATCAAGGTCTCTACTCCAAAGAAGAGCTGATGGAGGGATGGGACTGCCAGCCGGTACGCTCCTAGGAGGACCCTGTAGTCCTGAGGACTGTGACTCCTGTGTATAAAAAGGGGAGTGTGTTACATATGACACTCTCTCTAAGTCATTGTGAACTTTTTAAAAATTGGCAAATTTCGAGGCAACATGGCGACTTTTTGGCCAATAAAAAGGAAACCCTAGTTGAAAACCGGCAGTCATGGATATTTTGCAAAATGCAAAAGGCTTCTTTGCTTTGATTAGATAAAACTTAAAGGTCTTGTCCCTCCCCCCAGCCTGTGGCTGGACAGTAAAAGGATACACAGCAAACTGATGAGCTCATCTCTCTCTCACTCTGCTCTCTCCTTCTATCTGCATCCTTCTTGTACTGCAGCAGAAACGTTTGGCTCCTTGAGCTTTTTCTTCTCTTTCAGTTTTCCTGCCCTAGTAGCTTCTTTATTTTTTTTTTGATCCCTTGGTATGTTCCCTTGTTTCCTCCTCCTGTTTGGTGCTAGTTGGTACAGTTTTTTTTAATCTAGACACTCCCTGCCTCACTCTGCTGTACAGGTTGTTTCACTTTTTACTGAAGAGACGGGGCTAAAGAATGTCATTCAGGAGAATTCATAAAGAGTGTTTGCAAAGAATTTCATTGTGCCTCTGCATGGCAAGTGGTGTAGGTGACAAATTGATGTTCCTGTTGTAAACTGCATCTGGAGGCGTCAGGAAGACCAGAGTGTTCATATGAACACTCCATCTTCAGTGCAGCTGAGCCCCGTCCCTGATCATACAGCAGTTACTCAGACAGTGTAGGCCTTGAGGATTTCTGAAGTTGGGTGGGCGGAACCTGATGAGGATTTAGAGACCTTTCCCCTATCAGGTCCATTCAGCTTGTAATTGACAGCAGGCAGTCAGTACATCCATAGCCTATACACAGCCTGCTATTGGCTATAGGCCCTGTCTACGGCCTGCTGTTAATCACATGGAAAGAGAGGACTTGATGGGGGAACTAGTGTCTTAGCTTCCCTTTTAGGCTCCACCCGCTGTCGGCATCACTGGTTGCTAGGAGCCGTTGCTATGATGCTGACAGCATGCCTACCAACCATTAATAGGTGGGGGGGAGGAGTAGCAGCAGCGGCAAACTTGCTGCTTGCTATACAGTGTACAGAGACAGGCACTCTACACTTTGCCTGTCTCTGTACGCCTACTAATGCCGCGTACACACGAGCGGACTTTACGGCGGACTTTGCCCGGCGGACTTTTCGACGTACTTTCCGACGGACTTCGTGAATGAACGGACTTGCCTACACACAATCCACCAAAGTCCGTCGAATTCGTACGTGATGACGTACGACCGGACTAAAACAAGGACGTTCATAGCCAGTAGCCAATAGCTGCCCTAGCGTGGCTTTTTGTCCGTCGAACTAGCATACAGACGGCGGACTTTTCGACCGGACTCGATTTCAACGGATAAATTTTAAACAAGTTTCAAATCTAAGTCCGTCCAACTTTTGAGAAAACAAAGTCCGCTGGAGCCCACACACATCGAATTGTCCGACGAAATCCAGTCCGCCGGGCAAAGTCCGCCGTAAAGTCCGCTCGTGTGTACGCGGCATTAGAGTTGGGCTTAATTACCTCCAGTTTCATTATCTACGAACTGGAGTTAATTCTTTTCGAATATGGTGCATCAATAGCACCATTTTGTAAAAAAGTGACACTATTAAGAACTACCTGAATCTGCCGCACGTACCCAAACAGGTGGCGGGGATTTGTTAGACTGGCGCAGGCCATTTTAAGGGGCCACACCACAAGAAAGTGTTATTAGAGCTTTTTTGTCTGCTTACCAGTGGCGACTGGTGTAATTTTTTTTTTTTTTTGGTAGCAAACAGTATGGCAACCCACCCCCCCAAACCCCACCCCCCATCGGTCGGTAGCACTTACCCCATCCCCGGCAGCTTCCCCCTGCTCGGCGGTGACTTCCCATTCTCCTGCTCTCCATCACCGGTGGCTTCCTGTTCTCCTGCTCTCCAGGGCAGCAGCTTCCGTTTCCTCCCACCTTCTCGGCGGCCAATAGGGAGTCTTCTCTTTTCAGCAAATTGGAAAACGGGTCTCACACCTGCTTCTGATTTGATGGATTGAGAATTAGTGTTTCAACAGCAAATTTTCATTCGCTGTTGTAACACACCTGGGTGGGCGCCGGTCGCATGCTCTGTGACCCGAGCCCACCCCTTTTTGAAGCCCTATAGCCTAAGCCTAATCAGGTGCTACAAAAAAAATCCCCTCCCGCTGTAATTCATGCAGCCGGTGCCCCGAAAGGGGCCGGACGCATGAATAGGGGGGTGGCCGCGGCGGCCAAGGACAAATTCATGCCATGCATGAATCTATTCATTATGCATATAGGGGGTGTGGCCTGGAGAGAGGGTGCGGCACTCTGGGCGCCCCTAATGGATGGGCCGCCACTGCTTCTTACACTTCAAAAGCCTGGAAAACATATTTTGTATTGCACCTATCTGAAGTAAAACCACACTGGATTCCACTTCTGTGTCGTATTGAAGAGTTAAGCTGCCTGTGGATTCTGCAAAACCAGCAAGTGACCATACTGTCTGCACAGACTGGGTCTTAGGAGGTACAATTACAGATATCGGTATCTGGAACGGAACGCTCAGTCTGAGCTCTGGTGTACAGAGACTATGATAGGCTGCAGCCAAGCCATATTCAGGTAGTTACGCTGCTAGTATTAATTTTTTTTTTTTTTTTTTAAAAAGTAAAATTTGCCAAAAGGGCACCCTAGACCAGTGATGGCCAACTTTGGCACCCCAGATGTTTTGGAACTACATTTCCCATGATGCTCGTGCACTCTGCAGTGTAGGTGAGCATTATGGGAAATGTAGTTCCAACACATCTGGGGTGCCAAGGTTCGCCATCACTGGTCTAGTCCAACCCTTCTCAACCCGGCTGCAGCGACACACTGTGGCACAGTCTGGATTCATCAGGGTGCCACATATACAGTAGGTGGCATCTCAAAAGTAGGCTCTCTTCTGTGGCTCTGTATACATGCAGCATGTTCTTGTGCTGGGAGTATGCTTGATTGTGCACCCCCATCAATGCCACTGAGTACCAATCAGAAGCCGGAAAGACACTCGCAGTCATTGCTTGTGTTAGAACCCTCCCCTTGTACTGTAATGTTTCCGTTTCCAGGAGGGAATAATGATGCCTCTTAAATGCCATCTTTTTTTTTCCGATCCCAAGGGTGATTTTGCATTGAATGACTCTGTTGCACCCATGCGCAAAGCAGTTTGCCCCCTCCCCCCTAGTTATGGCACAGTTCACCTTGCAGCAAAGAATCACAGCAGTAGCATGTACCTAAATCAAGAAAAATGCAGCATTATGGCCACTAGATGGTGCGGATGATCCTTTGCTGCCTCTGAGCTATAGGTATTTATGTATAATTGTATATAAAAAAAAATTGTGCAATTGGGTCAATCAGTCACAACTAATCTTTATAATAATTTGCTCAATACATTTATTTTCTAGGATCATCACTACCATCTAGTGCAGGGATATGCAATTAGCAGAGCATGTTCTCACATGGCATAGATATATTGACGACATATTTCTGATTTGGACAGGCACAGAAGGTGAATCAGACCTGTTTTTGACCCGTCTTCAAAACAGTGATTTTAATCTGAAATTCACAGGAAATTACGGTAAACAGTCTGTAACTTTCCCACCACATCTTCATTATGGTCCAGGAGGATGGTTCACTTGCATCACATCTGTTTAGGAAACCCACCTCAGCGAAATACTATATTACATGCTAATAATGAATATCCTGCCCCTTTGATTTAGAGCAGGGGGTGTCAAACTGCCGGCCCTCCAGCTTCTGCAAAACTATAAGTCCCAGCATGCCTCTGCCTCTGGGTGTCATGCTTGTGGCTGTCAGAGTCTTGCTATGCCTCATGGGAGTTGTAGTTCTGCAACAGCTGGAGGTCCACTAATTGCCTATCCCTGATAGTGGCAAAAAGGTGGGTTTTTTTTTCCCTGAAATGCCTAAATCAGGAAAAATGCAGCATTATGGCCACTAGATGGTGCGGATGATCCTTTGCTGCCCCTGAGCTTTAGGGATTTATGTATGATTGTATATACAAAATTTTTTTGAAAAACTGCGCAATTGGGTCAATCAGTCACAACTAACCTTTATAATAATTTACTCTATACATTTATTTTCTAGGATCGTCACTACCATCTAGTGCAGGGATATGCAATTAGCGGACCATGTTCACACATGGCATAGATTTATTGACGACATATTTCTGATTTGGACAGGCACAGAAGGTGAATTAGACCTGTTTTGACCCGTCTTGGGAGTTGTAGTTCTGCAACAGCTGGAGGTCTGCTAATTGCATATCCCTGATAGTGGCAAAAATGTGTTTTGTTTTTTTTGCCTTGAAATACCTAAATCAGGAAAAATGCAGCATTATGGCCACTAGATGGTGCGGCTGATCCTTTTCTGCCCCAGGGCTTAAGGCTGCATTCACACCTGAGCGTTTTCAGCTCATGAAATGTTTGTAAAACACCCCAACAAAAATGCCTGAAAAACACCAAACAAACAAAATCCCATTCATTTATAATGGCACCTGTTTTCACATCTGAGCGTTTTGTCACCTGAAGCAAAACGCCTGAAAAACGCCCTAAGAACATGTGCTTCTTTGGGGCAGATTCCAGGCATTTTTCTGCCTTTCAGATTGGTGACCTGTACAAAATTGCGAGGAAAACGCGGCAACATCGCGGTAAAAACGCCCGACTTTGAAACGCTCAGGTGTGAATGCGGCCTTAGGGGTATATATATATATATATATATATATATATATATATATATATATATATATATATTGTGTGCAAACGGGTCTATCAGTCACAACTAATCTTTTCGATAATTTGCTTAATACAGTTATTTTCTAGGATCATCACTGCTATCTAGTGGTAATTAGGTGTTTTTTTAGTCCTGAAATACCTCAATAAGGAAAAAATGCAGCATTATAGCCACTAGATGGCGCTGATGACCCTTTGTTAGATTTTCTGCAGATTTTTTTCTTCAGATTCACCAAAACCATATAATATGAGGTCAAACCTTAAGAGTTTCAATTTGCATGCAATCAGGCCGGCCCTTGCACTACATGGTTTTGGTAAATCTGAAGACAAAAATCTGCAGAAAATCGAATAGTGTGTATGGGGTCTTAGGGGTTTATGTATGAAAAAAAAAATTGTGCAAGTGAGTCAATCAGGTACAATGATTTTATACAATCATCAGTGCCATCTAGTAGCAATAATTACTTTTTTATGGAAAAAAAAACCTTTTTTTTACCCTAAACCCCTTCCCGCCGACCGTACGCAGATATGCGTACTCAGCTTTCCGGGGTTATACCGGGATGATGCCCGCAGCTGCAGGCATCATTCCGCTACCGTTGTTTAGAGCCGACGATCGGCTATCCGTATATAACAACCAATAAAAGCCGCTCAGCTGTTATACCGGAGGAGTGGGAGGGGACATCCCCCCCTCCCGCCGCCTCCTGCCGCTCTTACCGGGCCTCCCGTGCGATCGGGAGGCCCGGTGTCCAATCGGGTGCCTCCGGCGGCTGTGGGCGGGCTGGAACGAAGCTGTCGGCGGCTTTGTTCCAGCCTTCTCAATGTAAACGCGGAAGCGACGTCATGACGTCACTTCCCGTTTACTCGGCTGCCAATGGCACCGAATTTAAAAAAATAAACAGTATTCAGAATCGCCGTTTTCGGCAATCTGAATACTTTGAAGTGTAAAGGAGGGACTTTTTAGACCCCCCATCCCTCCATAAAGAGTACCTGCCACCACCTATTACTGTCACAAGGGATGTTTGCATTCCTTGTGACAGCAATAAAAGTAAAAAAAAAAAACATTTTTTTTTTAAACACAATTTAAAAGGATAAAAATAAATAAAATAAATAAAAAAAATTAAAATACATTTTTTAAAGCGCCCCTGTCCCCGCGAGCTCGCGCAGCGGCAAAGAAAATGCATACGGAAGTCGCGCAGACATATGCAAACAGTGTTCACAATCACACATGTGAGATATCGCCGCGATCGTCAGAGCGAGAGCAATAATTCTAGCCCTAGACTTCCTCTGTAACTCTAACCTGGTAACCGTAAAAAAAAATTAAAACGTCGCCTATGGAAATTCATAGCTACCATAGTTTGTCGCCATTCCACGAGTGCGTGCAATTATAAAACGTGACATGTTTGGTATCTATTTACTCGGCGTAACATCATCTTTCACATTATACAAAAAAATTGGGGTAACTTTACTGTTTGGGTTTTTAAAAATTCATGGAAGTATCCCTTTTCCAAAAATTTGCGTTTAAAACACCGCTGCACAAATACCGTGTGATATAAAATATTGCAACAATCTCCATTTTATTCTCTAGATTCTCTGCTAAAAATATATATATAATGTTTGGGGGTTCTAAGTAATTTTCTAGCAAAAAATATGGATTTTAACTTGTAAACACCAAATTTCAAAAATAGGTTTAGTCATGAAAGGGTTAAACACCTCAATCAGGAAAAATGCTGCATCATGGCCACTAGATGGCGATGATCATCCTTATGGTAGCACCGTAAACCTCAGGTGCTGGAGTTTTAGTGGTCAGGGGTTGTGCCATAAAAAATATACAGCTAAATGAAGAAAATAAATAAAATGTGATATTTGACAATAAAAAAAATTGTGAGATCCTTATGAAATAAGATAAAATACAAATGCTGATGTAGACATTTAGGAAGTAAATGATTACACTCACCTGTCAAAGCAATGTGCGGCACTCAGCACCCACTGCGGGGAGATCAGGGACCCCCCACATATAGGGGAGCCCCGATACTGCAGACTGACCTGCCAGGGCCACTCGCCAGCCACAGAGTCTGAACCCCCAACTATACGGCTGGAGGGTACTGCCGGGACACCACAGGACATGGGGTTCGAGGAGGAAACTGGGAGAGAAGAACATATCGTGTGTTCAGAAAAGTTACCAGATTACTTCTGTACCACAAATTATTATACAGTATATACATATATAATGCTTTACCGGTGTGTGACTATGGAGGGACATTAGAGTGTAAGCTCCGCTGGTACAGAGACTGATGTAACTGGCTGTGTTCTCCATACAGCACTGCAGTATATGTCAGAGCTATATAAATGTATAATAATAATAGTGTGTGATTGTGGGGGGGGGGGGACATTAGAGTGTAAGCTCCTCTGGTACAGAGACTGATGTAACTGGCTGTGTTCTCCATACAGCACTGCAGTATATGTCAGAGCTATATAAATGTATAATAATAATAGTGTGTGATTGTGGGGGGGGGGGGACATTAGAGTGTAAGCTCCTCTGGTACAGAGACTGATGTAACTGGCTGTGTTCTCCGTACAGCACTGCAGTATATGTCAGAGCTATATAAATGTATAATAATAATAGTGTGTGATTGTGAGGGGGGGGGGACATTAGAGTGTAAGCTCCTCTGTTAAGAAACTGATGTGAGTGGCAAAGTGTTCTCTGTACAGCACTGCAGCATATGTCAGAGCTATATAAATGTATAATAATAGTGTGTGACTGTGGGGGGGACATTAGAGTGTAAGCTCCCCTGTTAAGAGACTGATGTGACTGGCAAAGTGTTCTCTGTACAGCACTGCAGCATATGTCAGAGCTATATAAATGTATAATAATAGTGTGTGACTGTGGGGGGGACATTAGAGTGTAAGCTCCTCTGGTACAGAGGCCGATGTGACTGGCTTAGTGTTCTCTGTACAGCACTGCAGTATATGTTAGAGCTATATAAATGTATAATAATAATAGTGTGTGACTGCGGGGAGGGGGGGGGGACATTAGAGTGTTCTCTGTACAGCACTGTGGTATATGTCAGAGATACTGTATATGCAGTATATGTATTATAATAATAATAGTGTG
The DNA here is from genome assembly GCA_037952925.1 of Lithobates clamitans. Classification (NCBI taxonomy): domain Eukaryota; kingdom Metazoa; phylum Chordata; class Amphibia; order Anura; family Ranidae; genus Lithobates; species Lithobates clamitans. Next base: position 1,311,596 of record JBBGZY010000528.1, read on the forward strand.
ATTGGCTCAGTGTCCTCTGTGTAGTATGATAACCATGTAGTATGATAAGCAATAAACATAACATAACAATCTACAGAACGGCCACTAGGTGTCATATTTGCCACATAAACAACAAACAGTTGTGATTTTTTTTTTTTTTTCTTTGAAGGTTTCATTGTGAATATTGATGGGTGTATTTTCCCGAGTTTGGTGAACGTTAGAAAAAATGAAACACAGCGCCAATTATCTATGATAGGAAATATAAGATGGAAACTGTTCTTTGGCAGGACCAAAAATTTAACTGAGACGAGAAACGAAGGCAGCGCTAGTCAAAAATAAATACAACAACACCCTATAAATATCTCTTTACAGTAAAAAAAATGTGACCAAAGATAGGAGCTAAAAATAAGCCCCACAAAACAATGAATATAAAATACAAATCAATAAAGTGCAAAGTGTTCAAAATAAATAATAATCTGCACACACAATACATTTCATAATGTGAATATAAAAACTACAAAGTTCATCATTGTAGTGCTCCAAAAATATCTGAAGAAAAAATCAAAATACAGTATCTCACAGAAGTAAGTACACCCCTCACATTTTTTGATTCATCTTTTCATGTGACAACACTGAAGAAATGACACTTGTCTACAATGTAAAGTAGTGAGTGTACAGCTTGTATAACAGTGTAAATTTGCTGTCCCCTCAAAATAACTCAACACACAGCCATTAATGTCTAAACCGCTGGCAACAAAAGTCAGTACACTCCTAAGTGAAAATGTCCAAATTGGGCCCAAAGTGTCAATATTTTGTGTGGCCACCATTATTTTCCAGCACTGCCTTAACCCTCTTGGGCATGGAGTTCACCAGAGCTTCACAGGTTGTCACTGGAGTCCTCTTCCACTCCTCCATGATGACATCATGGAGCTGGTGGATGTTATAGACCTTGTGCTCCTCCACCTTCCGTTTGAGGATGCCCCACAGATGATCAATAGGGTTTAGGTCTGGAGATATGCTTAGCCAGTCCATCACCTTTACCCTCAGCTTCTTTAGTGGTGGTCTTGGAGGTGTGTTTGGGGTCATTATGTTGGAATACTTACTGCCCTGCGGCCCAGTCTCCGAAGGGCAGTATGTCACAGTACATGTTGGCATTCATGGTTCCCTCAATGATCTGTAGCTCCCCAGTGCCGGCAGCACTCATGCAGCCCCAGACCATTACACCCCCACCACCATGCTTGACTGTAGGCAAGACACACTTGTCTTTGTACTCCTCACCTGGTTGTCGCCACACACGCTTGACACCATCTGAACCAAATAAATGTATCTTGCTCTCATCAGACCACAGGACATGGTTTCAGTAATCCATGTCCTTAGTCTGCTTGTCTTCAGAAAACTGTTTGCAGGCTTTCTTGTGCATCATCTTTAGAAGAGGCTTCCTTCTGGGATGACAGTCATGCAGACCAATTTGATGCAGTGTGCGGCGTATGGTCTGAGCACTGACAGGCTGACCCCCCACCCCTACAACCTCTGCAGCAATGCTGGCAGCACTCATACATCTATTTCAAAAGACAACCTCTGGATATGACGCTGAGCACGTGCACTCAACTTCTTTGGTCAACTATGGTGAGGCCTGTGGCGACGTCCTGTTGTATGACAAAACACGTAGGGAGGAGGAGCAACACACTGACGTCACCGCAGTATGCCTAGTCCCGGAAGCAACAGGCTTTATTCGAGGCCAGCCGACTCGATTCTTTTTAATGCTGTATCTTATCTACTTAACTGTAAGTGTCCATTCGTCTTACGATATTTGTAATAAATGTAAAGGTTTTACACTATGTGAGCCTTTGTTGTTTTATGGGGATTCAATTACCATGCCTGATTTGACCTTTGTGAGGACCATCATCGCTGAGGTTGAGGAGTTCCTCAGCTTATATTAGCAGAATTGGTACTTAGTACTTATATTAGCAGACTTGGGTGTCTCCAGTCATCTGGAATACAGACTACTTGAAGTAGCTCCTCCCCCTTATATTGCTGAACATCCTTTTTATTTGGATACTCACATATGAAACTCACCCTTCTGTAAGACAGTGAGATCTGTTCTCTTTTCTTATCTTTGAAACCATGAATGTGTCCTGAAGAAGCCTAATGGTGAAACGCGTTGACGCACAAGGGCTCACTGTATACTTTGTATCATTATATAAGATTTTTAACCCTTGAATGCTCTACTCATGTATTGTATTTTCTCAATAAACATTGTTATTTTTTCATACTTCGCTATTGTTTCTTATGCCTTTAATGTCCGACCTAGGGATACTTAGTAAGTATCCTTTTTCTTTTTGTTCCCCTCTAATTTACGGATGTGGCTATGTGAGTGCCTTCTTTCATATTAGATCCCCCAATGGTCTTAAAGGGTTTGTTTTTTTTTTGCAAAAAAAAAATGACATTTCATTATTTTTTTCTATTTTTTTATTTTTTATTGCATTTAAGTGTAAACATGAGATCTGAGGTCTTTTTGACCCCCAGATCTCATATTTAAGAGGTCCTGTCATGCTTTTTTTCTATTACAAGGGATGATTACATTATAAAAGCGATCCAATTTTTTTTTTTTTTTTAAAGGACAGTGTAAAAATAAAAAATAAAAAGTAAAATAAATAAGAAAAAAAAAAAAAAGAATTTAAAGCACCCCGTCCCGCCGAGCTTGCGTGCAAAAGTGAACGTGTGTGAGTAGCGCCCGCATATGAAAACGGTGTTCAAACCACACATATGAGGTATCTCCGCGATCGTTAGAGCGAGAGCAATAATTCTAGCACAAGACCTCCTCTGTAACTCAAAACTGGTAACCTGTAGAAATGTTTAAACATCGCACATGGAGATTTTTAATAGTCAAAGTTTGTCGCCATTCCATGAGTGGGCGCAATTTTGGAGCATGACATGTTGTGTATCAATTTACTCAGCGTAATATTACGGTATATTTCACAATATAAAAAAAATTGGGCTAACTTTACTGTTGTCTTAAGCCAAAAAAGTGTATTTTTTCCAAAAAAACTTTGCTTGTAAGACCGCTGCACAAATACGGTGTGACATAAAGTGTTGTAACGCCCGCCATTTTATTCTCTAGGGTGTCTGAAAAATATATATATACTGTTTGGTGGTTCTAAGTAATTTTCTAGCAAAAAAAAAAAGATTTTAAAATGATTTTAACTAAACAACAAGTGTCAAAAAGAGGCTCGACCCTTAAGTGGTTGAAGTAGCTTTTCGCACTTTTTAACTGTATGTTTTGACACACATTCACAGACATGAAGCATGTCTTTTGTGCTGCCTTTGGGGTGCACTTAAAAATGAATGGCAAGCAAAAAAGGTGTTAAATATATATGCAAAATCGCATGAGTTTATCAATGTTTACATAACACTAAAGCGTGAAATGCAATCTTAAGAAAAAATGGATTCTGGTAACTTGGAAAAACATTTTCTTTAAAAAAAAAAAAAAAAGGAAATACAATCTATCATCTGGAGATACTGCTTTGTATTTGTAATATAATTTCTGTATTTCCTGAAGAAGGATTGGTGATCTACTCTGAAAGTATACAGTAGGTATCCTATTTCACTATATATAAATCACACTGCTCTCTTTTTTTCTCTTTGCTTCCTATTTTGCTTTATCTTACTTTGCGTGACCTTTTGTGTTTAAAGACCGTGGGTAATTTCAAGTTGCAGAGTGGTAACTTTTGAATTTAGATGGGACTAAAAAATGAATTTGTTTTTGATGGCTTGGAAAAAAAATATCTTAAAAAAAAAATAAAACATTTAATTAAAAAAAAAAAAAAAAAACAACTTTGTATTTGTAATTATATTTCTTTTTTGTATATTTTTCATTTGTGTATATCTATCTATCTATCTATCTATCTATCTATCTATCTATCTATCTATCTATCTATCTATCTATCTATCTATCTATCTATCTCTATCTATCTATCTATCTATCTATCTATCTATCTATCTATCTATCTATCTATCTATCTATCTATCTATATATATATATATATATATATATATATATATATATATATATATATATAATCTATAGATATATCTATATTTATATCTATATCTATATATATTTATATTTTTTATTTTTTTTAATATTTGTATTGATAATATTTTGGCTATGTTTCCTGAAGAGGGAATAATCATCTATGCTGGAAGTATTAGGTTATGTTTAACTTCGATAAAAAAGAAAGAAGCGCTCGGTGTCTAGATAAATGGGACTTCTAAAATATGGTTTGTAGACGTTCATTAAAAAATTGCAATGTGTACATCGAGCTAACGCGTTTTGGGGGAATAGACTCCCTCTTCTTCAGGGCTGTTGCTGCATACCATTTGGTGGGAACAATTCCCATGAGTGGTTATGTTGGACCAAGAAATAATAGGACAAGGATAAAGAAATTATTTTGCTTTTTATGTTAGAGTTGGATTATTGTGGTGGTCCCACACTATACCCTGAGGAAGCCATTTTTGGCGAAACATGTTGGGTTTCAACATCCATCTGTGACCACTTTTTCCTTCTCCCTTGGGTCACAAGCAACCAAATATTTGAATTGTATATGCTCTGCTAATGATTTTAACTATTTCTATACCTCATGATTAATCTTGTATTTATCCTCTTGTATTTAATAAAAATAAATTATATTTTTATCTAACTTGTTATGTATTAATTGTTGGCAGCACCGTTATAATTCCATTCCTCTACATTAACAATTTCGCCAAACGAGATGAGGTACATGACAATATAGAGCCACTCAAATTATACTCTTTGATCTAAATGTTGGATCAAGGTCTCTGAATGACAGGATGTCGGCTTTAGTTGTATGGGATTGCTGCCTATAGAACTAAAGCCGACATCCTACCATTCAGAAACCTTGATCCAACATAGCCACTCATGGGAATTGTTCCCATGAAAAAGTACACAGCAACAGCCCTAAAGAAGGGGGGAGTCTGTCCCCCGAAATGCCTTGGCTTGATGTACATGTTGCTAATTTTAAATAAAGACCCATGAACCATATTTTGAAGTCACATTTCTCTGGACACCGGGCGCTTCTCTCTTTTTTTATCTAAGTCTACAAACTGAAACGACCTTAAGGTCAAACAGAAAAGGAAGCGGCCCAATCCCCGAGAAGGCCCATCGCCACCATCCATCACTGGGCACTATCCACAGGAAGGCATTTCTTCCTTTTTGCCCAGATGAATACCCACTCAGGACCGGTGATCAATCCAGTCAGTCCAGCATGGTCTCCAACGCTAGAAAGGTTATGTTTAAGACATATCTCCTACATTCAATATATCTCCATAGTCCATTGTGTAGCACATTTTCAATGAAGGGTTCCCATATGGGCCAAAACATTGGTTTTCTACAGTATGTGACCATATATTATAGCTGTGTCTCGTTAAGAAGGATTGGCGATTTTAACGGAAAGTATGACAATATGTTCAAAACACATCTCCTAAATTCTGTATATGGTCGAGTCCATTACTGAGACTGAATACTCAGGGCCATTGTGTATCACATGCCCAATTAAGGGTTCCCACATGGACCAAAACGTTGGATTTCGATGTGACCATATAAAAATAAGGAGCTTGGTTGGTGTGCTGAAGTCATATCTTACCCATGTTGTGACCAGCTGGGAGCTGATGCGGCCCCCTTAGAACCAGTTGGTCAACACCATTATGGTCTTTAAAGGAATGTTCTCTGGCGATGCTGTGGAACCCATTATTGGAACCCGAGGTCAGGAGTCAGCTTGCTGTCTGGATTAGAAATGTTCTTGCTGTTTGAAACATATCCTCTTAGACACCCTCCCCCTCGTTATGTTTTATACATGTATTGGCTGACAAATGATGTTTGAAATGAAAGCTTTGCAAAAAATTGAGAAGGAATATTTCACCTACCGATATTCATCAGAAGAATTGCAGAGAGGCTCCTCATTGCCATATTGGTGTGTCCTCCCTTTTGGGTCTTGGTGTTCTGCTCATCTCCAGGATAATAAAACCTCACACCTCGGAGTAACATGAGACCCGGGATGGTGTTTTCTCATCCCTCTAACACCTTGGTAACCAGCAACAAGCTAACACCACCCAAAATCAACCATTCTGTGTATGGAGAAAATTAAATATTCATAACACTCTACAGCTGAAGTGCGGCTTCCTTTGTCATAGACATGTCTACACATATAGGTGTCATGTTCAAGATCTCTATCCAATGACTACAGAAACAAAGAATATGCTTACGAAGGTGCTGAACTCTAGGAAAATAGAATATTAATATGAAAACTAGCGAATTGGTTTTAGATGTCACTCACTCTACACAGTGCTGAGGAAGAGAAGATATCCATAAACAAGGAGGACTGTTCATTAAAGTGGACCTGTCAACAGATGTAAATTTTGAGTCAACCATGCTCAGTAATACTGTGTGACACTTTCAGGTATTTATTCTTTTTCACCAGGATTGTGGTACTCCCCCTGGCAATGGCTTCATCTGCTTTTCTCTCCAAAAGGATGGCACTACCTTTTTCAGGCACCATCCATGGTCACCATCTACTTCCTGGACTGAGATGCTCAGAGATGGCACAGTCATGTAAATCCTGAAGACTGTGTAGTGCTCACAAATGCTACCTTGTTACAATTCTGCAGTCTGATCACTGGGGGAAGGGAGACTGAGAAAATACTTCCTCCTGCCTGCAGCAGACTGGTGGCATCATCTCCACCTAGGCAAAGTCACTCACTGGAGCTCAAGGATAGCTTTCTAATGATAAAAGGTAGAGCTTTTCTGAGCAATGATACTGTTGCTGTATTCTGGGAATTATTCATGCAGACATGTAAAGTTACTGACAGGTCCACTTTAAGGTTGGAAGATTTTTTTTGTTATCCCCCTACTAGCTTTTGATACCTTATAGCTAACTGCCTAAGCTTCTCCTTATTTTCTAAGGACTGCCATGATTAAGGGCCCATGCATACTATTGCATTGCAGTAATACGCACTTTACCGCAAAACGTGGCAACACGCTTTCCATGCATTTGTGCAATGCAGTGCATTATTGCATTTCAGTATTCTGAATAGTACCCCAACACACCTTGGATGTGCGTTGCAGCTTCTTGACGCAGCGCATGTACTTCCTTGACTCATGATACGTGTTAACAAACCACAATGTTATGAATGAGCCCTCGGTGACAGGGGTCTGAATCTGGAGGAAGCTGGGAGGATCTGTGAGTAGTGACCCTAAGCTGATTTCTGAGACTGTGTGCTGGACTCTGCGCTGGTGTCAGGAAAGGTCTCCTCCGCTGGTAATATCGATTATTTGGCATGCAGTACTGAGGTCCACCAGCAGGTGTCTCCTGGCAGTTTGGAGCTGTCAGAAGAGCTTTTCCCTGCTGGTATTTTTTTTTTTTTTTACAGATAATATGGTGCTGTATTTGAAGAGCAAATGGCATACAGGTTACATATATTAATAACACAGTGCCATTAAATTCAAATAACAACAAAGGAGTCCAATAAATGGAGTATACAACAGGGCATATGTATATACAGTGTCACATTGCGTAGATTTAAGTAGTCATAAACCAGAGGGATGCTAAAGACCCAGACTTCGGATCAACATTTAGAAATACACATGTCCCCAGAGACATCAATCACACAACGTATTACACGTGGTAGCATTCCCTAACCAAGTGTCCCAAATTTTGCCATATTTGGCCGGGCAGCCCCTGTGGACGTAAATTTCCTTTTTATATGGCAAACCCTAATTTATAGCAGAGATCCACTCCTGGAGTGTTGGCGGTGCAGTCTGCAACCATTTCCTGGCTATAAGTAACCTGGCAATAAACAATGACTCCTGGAGAAATATTTTATGAAATTTATCCGAGTCAGGATCTGGGAACACCCCAAGTAGGCATTGTTTGGGGCATAGTGTTAAGGGGAATCCCATTTCATTGTGGATAAATTTCACTATTTGGGACCAGTAGTTTTGTATTGCTGGACATAACCAAAGGAGATGGAAGAAGGTACTAGAAGGACTATCACATCTGGGGCACTGTGGGTTTTGATCAGGTTTGTATTTGGCTAGATGGAGAGGGGTCAAATATGATCTATGTATAATGTAGAGTTGTGTAAGACGGTCCGATAGCTTAGTGGAGACCTTTTTACAAGTGTCTAACGCGTCTTCCCACCCGTCGTCTTCCAGCCCTCCCACATCTCCAGACCAAAGATCCTTCAATTTATATGCAAGGGTCGTCACTGTGGGAAGGAGCAAAGAATTATAGAACCCCGAAATAAGTTTGCAAGAGTCTGACCCCAGCATAATATGTAGGACATCTAGTTGCTCTATATTAGGGGAGATTTCACCGAATTGAGCCCTGAGGGCATGACGGAGCTGGAGGTAACGGAAGTGCATAGTGTTAGGAAGGCAGAATTCCACTTTAAGTTGTTGGAATGATTTTAGAACAGTATTACAATAGACATCCAACAAAAACCTTACCTCCTGGTTAAGCCACAGATCATGATTTGGCACTGTTAGTAATTCCCCCAGATCAGGATTGTCCCTTAGGGGTGTGTGGAAGTGTGTGGGTGGCAACTTCAATCTGTGCCTCACCACCTCCTAGATTCTACAGTGATGGTATAATATTCCTTTACGGTTACCCAGCCCACAGGTACCTGCAATACCTCTAAACAGAATGTGGAAAGGGTGGGTAAGCCTGCGACCATGAGGGGAGCATATCAAAGTCAAATAACGGTCTCTGTCATGTTTGTCTAGATGAAAAAAGTGGGATAATTGCGCCGCCAGGTAGTAGAGGTTAAAATCAGGTAGCGCCACACCACCCAACTCAGTAGTATTTTTCAGTGTTTGCCAGGACAGCTTATGCCGGCTAGACCCCCAGACAAAAGAGTTGAGGAGGACTTCAATAGATTTGAAGATCCTTAAAGGTAAGTATACCGGGGCATGCCACAAAACATACAAAAATTTGGGGAAGGGAACCATCTTAATTAGGTTCACACGACCCATCACCCCAAGGGGTGGTTTGACCCATGTCTGTGTCTTAGATTTCATTGTTGTTATCAGGGGTTCTATGTTGAGTCGGACATAGTCCTCCGGCGAGCGGGTGATCACAATTCCAAGGTATGTCATGGAGCTAACCCTAAGAAGTGGGGAGGAGGTCTGTATTTCTGTGGGGACGCTTACATCTATCGGGAGGATTTGGGACTTGTCCCAGTTAATCTTCAGGCCCGAGTATCTGCCAAATTTTCGAATCACCTCTAGGGCTAATTATAAGGATGGGCCTGCATCTGCCAAATATAGCAACATATTGTCTGCATACAGACTGATCTTTTCCAGTAAGTTTCCATGACTCAGCCCCTTGATACCTAGGTGCATTCTAAGGGAGGAAGCAAGGGGTTCTACCGCAAGAGCATATAACAAGGGGGACAGGGGACATCCCTGCCACGTGCCCCTGAAGAGAGGGAAGGGATCAGAAACGTTTCCATTGACCAAGACCCTGGCGCATAGGCTCTGATATAGAAGTCGAATCCACTTCATAAAATTGGGTCCAAAACCAAATCTTGCAAGGCACTCCCAAAGGTATTCCCACTCAACTGAGTCGAACGGCTTTGCGTCGTCGAGAGACACCACAACTCTAGAGCCCAGCTCATCGTGTTCAGCCTGTATATTCATATGGAGCCTATGTAGGTGTAGCAATAACTCTCGGTGGAGCTGCTGGTTTAAGCGGGTCTGTTACCTTCACTCTGCTTCCCTCTGTTTCACCGGCACCGGGTCTAGGGTTCCGTTGAGTTTACCCTTGGACGACACACACACCAACACTGGAGTACGTTTTCAATGCTTTATTAAACACTTGACTTAGGAAATAGCAGGAAAGAGGCAGAAAGGAAACTGCAGAAGAAACGCAAACATCTTCTTGTAGGGTTCTTTTGACAAAAGTCCCGGTAGAATTCAGATATTGTATGGAATGCGCTCCCCTCATGGGACACACTCTTTGCTCATCTGGATAGGCCGCTCTCACTAGCCTAGCAGCCAGTACGCAGCACGAATCAAAGTCTCTGCCACAGACTTGCTTGGGAACAAAACCCGTACGATCCTCTGCCACAGGATGTATCAGATTTTCTGTAATGAATGTCAGTCACAGTGCCTGAACCTTTAAGCCAACCTGGAAACACTATGCTGTATAGTTACTTTCGGATACGTCGTCCAACCAAGTCACCAGGCCCCTCTATAGACAGCACGCTGCGTGTTCTCTCCAAGACGGGTCCTCCCCTGGGATCTCCTCGGTTGTCTAGCTTTGTCACACAGGACCGACAGCTCAGGACCATTCCTCGGCCGCGGTGGTAGGCCCCAGACAAGCCTCTGGACCCACCCCTGCGCCGCAGTATCGTGGGCCTCCGGAACGGAGGACCACGAGGTAGCTCCTTAATGCATACCTGTCGGCCAGGAAGGCCAGCAGGTGGCTGTAAAACGATCCCCGAAATATGGCGCCTGTCCCATAAATACCCTCGTCCAGAATGCAACTCGGAGGACCACCTCCACTGAGTTGTCTCCGGGACAGAAGAGCATCCATACGCTTCAACACGTTGCCTTTCCAACACTGACCAGTGGTAACAGCGACACCCACCGGTCAGCACGGAAACACACACAACGTCAGCCAAGCTGGAACAGAGGCAAACTTAACCTTCCTAACGAACAATTTACTAAATTTACCTAACATGCGGTAGATTGCAAATCTACCAGTGCTACATAGGTTATATGCCGTGTTTTTTTGCTGGGATAAGCCCAGTCTGATCCGGGTGGATTAATGTGAGGTTCACTTCATTCAGGCGTAGCGCCAGGATCTTGGCCAAGATTTTAATATCTAGTTGAAGAAGAGATATTGGGCGGTACGATTCGGGGAGTTCTAGGTCTTTACCAGGTTTGGGTATCAGTACTATATAGGCCTCGCTCATGGAGGAGGGTAAAGAGCCGGATTCAAATATAAAGGAAAATAGCTTGTGAAGTCTAGGGATTAGGGTCTCACTACAGGTTGTGTAAAATTCAAGAGACAGGCCATCTGAACCTGGCGCTTTAGATGGATTAAGCAAGGAGAGCGCCCTCGCTATTTCGTCTTCAGCAATGGGGGCCTCTAGCAACTCCAGTTGGGGTTGTGTAAGACTGGGTAGTTCTATATCCGACAAAAGTGACAATATCTCTTCCCTAGGATTGTTAGTGGCAGAGGAGTATAAGGATGCGAAGAAGGAGCAAAACTCTCCGGCCACTTCATCAAAGTCAGTCAATAACACGCCATCAGTAGCTCGGAGAGAAACCACCGTGGGAGGCCTATGGTCCAGATGTGCCAGATAGGCCAAAAGACGACCCGCCCGTTCTCCACATTCATACTGCCTCTGCTTACTATAATATATTTTCCTATCGGCCTTCTAAAAATGAAGATTGTTTACTATTCTGGCCTGCAGTTTCAACTGGTCTGCTGTAGATGGAGAGGGGCTATCAGTAAAGTTTTTTTCTGCTTCCACGAGGGACTGCTCTGCTTGTCTGATCACCTGGGATGAGGTCTTTCGGTACCTGGATATACGTTGAGATAGGATCATACGGGCATGAGATTTAAAAGAGTCCCATACTACATCAAATGGCGCCGTGTTTCTATTTGTCTGGAAAAAGAAATCCAACTCAGTGGCGGCTTCTCCCAAATCGGGAATAGCCGTCAACCAAAACGGGTTAAGTTTCCAGTTGTATGTCCTGGGGGGGGGGGGGGGGAGACTCGAAGTATAATCCAATATGGGGCATGGTCAGATAGGACGCGCGGGTTAAATCCTACCTCTCCCAGCAAAGGAATAACAGTACGGGATAGCAATATAAGGTCAATATGTGACATAGTATTATGTGTCGTTGAGAAGCATGAGTATGCCCTGTCCAGAGGGTAGCGGTGTCTCCATGTGTCTAAAAGGGCAAGATCAGTAAGAATTTTACCAAACCTGGTGTGTGATTGGGAAGGGTTATCATGGGGTGTTAGTGACAATCGGTCTAGGTCCCTGTTCATGACATTATTAAAATCTCCTAACCAGATCGCAGGAACAGTAGGAAATTGGTACATAAATGCTAACCCCTCATTTAAGACATTGAATTGGAAGGGAGGAGGCAGATAAAATGCTAATAATATCTCTAGGCAGTTTAATTTAGCATGTAAAAATAAGAATCTGCCCTGGGGATCAGACCTGAGCATTATTAATACAAATTGCACTGTTTTGGCCACCAGTATAGCAACACCCCTGGAGTTGGCAGAATGAGGAGCTTGATATAACCATCCCGCCCATGGTTTCTTAAGCGTCATCTGGAGTTGACCTGTGAGATGGGTTTCAACCAGCACTATCAGGTCTGCACGTTGTGCTTTAAGATATGATAAAAATGCGTTTCGTTTGAGCTTCGCCCTGTGGCCCCTCACATTCCACGTAATACATTTTACATCCAGCATGATAGCAAAAATAGATAGTTAGCTACCAGACATCCAAGGCCCATGGCGCCCCGGGCCGCCCCAAAATCGGGAGGGCCAGCACTGCCTCCTACCGAGCCCAAGACAAACCGGACAGGACAGGGTAACAGAAGCCAGTAAATTACCTGCAGTCCATTAACATACAAGGACTCGCCATAATGTAAAGCAACTGTATTTTTAAGCAAACACCAATATTTATTACTCTTCAGCATATAGTGTAAAAAAAATGAACATTAAACCAACAATAACAGTCTAATGCCCCGTACACACGGTCGGACATTGATCGGACATTCCGACAACAAAATCCATGGATTTTTTCCGACGGATGTTGGCTCAAACTTGTCTTGCATACACACGGTCACACAAAGTTGTCGGAAAATCCGATCATTCTGAACGCGGTGACATAAAACACGTACGTCGGGACTCTAAATGGGGCAGTAGCCAATAGCTTTCATCTCTTTACTTATTCTGAGCATGCGTGGCACTTTGTGCGTCGGATTTGTGTACACACGATCGGAAATTCAGACAACGGATTATGTTGTCGGAAAATTTTAGAGCCTGCTCTCAAACTTCGGGTGTCGGAAAATCCGATGGAAAATGAGTGATGGAGCCCACACACGCTCGGAATTTCCGACAACAAGGTCCTATCACACATTTTCCGTCGGAAAATCCGACCGTGTGTATGGGGCATAAGTGTAACTGTATCAACACACTAGCGTGACCGGGTAAGCAATGCATCAAATTTATATCAAATGCAGTTTGCTGGAACCGGGCAGGCCAGGGAAACCTTACTTGTGCTTGACAGCAAACGTTGCATTGGATATTGGAAATAACGGGATCCACGGGGACTCCCGCAACTAGGGGGGCAGTAATTCGCTGTAGAGCGAGCAACAGCAGCAGGAGTGAGACTTCTGGTCAAGGGGACGAAATGTCCAGAGTCCTTGTTCCAGGTGTCATGGCGGGTGTTAACTTGCCACAAGGATCTAGGGATCGGGGTTATCCTCCATGACGGCCCACGGGACTCCTTTATATGTCCATTCATGGGGGGCACATATAGAACATAAGGGGAGAGATGAATATCGGACACTGGGGATAGCAGAGAAGTTTATCAGTCAATGAGGGAGGAAGCAATCCAGCCCGGGGGATAATTATCCTCCGTGACAAACGAATGGAGTTCGGGTGGGTGAAAAAAGGAAAGAAATAAGGTATAATGGAGACACAGTACCTGCAGGGGGAATAGGTTCAGGCATCCTGTAGAGCACACGGGTGTAGTGGAGCATATTCCATTCCGTGAGCCAGACGTTCATGATCTGGGGTGTTAGGAAGGCTCCCGGCCCGGTGCCGCTTTATCCTCCAGCCAGGTGAGGACGGCCTCTGGTGTGTCAAAAAAATATGCTCGATCCTCTCCCACAACACGCAATCTCGCTGGGAAAAGCATCGCGTAGGAATAGTGACGGATCCGCAATTGACGTTTAGCTTCCATGAAGTGAGCTCTCTTTTTTTGGACCTCCTCCGAGAAGTCCGGAAATACCTTAATTTCGCCGTTTTTAAAGGGGATGTTGCCTTTCAGCCTGATAAGCCGGAGAACAGCATCTCGGTCACGGAAGTTAAGCATTTTAGCAATAAATGTTCGTGGCGGCGCACCCTGGGGGGGAGGTTTAGCCGACAGTCTGTGAGCCCGTTCAACTACAAAGGATGTGGAGAACTCGGCTCTCCCAAAGGTGTTAACAAGTAGGTTCTCCAAAAATGAGGGGGGTCAGAGCCCTCTGAACCCTCAGGCAGACCTACAAATCGCAGGTTACATCTCCTGAGACGATTTTCCATATCGTCTTGCTTGGCTAACACCATGTTGAGCTGATGTTGTAGATGATCGGTGTGAACTTGTAGTGGCGGCATCTCGTCTTCCATGTGGCTGATGCAAGCTTCTGTCTCCCTGACTCGGTCTCTTAATTTTTGTAGATCCTGACGGATTAGTGAGACATCAACTTTCACCTCCTCAATCTTGCTTGTCAATGTACTTTTGCAATCTGAAATAGCTTCCAGTACTCGCACAGTATCCTCTGTAGCCGGGTCTGTATGGGAAGAGGAGCCGGTGCCATTTTCCTCCCCAACCTCCTTATCTGAATGCCGGTATTTCGCCAGCTTAGCGGCTGAATATGCTGGGTTTTTTTCGGCAGCGACATGGTCTCCGTGGGCAGGGTGTATCAAGGAACCCAAGGGTGGGTGTATATTAAGCAATTTTAACCCCAGGATATACGGGTTCAGATGATAGGCAAGCAGAGCTCCCGTTCTTCACTCCTTACACCATGCCGGTCCAGGCCATGCCCCCCCTGCTGGTATTTTGTTACCTTTGGGCTGCAGTACTGGCGTCCACCAGTGGAGGAATTCTGGCAGTATGGAGCAGGTATTCCCTGACTGCAGACAGGTGTCACCTGACTTTAATTAGCAGCTGCAGTATAAATACCCGGCAGGTGCACACACATCTTGCCTTGGTATTTTCCTTGAGCCCTGACCTGCAGCCTGCATCCTGTTTACCTGATTCCTGAAACCTGATTCCTGTACCTGAGACCTGATTTCTGGAGCCTGTTGTTCCTGTTCCCTGTCTGTTTCCTTGCTCTGGACCCTGAACCTTCTATCTGACCCGTCCCTCCTGTGATCCATCCATCCTCTCTTGTCCTGGTGTTTCCCTTCCCCCGCTGCTGACCTCCCGTTGACGACCCGGGCCTGGCTCTGTTTATGATCTCGGTATTTCCCTTACTTGTATATGTTTGTTCTGTTATTATTATTATTTATGGGGTTCTGTTTTGTATTGGTTGTGGTGCACTGAGTGATATTGGAGGTGGTTGTGTTATATTTAATCATTTCTCTTTAATAAATCTTTTATATTTTGACTTATACATGTCTGGGTTTCCTCTGTTGCAGTCCACACAGTTCTGGTCTTATCTGGTACATGACAGAATACCAAGGCCATCCCTGACCAGAAGTGGCTGCACAGAGGAACCATCTTGGTTCTGCTGGCTTTGCTGGAATGAATCCCAATGTGATCCCATATTATGCTCTGCTGGCTTCAGAAAGTGGTGAGTATCTCCGCCAATCACTAAAAGAGTGGATCAATGACCAGCTACTTGAGATCATCCGTTTGGCTCACTCCCTGGTTGACCAGGGCTGTATGTTGTTTGGGGATGTGCAGCCTTTGATCCAAATATGTGCTGAGCTAGCCCTGTCCTGTTTTTCTAAGACCAGTGATGATTTTTCTCCCCCTTTCAGTGCTGATCAGGTGGAGTCTCTTGTGTGGCTGTTAGAGGATGATTGAGCACTATTCCATCTGTTCTCAGCAGAAGCTTTTGGAGTGTATTCACTCAGTACAGACCCTTGTTAGACAGGCAGCATGTGATCCGTCCTTTGTCGAACCCATACTCTCAGCATGGTCTAATATGTTACAACCAGTCCCAACCAACCCACAACAAACCACCTCTGCCATCAGACACCTACCTGCCCACAAGTCTGTCTCCCCATCACCCACGCCAAACTCAGTTGCAGCTCAGTATACATTGCTCCCAACCAGATACTCATATCCGGTCTCTGCTCCCTGTACCTATCCTGCATTCAACCCACCTGCCTCTTCTCAGCTGCTAAATAATCCACAAAATCTTCCTCCAGCTACGGTTATCTCTTCTCCACCATATCCCAATCCTCCTTTCCAGTCTGCTGCACCCCCCACCTACAGAGTTTCAGTGACTAAACCCAAGAAAAAACAAAAGTTTTTTCCAACCAAGATGATCCTGCCAGTAACCCAACCTGCCTCCGCACCAGCTAATCCAATCCAGTCTGACGTCCCAGTGCTTGCAACCCAGTCTGACGTCCCAGTGCTTGCAACCCAGTCCAATGTCCCAGTGCTTGCAACCCAGTCTGACCTCCCAGTGCTTGCAACCCAGTTTGACGTCCCAGTGCTTGCAACCCAGTCTGATGTCCTAGTGCCTGTTATCCAGTCCGATGTCCTGATGTCCGCTTTCCAGCCTGATGTCCTAGTACCCGCCTTCCAGCATGAAGCGCCAGAGTTCCAGCCTGAAGCGCCAAAGTTCCAGCCTGAGGGGTCAGTGTTCCAGCTGGAGGTGCCAGTGTTCCAGCCGGAGCTGTTCCAGCCGGAGGTGTTCCAGCCTGAAGCGCCAGTGTTCCAGCCGGAGGTGCCAGTGTTCCAGCCGGAGGTGCCAGTGTTCCAGCCGGAGGTGCCAGTGCCTACTTTCCAGCCTGATGTGCCCATTCTCCAGCCTGAAGATCCCACCTTTCAGCCTGATGTGCCCGCCTTTCAGCCTGATGTGCCCGCTTTCCAGCCTGATATGCCCTCTTTCCAGCCTGATGTGCCCGCCTTCCAGCCTGATGTGCCCGCACTCCAGCCTGATGTGCCTGCTCTCCAGCCTGATGTGCCCGCTCTCCAGGCTGATGTGCCCGCTTTCCAGCCTGATGAGCCCACTTTCCGGCCTGATGTGCCCGCTCTCCGGCCTGATGTGCCCGCTCTCCGGCCTGGTGAGCCCGCTTTCCAGCCTGATGTGTCTGCTGCCCAGCCTGATGTGTTCCTGTCCACTGCCCAACCTGATGTTTTCCTGTCCACTGCCCAGCCTGATGTGTTCCTGTCCGCTGCCCAGCCTGATGTGTTCCTGTCCGCTACCCAGCCTGATGTGTTCAAGTCCGCTGCCCAGCCTGGTGTGTTCCTGTCCGCTGCCCAGCCTGGTGTGTGTTCCTGTCCGCTGCCCAGCCTGGTGTGCTCCTGTCTGCTGCCCAGCCTGGTGTGTTCCTGTCTGCCGCCCAGCTTGGTGTGTTCCTATCCGCTGCCCAGCTTGGTGTGTTCCTGTCTGCTGTCCAGCTTGGTGTGTTCCTGTCCGCTGCCCAGCTTGGTGTGTTCCTGTCCGATGCCCAGCCTGGTGTGTTCCTGTCCACTGCCCAGCCTGGTGTGTTCCTGTCTGCTACCCAGCCTGGTGTGTTCCTGTCTGCTACCCAGCCTGATGTGCCACTGCCCGCTGCCCAGCTTGAAGTGCCCGCTGCCCAGCTTGAGGTGCCCGCTGCCCGGCTGGATACCATGGACTTTCCCCAGCAACGGCTAGTTGGAGCGTCCGGAGGTCGCTCCTTCGAGTGGGGGTACTGTCAGGAAAGGTCCCCTCCGCTGGTAATATCAATCATTTGGCATGCAGTACTGAGGTCTACCAGCAGGTGTCTCCTGGCAGTTTGGCGCTGTCAGAAGAGCTTTTCCCTGCTGGTATTTTGTCACCTTTGGGCCGCAGTACTGGCGTCCACCAGCGGAGGAATCCTGGCAGTATGGAGCAGGTATTCCCCTCTGCAGACAGGTGTCACCTGACTTTAATTAGCAACTGCAGTATAAATACCCGGCAGGTGCACACAAATCTTGCCTAGGAATTTTCCTTGATCCCTGACCTGCATCCTGCATCCTGTTTACCTGATTCCTGAAACCTGATTCCTGTACCTGAGACCTGATTCCTGGAGCCTGTTGTTCCTGTTCCCTGTCTGTTTCCTTGCTCTGGACCCCGAGCCTTCTATCTGACCCGTCCCTCCTGTGATCCATCCATCCTCTCTTGTCCTGTTGTTTCCCTTCCCCCGCTGCTGACCTCCCGTTGACGAGCCTGGCCTGGCTCTGTTTATGATCATGGTATTTCCCTTACTTGTATATATTTGTTAAGTTATTATTATTATTTATGGGGTTCTGTTTTGTATTGGTTGTGGTGCACTGAGTGATATTGGAGGTGGTTGTGTTATATTTATTCATTTATCTTGAATCTTTTATATTTTCACTTATACACGTCTGGGTTTCCTCTGTTGCAGTCCACACAATTCTGGTCTTATCTGGTATATGACAGCTGGGCACCAATAGTTACGCGTTGGTGTAAAGTAACCAGATGCCCAAAGACTTGTCCCATGGTCCTCAGCTCTGGGGCCTTGGACTGTTCACTAGTAGCTTCTACTACTATTAGAAAGACTGTCCTCTGATCACCAACCATTGCGGAGCACTTTTGGAGTACCCTATGCCCTAATTCCCATCCAGTTTACAATGTTTACCAGCAATAAACCATAAAAAGACAACCGCTAGACCAGAAGTTTCAAACTGGCGGCCCTCCAGCTGTTGCGAAACTACAAGTCCCACGAGGCATTGCAAGGCTGACAGTTACAAGCATGTTGGGACTTGTAGTTTTGCAACAGCTAGAGGGTCCCCAGTTTGAGACCCGCCTGCTCTAGGCTGTTTATTGGAGCTGTAATAAATGGATTGTTGCTTGGGTGACTGGCATCCTCTATACTGTTTGGAAAAGAAAAAAGGTAATCCCTGCAGGGGTAGCGCTACATGTATAGTATTATTGAAACAAAAACTTTATTATATTATAAACAGTTTTTTTTTTTTTTTTTGTTTAATATTTCTATAAAATCTTTGTTTTACATGTGAACATTAATACAGGTAGTACCCATGACAGAGGATTCCCAGAGCACTAGGGGTCTTCTAGAACTTAGCAGAAGATGTTTGCCTTCACACACTCTCTTTAATTAAGACTCTGTATGGCCAATCTGTACATGGCTTGGATGAGGAGGAGTCCCTACTCTGAGTCTGCCAGCTGTGTGTACATTTCAGCTTGAGTTACTGAGCTCTATGAGCAGAAGGCAATCTGCACAGGAGATAAGCACATGCAAAGGGGCCTTCTGCTGTCTGGATACAGAAATGCAACATATTTATATGTAATATTTCCTATTTGCCTACCAAAAAAAGAAAACGTTATTTTGTACTCCTGATCATAAGAATATAAAGAAAATAAATACAACATTGCATATTTTTCTTTACCCACACCCCCCACCTGTACATATATCACAACTATGCTTTCCCTTTGCCACCTACCACCTGTGTGTTTAGCAATCAACCTGACCCTTGCCATTAACCCTATACTCCTATTAAGGTAGATGTTGGGTCATTTGTTTTACTATAATTATTGACAGAATTTGTGTTCTAAAGTGTTCTCTGATTGGAGATCGTGACAAGGGCCCCTCTCCAACTCCTCCAATCAGAGAAGGTTTTGCAATAATTGAGAAAAATGTAAGGCATTCTGATCACACCTGCACTTTTCTGCACACATTCCCCAAAACACACATCGTGCTTGCGGCGCCATTAATTGTTAATAACACCATAAATGCAGCTAGCAGACACGCATTTCGTCAAGTGATGAAATGTGTTGTAGACACAAAAAATGGAGAGATAAAAGAGCTTGAAAGGCTTACTGCTAAAGCAAAAATTCAAGAGCCTTTTTGGCCCATTTGTAGGGGAAGCCCATTCAAGTGTGCTTACGCACAAGAATGTGCAAAAAAAAAAAAAAAAAGTGCATAAAACATGAAACACAGGTGGAAATGGAGCCTAAATGGTGGCCATGCCAAACCAGTAACTCCATGTGGTTACTTAACAGAAGAGCCCTCACTTGGTACGGCACCCAAAAGATTGTGGCTATCACTGGAGTAGCTTGGGATACTACAATGGTTCAGTTTACAGGGGAGCTGATCAGATATCATATATGCATAAATACATTGAGCCAAGCTGGCCCAATGTTCAAAATCGTGGCCATGTCAAGCGAGCATACCCCCTGTGGGGTTATTATGTAGAAGGACAGCCTCTTGGCATGGAACCCAAAAGTTGCCAGCCATCACGGTAATAGCTTGGGCTACTACAATGATTTACAGCTTTCACAGAGGCTGATCAGATATCACATATACATGCTTATATCGCGCCAAGCTGGCCCAGTGTAAGCAAAGTATATCATCGCTGGAGTTCAGCTTTAAGATATCTGAAAGACCTAGACCCCTAAATTTTCTGCTTGCTTTCAATATTGAAGCATTGTGTAAAAATGTATAGGGAAAAAGCTGGAAGTCCATATATCAGGGCTTAATAAATTATGAGGTAAACAAAATAAAAACATACAAATTCTAGAAATATTAAGGGAGTGTGGTCACGGTATCTTACTGTACATATTAAGCAAACATTTAAATAATATACAAAGAGCTCAAACACAAACTATATATTTAAGGTTCGGCTTACGCCATACAGGTGTAACCGAGTGCGGGCATTCCCACAGGCCGCATGTAGGGCAGCCCATTCATTTCAATCAGCTGACCTATGAACGAGCAACTAGGAAAAGAAGTCTCTGACTTTTCCAAAAACACATAAGTTTGTAGATGTGTGGGGGTTACGGCCACAATTAACAGCACCGTCACACATCTGCTAAGGGGCTACGCGTTTCTGTAGAAAGCACGTGATTCTGTGTGAGTTCCCCACAGGCAAAGCTGTGGCTTTACCCTTAGAGGCTGATTTAGAGTGATTTCAAAAGCTGTCTGTCACCTAAAAACTATTTACTATCTTTATTATTGCTAAGGCAACAACACAAGGGTCTTTAAATCTCAGAGCATAGCTAAGGCTAGGTTTACACCTTGGAGCGTCAGCAATGGTTGCAAAATCACACGCTTTCCCCACCAGCACAGAAACGCGTTGCCCCGTAGCAGATGAATAACGGTGTCATTAGTTAATGCCACCCCCCCACCCCCCCCATGGATCTGCAAACGTGAGCTTTTTCGCAAGGTCCAAGCTGTATGGTGCAACAGCATCATGCAGTTTGATGTGGCGTGTTTTTTGGCAAAAAGTCAGAGACTTATTTTCAGTGTTTCTAGCACATAAGGCAGCACCATTGAAATGAATGGACTGCCCTAAACGTGCTGAACAGGAAAACACCCACACTCAGACTCGCCTGTATAGTGTAAACCGAATCTAAAGGAAACCTGAAAACCACTGACTTTCTAAAAATGTCATAGGATCCGCATAAAAGCCAAATAACTGTTCAAAAGGAACATTTAGCGGTAATTGCCTATATAAACTCTCAGTACAGGATTCCTTTAATAGCTACATCATACAAATGGTTATGGGATAAGGAGCCATGAATAGATATATAAAGAGGAAAGGATCTCCTCCTACTGCTACTCCCGACCAGCTCAGTTGAATAAACGATAAAAAGCAGCCTCAGCCCACTTTTCTCCACCAAACCACTCTCATACATTTACCCTTGCCCACCGGTGGCTTAATCATAGGGTCCCTAGGCTTAAACCCCGTTGGACAGGGCAAAATGCATCAGGATGTGTGGTTTGGTGGAGACAAGTAGGCTGAGGCCCCACTTTATCGTTTGTTCACCTGGGCTGGTCGGGAGTAGCGCCGATCCTTTCCTCTTTACATTTAATAACTATCTGGATTTTTATCAGGACAAGCCTGCAACTTGTTCTGGGATGCAGAAATATGCTTCCACTTCTACTTTGAGGGGTGACTTAATCAAATAAGCCATAAATAGTTAGTTGAAAGTTCAGTGTTAGTGTTCCTTGAGAGTCTCACCAAAAACATTATGGGAGAGAATACACAAATATAAAGAAAAAAAATTAACATGTTGGCTTTGTCATCTTAATTATGGTATTTCAAATAATCCTTCACAGAATGTCCTGTATTTTGGTGATTATTGAAGATATAATCAGGAGGCTCGTCGGTATAGAAGATCCAAGGTTGGCTTCATTGGCAGCAGTGGTTTGTTTGATCCCACTTAAGCCCTGAGCTGCCTGTTTGGGCAGTTGAGTGGAGAATTTGGCAGTGGAGAATTTGGCAGTGGAGAATGTTGCAGTCTTTACTGTTGTGGTGTTGATTTTTTTGGTGAAGATGTCATTAAGCTCACAGTGTTCAACCATCCAAGTGGTGAAGTTGGAGACTTTGGTGTAGACTCCAGGGATGCCAGGTGTGGCACAGCCAACCCCCCAGCTGACAATCCCAACCAGGAACCAAGTGTCACCTACCTGGCATGCCAAGGGACCTCCTGAATCTCCCTGAAAAAAAAAATAAGCAAAAAATGAATCCCAGAAATTTCAAATGGACCATTTCTTCTATCAAGAAAAGCATCTGGCTATATACAAGCTGTTTACGAATCGTGTTTGATCGACCAGTCAGCTATGCACCAATCTTTATTTTAACCCACCATATACTACATATAAGCATTCTATTGTTTTTTTCTGTGAATATTTTTACAACTTGTTGGCTTTCCTTAAGCTGGCCATACACCATACATATTTCTTATTTAATTTTAGTCTGTAGAACATTGGACTTCTCATTGACCAGTAGACCATAGAGCATTGGGCATTGGCATTGGGCTATTGAAAGCCAGGGTAGAGGCTTCACTCTGTAGGGTGACTGAGCTAAGAGTCAACTACACATACCTCTTTTTTTCTGCCCCTTATCCTACTAGATTCTAAGTTGGTAAACAACAACAAGAACAACTTAGCCTTGCTCAAAACATTATCTGTGTAAAAGACTGCTTGGGATGTCAGCATCAAATAAATCTTCAATAACAAAATAGAAAATAAAAAATAGAAGACATAAAGTCGGTTTTACACACCTGGCAACCATCTTTTCTTTGGTTGGCATAACCGGCACAAATATTGTCACTGCGGATAGTCCCCGGTGTGTACATGGTTCCATATTTAGCAAGGAACATCTGATCACATTTTTCAGCACTTATCAGCGGGAGTTTCACTTCCTGTAGGGTGTATGGCGAAGGTAATGAAACTGGAAAAAGAAGACAACATTAATAAGGATGAGTGGCACATTTTGACATTATGTCAGCCAGTAAAGCCATCATTTTTTTTTTTTTTGCTGAACCCATCCTCCAAAACAAGTTAATAAATGAGACCATCCCTTATGAAAATATTTTGTATAAGAAAATAAACTGTCCTCTCAAATGCTACAAGGTCTGGCACCTTTGGCGTAACTCCACTTTTACTCTACATTCTGGTGGCCTACACTGTTCCAACATACCATTTTTAATATGTCAAAAACAACATAGATCAAAAGTCGGTGATCCGTAGACCTTTCACAGCAGTCTTTGGGTGGTATCCACAATGGCTAGCAGTGCCCGGGTCCTGCTTCATCCTCATGCCAGTGGCCAAGGCTGGGGTATGCTGAGGTCATGCTGACTGTCCCCCATGGTTTCGAAACTTACCTACCTGCTTTCCACCACTTTTGTGAGTGCAAGTTTTACCTTCAATACCCTTCTTTGATTGGACGTGCTACACTGTGATTTTTTTTCACCTTGTGTCTATTAGTTTTTTGCTGGTCTTAGGCAGATCATCTGTAGGCAGCTGCAGTCTATGTTCTCCACTGCAGGTGTCGCTTGACCACAGCAACAATGCAGATAGGAGAGGAAGTTGTGAGGAACTTTGTTCCTCTATGTTTTTCTCGGTCACAGAGAGACTACTATTCGACTGGATGCTGACGCCCCATGTGACTTGAGTGGCCACCTTGGGTGGGGGCAGAGCCTATTTAAGGCTTAATCCTGAGCTTGGTACGCATTTTGCAAGTGGCTAGCAAAGGGCCAGGACACCCATCTTACGGGGACAATATTTAGAGTCACGGAAAGGTTCCGGAGGAGTAGGGAAAGTGCAAAGACTATGCCAACCTCTCCTAGGAAGTCTCTCCATTGGGTTTAGACTGGCCAAGCCGCATTCTGCTCCTTGTGGCAAACACTGTCTGCATCTTCAGGTCTTCAGACTACTGGTCCATCACTGTTACAGTTGCAAGTGGCTCTGGACGAGTTGCCTTCCCGCTGGGCTTGTTTTTACTTGCTGAACAATATATTACCATTGCCGAACTTGGAATCTGAGGTTGATTTACTAAAACTGGAGAGTGCAAAATCTGTTGCAGCTGTGCATAGTAGCCAATCAGCTTCTAACTTCAGCTTATTCAATTAAGCTTTGATAAAAAAAACCTGGAAACTGATTGGTTTCTATGCAGGGCTTCACCAGATTTTGCCCTCTCCAGTTTTAGAAAATCAACGCCCCTGTCTGTTTACTGCCCACCACACCATGGTGCACCCACCCACCTTTGGCGTAGTTGGCAGGATACTGTAGGCTGGGACAGTCTATGTTTTTCACTGCAGGTGGCGTTTGACTTTAGCGGCAATGCAGATGGGTGAGGAAGTTGTGAGGAACTTGCTTCCTCTATGATTTTCTTGGCCACAGGGTGACAGCTATACTTGGATTCTGTGTGTCTACTTCCCGCCACACCCCTCTGTATCTACCCCCACACCCTCTCCTGGTTCCCTGGCAGCAGCATTTTCATAGTTAGAGCGGTCACTTTAATTCGTTTCAGGGCTACCCACACCTAATTAGGTGTATGCTTTTTGTTTTTTTTCATGTATGTTTATACAGACACATATGTACACATAATTTGAGTGGTGTGTTTGATTCTGATACTATATTATTCCTACTTCTGACACCCTATTCACCTGTTAGATGGGGCTATCCTGGTGCTGTGTGCCTTAGGCTCAGATCTTTATGGAATGGTAGATTGCATTGAAAACTTGAAGGACCCAGCCAATCTATGAGCTTTCATTAAAGGTAATTTGTTATATGTACAGTTAGGTGCTAGCTCCTTGGGGACAGAATGTTACTCACCGCCTTCTGAAATGGACCCCCAGCCTGTTAAGGAACACATCATCCCATCGGGAAAGTTCTGATTGGGCCCAGGGAGGCAGATTGGAAGAATGTTGCTTGTAAAATGTATGGGATCCTTCAATTCAAGCATTGCAAGGTCTCCAGAGTAGTCTTTGTCATTGTAGTTTGGGTAAAGGGTGACGTTTTTTACACCTATGGTGACGCTGGTGCTGTTTGGACCAGTGAGGTTGACGGTGCCCAGCATGACGGAGAGCTTCGTGTGATCTTTTCCACTAAGAAAGAAAGAATGAACATTATCAAACCTTCATAACATCTCCATTACAATGGTCCTGATTTCATTAGCCATTCCACCACCCGGCCATGCACTTACATACGGGAATGTAGCAAGAGGAGAGCGACAAGGAGGAGGACTTCCTACAGGGGAGAAGTTCTATGGGGCAATCTTGCCTCTATTTGTATAAGGAGTTGGTCTTGGGTAAACTTAATCAATTGGCGGTTTCCACCATTTAAAGTGAACCTGTCGGTACCTTTACAAGTCCACATAAATAAGTTCTTGGCATGCCGCAATATACAGCAACAGTATCATTTCTCAGAAAAGCTACACGTTTAATCATTAAAAAGTCATCCTTGAGCTCTAATCCAGTGACTTTTCTGAGATAATAGCATCAGTGTGCTGCAGGCAGGAGGAAACATTTCCCCAGTCTCCTCTCCCTCAGTGGTGAGAATAAAATGTTGAAACTCAATAAGAAGTCACAAAGTGAGCAGCTCCAGCAGGGGCTGATCTGTATCAGACATTTTGTGAACACAGCCAAGCACCCCAGACACCAGGAATTACATGATTGTGTCATCTCAGTCCAGGAAGTAAATGGTGACCGCCGATGAGGCCTGAGTATAAATGGTGCAATCCCTCAGGAGAGAAAAGCAGGTGAAAGCATTGTCAGGGGGAGTACTGTGATCTCTACGAGAGGCAATAAATACATGCAAGCGTTACAATGACACTGGGCATGTATTTTCTTAAATTGGAATTTCCCCCCTAAATGGAAGTTCCACTTTTCTGCCTTATATCCCCTGCCTCTTTGACTCTTGGACTTTTTTTTTGGGGGGGGGGGGGATTTGGTTTTGACAGGTACCCAGGGTTGCCACCTGTACGGGAATGACCCGGACAGTCCGGGTTTTGACAGCTGTGCCTGGGTTTGTATCCTCCCGTAACCCGGACACCACAGCATAAGCTCCAATCCCAGCAAGTGTAAAAAGTTCCTGCAGCCCTCCACCAGCACCATACCCTCAACCCCCCCCACCCCTGCGCTGAATACGCTCTCTCCCGTGTCCCACCAGCAGCACCCCCCCGCTCTCGTGGCTTCAGTGGTGAGTGCCTCATCCTGCTCTCCCACTCCGATGCACTCTCTCCCGCCAGCAGCAACCCCCCCGGCCTTCAGTGGTGAGCATTCCCGAGTGAGTCCCCCATCGCGCCCCCCCCTTTCAATGTGCCGATCAGCAAATGCAGGACGCTCTCTCCCACCAGCAGCACGCTCTCCCCTTCTTCCCCCGCTCCAGCCTCCAGCAGAGCTAATGTCTTGTTTGTGAAAGTGTGACAGGTAAGTTACGGACTAGTCCGGTCGGTCCCCCTCCTCGCCCTGTCAATGCAGTACTTGCAAGAGCCCAGCAGGAGTAGCCAGTGTAGCGATCAGCCTCAGTACAGGGAGCAACCCACAGCTTACAGAACGGCCCACCGTTGAAGAAAATACCGGGGTTATGACAGCTATCTGGTGCCATAACCCCGGTATTCTACGTCAAAGTACCGACGTACAGCTACGGCAGGTTGCGGTAAGTGGTTGGGGTGAGGATAGCGTTCGATCCTGAGACTGGTAAAAGTAATTTTATTAAAGTGGTTGTAAACCCACTCTAAAAAACAAAACAAAAAACTAACAACTAACAAAGGCCTAATGAGCTAGTATGCATAGCATACTAGCTCATTATGTAATACTCATCTGAGATTGAAGCCCTCGCTGCGGTGCCCGTACACAGCAGCACCAGCCGGCGACATCACTTTCAGGGGGTTACTTCCGGGCATCGCAGTTCCGGCGCTGTGATTGGCCGGAGCCGCGATGACGTCACTCTGGCACGTGCGCGCGGGAGACGCCAGTAATGGCACACTCGCTGAAGCAAACGCCCCGTAAGTGATACTGCTTCAGTGCACAGGTGCCGATGATGTCAGCACATGCAGATACAAGGGATATCTCCTAAACCGTGCACGTTTAGGAGATATCCTGGATAGCTACAGGTAAGCCTTATTAGCAAAAAGTGGTCTGTAAGGGTTTACAACCACTTTAAACGTCAGCAGCTGCACCATTTGAAGCTTCTGACCTTAAATTTTTTTGGGTGAGTGGAGGGACTGAAGAACCTCTTTACCATGAAAAAAAATATTTGATGTCAGGTTTACATTAATTCTTATCAATATTCCTATTGCACACTTTCCTGGCAAACAAGGCTCATAAAACGGTGTGTGCTGCCAGGGCCGGTGCTCCCACTAGGCAAACTGGGCAGCTGCCTAGGGCGCACTGCTGCCTAGGGGGTGCAGCCATGGCCATTGACTTCCCCACTAGCCTGGCTGGGGAACACGAAGGGCCCTACACAGGGATCGGGCGCTGACTGACTCTCCAGAGAAAGTAGCAGCCGTGGAGGACATCGTCATGGCTGCTGCAGAGAAGGTCAGCAGCAACTCAGCCTGTGAGGAGGGCGAGAGTGGAGGAGGTGAAAGAGTTGGGCACGAGGACAGCTGGGGAGGAGGTGGGCAAGGGGGCAGCTGGGGAGAGGAGGTGGGCACCATGTCTCTGGATGTAGAAGAAATTCTGCTGCCCCGGTGAGTCCGCTCTGACCCTGTTGTAGTCAACTACGCAGTCTTAGGCAAGACTAACGGGAGGGGGGAGGCGGGTGGGTTAGTGTTAGCCTTGCCTAGGGTGCAAAATAGTCAAGCACCGGCCCTGGGTGCTGCGGAGATTACCAGCTGGGTCCTGGAAACATCAAGCAAGTGTACAAATTCGCCAGTACACCATGGATCAACAATCAACAAAGGTTTCTTTATTGCAGAGAGATCACAGATATAAGGCAACTTTTTGGAGCCGCACAAGGCCCCATCGTCAGGCATGTGAAGGTTCACATTAATTTCCTGTTCAAATTTATTATTATTCTGTTCTTTGCACTTTTGGAAAAGAAAATTGAAATTGTGGTAGACAACTTACTTTACACAGTGAGCCGCGGTGGCCAAGCAGGTTCTGGATATGACTGCCACCCCACAGACATGATTGTCATTGTAGACAAGGCTTCCCATCCATGGCGTCTTGCCTGGAGAAATACTCTCTCCCCCCACAACACGCTGGGATATGGACGGATGACCACATTCTGGAAAAGAAAAGTAAAGTGTTCTGTCGAGCTAAACCCACCAGGGGTCTAGAGTCCAGCCTGCATACCCAGACACAGACCACCAGCTTAGTCCCATGGGGTCATGGCCTAAAAACTTCTTAAATGTCTGATGTGAGTAAGTGGGTACAGATTTTTCTCTTTTGGTGTGTTGTATTTCCTTAATATTGACAATAATAGGGTTGTCTCGGTTATTTTTTTAATCATTTTTTGTAATAATGGTTCTTAGCTGGAGAGTTAACCTGAGCTTAGGAGATTGATTGAGATAGGTGGAAGGTTCAAGGCATAGGCTTGTAGGGTATGGGCACAGGATGTCCAGTGTAGTTCTCCAAATTGGTCACTAGATCCTGCCATTTTAATAAATGTAATAATTGGGGTTAGAGATCCTGTAGCTCAGAGATCCCTTAGCGCAAAGTAGGCCATGTAATCGCTTAGGTAGCCACTAGAGGTCCCTCGAGTAGTGAATGGTGTATACCATAGATAGTAAGGTAGTGCCAGTCCTGTCCTTGCCAGTGTGGTGCAGTGGTGTTGGGCAAAGGGGTTCTATATACAGTAAATAGTTAAATATATAAATAGTCGGTTGGTTGGTCACTGGAAGCAGTGCAAGGACCAAGATAGGCAACACATAATTTTTGAGGAGTTAGCTTCTGGCAGCTTCCCTTAGTGGAGAAGCAAGGAAGGAGAGCCGCAGCATTAGTCATATGAGATATAGAACTCTGGCAATACCTTAAAGCAGTGATTCTCAACCAGGGTTCCTCCAAAAGGCTGCTAGGGGTTCCTTCAGCATTGGGCAATTTCTGCCTCTCAGATAAGTTCCCACTGACACCATTGATCTTTTTAGCCATCTGTAAGGAGGTAATTCTTCCCAATGACCACAAGTGTAAGGACCATAAGTATAAGGACCATTTTTCCCACTGACCATCACACTATTGTATCATGAGTTGTAGATTTCTAATTTTTAGCAGGGGTTCCCAGAGACTGGAGAACTATTTCAATGGTTCCTCTGTGTTGAAAAGGTTGAGAAAGGCTGCCTTAAAGTATTGGGCTGCTCCTCAACTCAGCTCTCAACTCTGTGGTTATCTGTTTACAAGGAATGTGCTGTCACCATTGGGATAAATTAAAGTGTGTAAATCTGTTCATCAATTGTGTTCCAAAAAAGGAGTCAAAAGGCTGCCAATGTGTAGACTTCTCCTAACCTCAAGATGGGAACGTCTTCTGGAAATGAAACTTGTGCTAGGTGAAGCTGCTATTGGGGTCCATTGCCATAAAGCCTGAGGACGCTTAAGGAATGTGAAAGACTACTGTTGGTGCTGGTTAGGTCAGGCCGGGGGGGGGGGTTTCCACTGTCATGGTGCCCATTGGAAGATCCCATCATGCCTGTAACACCTCAATGACTCAATGAGTGAGCAGGAACCTCTTTTGGGCAACAAATGCGCATAGGGCAGCCCATTGAAGTAAATGGGCTGCCGTATGCGCAACTTGCAGAAAACGTGTGTAAATTGTGCTTTCAGGATCTCAAGCGGGAATGCTAGTTCTCGCAAAGCCATTTCTGGACAAGGCATAAGTCTTAGAACTATTCATTTTCTTTTGAACGTCAACAAATCTTAACTAAATGCCAAAAGAAAAAACATACTTTTAGATTTTAGATATATAATATATTTTAACATAAAACGTTAAAATATTTTAAATTGTCTGCCCAAAGATATTGCTATATTGAAAGACAAATATAAAAGTAGAACATTACCTGTACCGGAAGCCACTTTCAGGACAACACCTGGAGAACAGAAACATAGAATGAGATTTACTGAAGCTGTTGCAATCAGAACCTGGGGCAGCTGTGCATGGTAGCCAATCAGCTTCCAACTTCAGCTTGTTCAATTAAGCTTTGACAATAAAACCTGGAAGCTGATTGGTTTCTATGCACAGCTGCACCAGATCTCCATTTGTGGTAAATCAACCCCATGCAGGGGTCTCAAACTGGTGGCCCTCCAGCTGTTGTGGAACTACAAGTCCCATCATGCCTCTGCCTGAGGGAGTCATGCTTGTAACTGTCAGCCTTGCAATGCCTCATGGGACTTGTAGTTTCGCAACAGCTGGAGGGCCGCCAGTTTGAGACCCTTGCATAGAGTGTGTGATACACCGACCAATACATTCTGTACACAGTTTTTCCCAGTAGGTGGCAGAAGATTACTGCTGCCTGTCTTCTACTACTTCTACTTTTCTTTATATTAGATCAGGGGTTTTAAAGCAGTACTAAACCCCAAAAGCAAACATTAATTATATTGCAGCTTACCAATTCTTAGATGTGATGGCTGCATTAGCTTTCTTTTTTTTTTTTGAGGCTCTGTCCTCAAATATAAATCAAAAATAAATAAAGGAATACAATTTATAAATCAAGATTACTTATATATAAATAGGGTTACATTCTTATTTTGATTTATAATTGTTTCTTTGAGAGACTCTCTTGATTAATATAATTCTTTTTGATTCTTTTACAATTTTTTTTTATGTATTTATATTTTATCTATTAACATTTATTTTTCTTGTTTATACATTTGTTGTATGTATTTTCTCTATATACATATATTGTATTAACGGTGGTTAGTAGTAAATTGTGATTTTTTTTTTGGTTAAATTATTACATATATTGTAATTTTAGTTATGGGTAAAAGTTTTTTTCTTTTTTACAGTGTTGGAGAGTCGATCCTTTTTCGTTTTTCGCTTTCTCATGTATTGCAAACATTTTGTGTAAATAATCATTCAGTTGTTAATTGGTTCTAGATTGCTTAATTACTTAATTATGAGAGAGAGAGATAAATATCTAAGCTACATATGTGCTGATTTGTAGGTATTTGGTTTTTGAAGAAGGGCGTTATCTGTTCAGCCCGAAACTGTCAACCTTAAATACCACGTAACCTTGATGTATTTTTAATCTTTCCATTTTTATAAAGAAAATAGTTTTGTGCAGCAATCCCATCTCATATATATATATATATACTACACATACATATATACACACACACACACATATATACATATATATATTTATATATATATATATATATATATATATATATATATATATATATATATATATATATATATATATATATGCATACATACATACATACATACATACACATACACACATATATATTTTTACTATGATTATTTATTTTTTGTTATTTTATTATAAAATACATAAAGTAAATAAGTAAATACATATAAAAAATAGGTTAAATAATTTATATATATATATATATATATATATACAC
Source organism: Lithobates clamitans (assembly GCA_037952925.1). Lineage (NCBI taxonomy): Eukaryota > Metazoa > Chordata > Amphibia > Anura > Ranidae > Lithobates > Lithobates clamitans. The sequence continues at coordinate 1,343,310 of JBBGZY010000528.1, forward strand.
ACACACACACAGACATATATATATATATATATATATATATATATATATATATATATATATATATATATATATATATATATATATATATATATATATATATATATATATATAATTTTTTTTTTTTTTTTTTTTATTTATTTAATCAATTTTTTTGATATGTATTTACTTATTTACTTTAAGTATTTTATAATAAAATAACAATAAATAAACAATCATAGTAAAAAGTAGCTTTCCGTGTCTAGTAGTAGTTATTCATATTCAATTGGAATCCTTTTGTAAACTTAAAGATATGTTATGGCTTCTTCAGGAACTTAAGAAGTGGGCTGGATAAGCCTTGGAACATCTTCAATATCACACAAGTCCAGTTGAATGTGACCAACTACTACTAGATACACCATGACCTGGAGAAATAAGAACCTTTGCAGACAAACTGTAGTCTTTGGGATGAAATGTTTTTCTTTTGGTGGTTACAGAAGCTTCAAATTGCTACCAAGAAGGTTATTCTAAAATACTTTTAATGCTTTTTTTGCTCTAAAGGAACATTTTTTTGTTGTTGTGTGCCATCGGATATTACTCACCCAGTGTCAGGAATAAGATGGGGAATAAACTTTTCCAGCTGAACAGACATCGTTTTCCAAGCTGTTCTTGGCCAACAAGAGTCAAAGTTTGAGCCTTCATCATTTTCACCACAAGAGAATTAAAAGAATTCTCAACTTAGCAAACAGCTACCAAGGTTCTTCTAAAAAAAAATGATGTATTTAAAGCCAAATTCTGGTTTTGAGTCTCTTCCTATCTTCGTGGCCAAAAATCCTAAAATTGCCACATCAATAAATCTCAGCTGGACAATGCAGCTTGACACTACGATTCTTAGATCTACAAAGTTCTGGTGTGCTCTTATCGTTACAAGCACACGTTTATAGGCTCATATAATTGTAGTTTTGCATGCCAAATATTCCCCTAAAGCCATGCCAGTTTCATGTGAAAAAAAAAAAAAAAAGAGTCATACCACTATACCTTTATTGTCTCTCAAATGGTTCAATGGCATGGATCTCAAATGGATCAATGTCCTCATTCTCTTTAGCCTTCGTCAAAGTGTTGAGTTGCCAAAATACACAAAACAATTGTTCTCAATCACATTACATAATTGTCTATTTTGTTGGAACCAATTCATTTAATTGTGCCCAAAGGTGACATAAGGAATACAAAATACTATATATCTTGTCAAATAAGTACACATTCTGTCCAGTGTACATGGTTGTACTAGAACAGTTTGCGTGTGTCATGTCAATTTATGATGAAGAAATTGTAGATGTTTACACTACATCATGGAGCATTTTAGAACTGTAGAGCACCCCAAGTAGGAGCCACAAGTGAACTGGGATCCTCCACCCTGCACAGCAAGGCACATCGAATTTCCACAGGCACACTTGAGTCAGAAAACAGTCCAGTGATTTGTTTTTGTATTTTATTGAGGGGATAAAACTTGGATGGGGAGTAGGGGTATTATGGGATGCCCACTTGACTTCAGACAAATTCAGGGACAACTCTCCTATATACAGTTTATATACACTCCTCTCTTCCTCCAGCACTAGCTTGCTTGCAGAACTTCAGCTGGCACACTGATGGTTAATACTACAAAACACACATTTTTAAGCAATAGCCCTTTACAGACCCCTTTAAATGTGTAGCAAAAAAGTCAGTGTCCAGCTTTACATCCCTGGGGCTACTGATCCCAGCACCACTTTTTCAGGTACTGCCAGCCTGCCTGGCTGTAGCTGCCCCTTTTACTAGCCCTCCTGGCTACTTCTCCTCGGTCCTCCCAGACTGACACCTCAATCCCCCCAGACTGCTCACTCGCCAGCCCACCTGGCTGACTCTCCTGGAGAACTCCTGGATGTGCTGACCTGTTCCTGCTGTCTTCTCCATGGTCTTGTGCCTCCAGGAAGGATATCCTCCATGTGTTGTAGAGGGTCCTCCAGCACCCAAGCTCCAGGCTCTTCTGCACTGTGCTGTCTAGGAGAATGAGAGCTCGTCGCTAAGAGATAGGCCTGTTGTTGCAGTCAGATTCCCAGACCCCGCTCAGGCTACAGCGGTGATACCAGTGACTTTCTGAAGTGAAGACTAGCCATGAATGATGCCAGGGATTGGAGTGACCATGCGGAGGGGGGGGATCCCCACTCGCTCAGTTTGTTCCTCTTAGCCAGCCCCACGGCCCAGACTTCCGCCGCTGCTTGCTTCTCCCTGCCTGAGTGCCTGTTAGTGTGCTACTATGCGGACCCTGACACTTTGACCCTGCACGACCACCCCAGGACTGGAGGAAACCTGGGCTCAGGCATCCACACAGACAGAAGCCCCTGCTCAACAGCAGCTTGCACGGACATTGTGAGTACTCCTCTACAGAGGAAAGCTCTGTACTGGATGGTGGCAGCCAAGGCAGAGGGGGGCCCTGAGCTTTGACCTGGAATCTGCACGCAGTACACACAGCGCACTCCATACAATCCATACACAGTGCACCTCTGAACCCTGCATTCTGTACAAAGCGCACCCCTCAACCCTGCACTCCATACACAGCGCACCCCTCAACCCTCATTGCTAATAACTAGAATTTTTTTGTGTATTGGTGGCTCCTGTCACCTCTACAATCTGTGGTGTGCAGGCAGTAAGATGATATACTGTAACCTTAAGCAACCAATCAGAAAGCTGTAATGATGTGCTGTAACCTCTAGCAACCAATTAGGGAACAGTGATAGTGTGCAGTAACCTCTAGCAACCAGTGAGTGTGATGATGTGCTACAGCAACCAGTGAACAGTAATGATCTGCTGTAATCTCTAGCAACCAGTGAGCAATAATAATTTGCAGTAATCTCTAGCAACCAATGGTTAAGCGTTAATTATGTGCAGTAATGTCTAGCAACCAATCAGTGACCAATAATAATGTGTGTAGTGGTCAGTATAGGAATCAGGTGGGTTAGTGTAGTGGTCAGGTAGGTCAGTGTAGTGGACAGTGTGAAAATCAGGTAGGTATGTGAAGGAATCAGGTAGGTTAGTGTAGTGGTCAGATAAGTCGGTAAAGGAAACAGGTAGGTCAGTGTAGTGGTCAGTGTAGGAATTGGTTAGGTTAGGATAGTGGTTAGGTAAGTGTAGGAAACAGATAGGTTAGTGTAGTGGTCAGTGTAGGAATCAGGTTGGTCAGTACTACTGTACTACTACTTAGGGAGTGCTAAAAGTCATAGAGTTAGGGGGCGCACATTTTTTATGCCTTGCCCCGGGCGCTGACAACCCACTCTACACCACTCTACACCACTGACTCTGACACTGGACAATTATTAGCTCTGTGGTAGTGCTTCCCAATGAGTCCTGTCCACTTTAGGAGCTCTGTTTAAGGGCTTGTTGGCTCACTTTTATTAAAAAGAAAGAAAGCGTTCACAGAGAATTAGGATGCCCATGCAGGGGTTTTCATCATCACTATTTTTCGCAAGGCAAAATTCTTCAGCCTCCTGGCTCTAGCCTTGGGTCTGATCTTCAGACCAAAACACACAAGCTACTTAAACAAAAGCTCTTCAATGCACACCTCAGATCTGGCCTTAATCCTTAGGCCCTTGTCTGTCTCTTCCAGATAATCTTCTTTCCCAACAACAATGCACACAGCTCCTCTTGTCTCCTAAACAGATACCTCCTGTCTCTCTGGTGGAGTGTGGGGAGGTGCAGCTTGGTGTGGTGGCAGAACATACAGAGTTCAGGTGCAATAATAAGTTTATATTAGAACAGAAGTCCAGCAAAAACAAATAGGCCCGGTGGGAAGGCAACACAAGATGTAAAAGCAAAACAGCAGTAGAGTGGTGTCCCAGAGGTGCCAACAGCATCTCTCTCAAGAAGCAAAATGTGTCCTGGCCGGTCTGCATCCAAACTGGAAGGCTTCCAGGAATGATGGGGTCCCTGCACTTTCTCTACTCCTCATGAACCATTCCCTGTTGCTAAGCACTGTCCCTGACAGATGGTGGACCTGTCCCTACTCTAGCCAATCGCAAAAATGTGCACCAAATTCGGGAGCCTGGGGTCTTATATATAGACTCTGCTGACCCAAGATGGCTACCAGAGTCACATGGGATGCCAGCATCCAATCAGATAGCTGCCTCCCTACAACCGAGGAAACTATAGACAAACTAGATTCCTATCAATGTCCTCCTCCTGTCTTGCCGCTGTGGACGAGCACCACCTGCAATGGAGAAAGTAGACTACACCTGCCTACAGGAGCACTTATCTATTCCCAGGTTTTAGATTATAAGGGCTGTGAATACACATGTTGTAACAGCAAAGAGGCAGTAGAGTGAAGACTCAGAGGTGCCAATAGCATCTGTCTTGAGGAGCGGAATATGGCCTGACCGGTTTGTACCCAAATGGGAAGGCTTCCAGTAAGGACGGCCTGTCCCTGCACTTTCCCTGCTCCTCCTGCTCCTCCAGAACCTTTCCCTGATGCCAAGCACTGTCCCTAACAGACAGGTAACCTGTTCCTAAACTGCCACTTGAAAAAATGTGTGCCAAATCCAGGAGCCAGGGGTCTAAAAAAGACCCTGCCTGACCCAAAATGGCCACCAAAGTCACATGGGGTGTCAGCATCCAATTGGATAGCTGCCTCCCAGTGACCAAAGAAACCATAGAGAAATACAGAGGTTCCCCTTGACTTCCGCCCCCATCTGAATAGCCACTAAGGACGAGTGCCACCCACAGTGGAGAAAATAGACTGCATGTAAGAGTCCAGGGCTTGCTACGCATGCACCAATAGCGCGTTGCCGCAAGAGGAAATCCGTGCCAACTAAGCATGCACCAAAGACGCCTCAGGGCACCAACCCACACTTGTGCAGAAGACTTGATGGAAAAGGGCAGGAAAATGCCCAGGACGTGCACAGGAAGTGACCTCAACCTGATGGAAAAATGCGGGAATATACCCAGAAGGCGCACAGGAATTGACCTCAAACTTCCCTATATGAGCCCAGCCCAAACACTACCAAATTGCTTGATTACCTTCAGTGCCCCCTTGTTCCTGTGCTAGTGTGTGATCTGTCTGAACCTGTTGTGGCCTGGAAACCTATTTGACTACTCTTGATTGCTGCTTGCCATTGACCTCAGATTGGTACCTTAACTTCTTAAGGTACCTTCTACTTCTTTGCCCCTTTTGTACTCAGCTGCCAGATTGGAACCAACCCCGGCTTGCATCTAGACCATTCTTCTTTGGATTAACCCTTTTATGCTTTGTTGCCCAACTGGACTTGACCTGGGCTCGGATCTTGGACTAACGCTTGCCAAGTCTCTGTCTCCATCTCCAGAGGCTTTAAGGACCCGAGGTGCAAGGGAGGCCTCCCCACTTCCTCGGTCTCACATCAGGTACGTGGCTCTCGTGACACTGAAACTACCTACACTTCCCAATGGGACAAAGACAGCACAAAAAAAAAAAATTAAAAGGTTTAACCCACCCCTACGTCATTCAAAATTTGGCTTTAGATATACTCTCAGCTTTAGGAGAGTCATTTAGGTTCAATGACACAGTGCTGTGCTGGAGCATCTTCGGAGGCCCGGCGTCTAGCAGTCGTTACACCCTGTAATATGAGGATTTGGAGTTTAACTTTAAGATACAGCCTAATCCCCCTATTAGTCCATAATACAAAGCCAGCTAATTGGCAGAACACGTTTATGGCTCAGGGACAAATCGCGGGACACAATCCCTTTATCCTCCAGACTGATGCCTCTTCATAGAACTGCACAATAGACGGACTACCTGGGATTGTTGGCCTCCCTTTCAGAAAGAGTGTTTACTGACATCTGCCGCGCTCCGCAGTAAAATGGGCTTGTCACACATGATGTGTCCCTGGCTGGAAAAAGTGGAAAGGAGAGCCGCTCATTGTCTAGGCTCCCTTTTGACGGCAAAGTTTACCTTTCCGAATACAAAAGCTGAAGCCGCATTTACATTTTTATTTTCACTCTTCCCCGACGCACTGTTTCACTTGACAGATAAGGGAGACTAAAAATAGACACAGAAACCTCCGCAAATGGAAAATAAGTAGCGTTTAATTTAGTTTTTTTTACTTTTTTTTTTTATAAATGTGTATTTAAAAAAAATATAAAGTATTCAACAGAAGTATTGTGTGAGATGCACATAAAACAAATTAAATCTGAACCCCAGAGACTTCGTTCACAACTACGGGTGTGATTGACAGCGTTCCAGTGTGCAAAAAAGTTTGTGGTTTGGCGGGTGTTAAATGTAAGTGTTTGCAGATGCTGTGGTTGTCTTTTACAATTAATGGTGCTGGAATGTGTTTCCATGTGTGTCGGAAAAGCATATGATTTTGTGCGCATTATCCACATGCATAGTTGTGATTCTAGCTTAATGCACAGTTAAATATACACTATAACGTCAAAAGTATTGGGACACCTGCCTTTGCACGCACATGAACTTTAATGGCATCCCAGTCTTAGTCCCTAGGGTTCAACATTGAGTTGGTTCACCCTTTGCAGCTATAACAGCTTCAACTCTTCTGGGAAGGCCGTCCACAATGTTTAGGAGTGTATCTATGGCAATGTTTGACCATTCTTCCAGAAGGGCATTAGTGAGGTCAGGCACTGATGTGGATGACTAGACCTGGCTCGTAGTTTCTGCACTAATTCATCCCAGAGGTGTTCTATCGGGTTGAGGTCAGGACTCTGTGCAGGCCAGTCAAGTTCCTCCACCCCAAACTCGCTCACCCATGTCTTTATGGACCTTGCTTTGTGCACTGGTGCGCAGTCATGTTGGAACAGGAAGGGGCCATCCCCAAACTGTTCCCACAAAGTTGGGAGCATGAAATTGTCCAAAATGTCTTGGTATGCTGACACCTTAAAGCGGAGTTCCACCCTGAATTTGTTTTTTCAGAATCGGACTTCTCTAAACCTAAAAAAAAAAAATTACCAGAATCGCCCTGTTGCTATGTAGTCCTCCTAATCTGCCACTTCCTGGTCTGGGGATCTCCTTGTCACTTCCTCCCTCGCCTGTGCTCCTGGAAAATGATGTGTCATTTCCCAGGAGTCTTTGAACAGTACTGTGATGTTGCCATAACAACGGGGCGGGACCTTCCTCTGTCGCCGTCCGTTGTTATGGCAACTTTAGAAACAAACGGCGCTACGGTCGGTGAATCACGCATGCGCGAGATCGAGAGGTGCCTGCTGGTTGCCCAGCATGCACCTCTCCAAAACGAATCCAGGAAGAGATCTCGATTGAGCTTCACATGCCCACAATCATGATGGCAACAGCCACAAACGGAGGCAGAAATTATCCGAGTAAGAAATTTATATTTTTGCGAAATTGATCATGATCATTGTATAATCGTTTTTGTATTTCATTTGTAATAATGCTAGGATCAATTACAAAAAAAAATAATAATAATTTTTTGTCAGAACTCCGCTTTAAGAGTTCCCTTCACTGGAACTAAGGGGCCAAGCCCAACCCCTGAAAAACAACCCCACACCATAATCCCCCCTCCACCAAATGATTAGGACCAGTGCACAAAGCAAGGTCCAAAAAACATGGATGAGCGAGTTTGGGGTGGAGTGTGAGTCCTGACCTCAACCTGATAGAACACCTTTGGGATGAATTAGAGCGGAGACTGCAAGCCAGGCCTTCTCGTCCAACATCAGTGCCTGACCTCACAAATGCTCTTCTGGAAGAATGGTCAAACATTCCCATAGACACCCTCCTAAACCTTGTGGACGGCCTTCCCAGAAGAGTTGAAGCTGTTATAGCTGCAAAAGGTGGGCCAACTCAATAGTGAACCCTACGGACTAAGGCTGGTCATACATGGTCGAATTTTGAAAGAATTTTCTTTTAAAAATCAGAAAATTTGCACGTTTTGTGATCCAATGCCACCATTGATTTCGAAATTTGACCAACCAAGCCTTCAATTTCGCTACAGAAAAGAATTTTCGTAGCTGGGAATCTTCTTTTCTTTTTGGGAATGTTCTTTTCTTGCACATGCAAATTTCTTTTTCGATTACATTTCTCGCACGATTCTCCCATTGTTGATTAGAAAATCGATAGTTTTTCAAAAAATTTCCAACATGTCCGATTACTAAAATTTTGAAAACAGTCCCCTTATATGTATTCCAACATAGTATTTACCTGTTTACCTGGATCCCAAATAAAGTTACAGAAATGGTCAGACATGCATTCCATTTTCATAGCCTAACTTCCACTTTCTTGTTATAGAAGTTGTGCAATGTGTGTAAATATGATTGTGCAGTCTAATAGGTACCAAAATTAGACCCAGGGCACTCGGTAATCAACCAGACATGCCCTCTATCTCTGTGTGAGGACACTTGAGCCGAAGGGCGTGGCTGTTACTCAGCTCTGCAAGTACAGAGCACTGGATGATGATGGCACAATTTTAATATAAAGCTACTTTAACACAAAAAATCACAAATCATAAAATGCAAGGGGTACAAGACTATAAAGCAGCGAATCTCAACCAGGGTTCCTCCAGAGGTTGCTAGGGGTTCCTTCAGCATTGGGCAATTTCTGCCATCTAAGATACTGTAAGTTTCCACTGACACCATTGATTTTTTTAACTATCTGTAAGGAGGTAATTCTTCCCAATGACCACAAGTGTAAGGACCATTCTTCCCACTGACCATCACACTAATGTATCATGAGTTGTAGATTTCTAATTTTTAGCAGGGGTTGCCAGAGACCGGAGAACTATTTCAAGGGTTCCTCTGTGTTGAAAAGGTTGAGAAAGGCTGCTATAAAGAGATAAAATGTCGTGAGACATCAACTCTGGGCTTTAAAGCCTCAACACAAATGCGAAAAATAAAAACTTTTTTTATATCTCACTTTTTTTGATTATTCCCCAGGCCCAGTTGAAAGGTCCCTTGTCTCGCAATATTATGCAGGAAGTACTGCTCTGCTCAAGCTGAGGGCAAAGGTCTAATGGTATCGCCTGGGTCAGACCTACAGCTATCCAATGGCAGTCTGCGACAGGTTCCCTTTTAATGTAAAGTTTAAATATTCATTATTCAAAGATGAATGCTTCATATCTGATGATTTTGGCAGGCTTGATTAACACCGGAGCAGCTAAAACTGCTGAACAACATCTAACCACCACTGTACGAACAAGCTTAAAAAAAAACAAAAAAAAACAGGTATGGTATATTTGTACATACGGTAGTTACATTGTTTCAGCTTGGACCAATGTATCTACCATAGCTGTGGGATTCCTCTGGAAGCTGGAAATCACTGTAGCACACACCTCTACTACACCGCTACTCCAGTGATCTCCACGAGATTCTGAGCCAAGCTGCTGTCTTGAAAACAAGAAAGTGCAGCTCTCCCAACCAGATATAGAGACATCAAGACAGCTTTAACCTATGAGCCTCCACCCTGAGATTAAGCCCTGATGGGTAGGCGAGACTCATAGACTGAAGCCATCTTTGATGTCTATACTTCAGTGGCCGGTTGTGAGAGCGGCACTTTCTTGTTTTCATGCATGCCCTGTCTCGGATGGGCTTTTTGGCAGTCTGCACTCCTCATCTGAGGGTCGTGGGAGCTCGGTCTCTGGCTTTGAGCAGCATTCCAAGTGTGGTATCAAGACCACAAGTGGCTGTTCTGCTGCATTCTGAACACATAAGGTCGTCCACTCGGCAAGGGCACCATTCAGAGAATGCTTTGAATTTTCTCAGTGAATGGAAAGCATTCTCTAAATGGACAAGGTAGAGTGGTGGGGTGATGATGTCATGATCTCCACCATGTCCAATCAGAGAAGGCTTTGAATTAATTTAGAAAATGCAAAGAATTCTCTGAATGGTGCCCAGCTGCCAACCTCCTGTGTTCACAATGCAACAGGACATCTTTTCGCATGGGACCCAGAAGCTAGTGGAGATCAGTGGAGTGGTGATGTCTATGAAATGATTTCCACCTTCTAGAGGGATGCCACAGGTATGTTATATACTGTACATAATTTTAAAGTATGATAGTTGATTAAATGTTAGCGTTCTGCCAGTATTTTAGGGTCCATACAGGACATTGTCCGAGTAGGCTGAGAATTTATGTTCCATGGTGCCTATGCAAACTCCGTGGATGTGAGGATTTAATCTAGTTTTTTTTGAGCAAGGGCTCAAGAGTCAGTGCATAAATGAGGCAGCAACGATGGGCAGCCCTATCTCGTCCCATTCCTAATTGGGAACGGCAGAGACTGGGCACTATTCAGCTTCACCTGAGCTTCTGGTAAATCATAAAGCACCCTAATCCACTGGAGCATATGTGGTCCAATGCCCACTTTGGTTAGGACAACCTGTAGGTACAGCCAATCCTCCCTGCCGAATGCTTTTTCGGCATCCGCTAAAAGGAGAAAACCAGGGTGGATAGGTGTCATTCACATGTGAACAGTAGATGATCTTGATAGCCCTGTTGGAGCTGCCCTGTGCCTCCCTTTCCTAGCATATACACAGTTACATTGCTCCAAGCTTGACTGATCTCATGATGGAAAATGACGTGTACCTGTAATTCTTATTTAAACGATACCTGTCCTGCTGTCTAAACTTTCTACAACAACCCAGATAGAACCAGCAGAGAATTATTAATTGCAAAAGTTCTCTCCAACATACTGTAAACTCACCTGTGATCAGGGCAGATGTGAGAAGAAAGATTTTCATTGGGGGCTTCATGAAAGCAGCTGGTGAGAAGAAGACCTGTGATAAGAGAAAGATGAGTGTCACTCAACTTAGATTCCAATGGGTAAGCTGGTCATAGGCAGATAGTAGCAGTTTCTTAGCAAAATTCCCCATGATTGTGCCAAGATTTGTCACACCCCGATTACCTAACTTTGAAAGCACGAAAAAAATCAGCAGAAGGGGAAACTTGATGAGAAAGTAAGATATGAAGAAGAGTCATAAGAGATAGCAAGATTCACTACAGAGAGTACAGATAGTAGAGGATAAATTACAGATAGTAAAGATAGTAGATGTACTACTGATAATATAGAGATCTGTAGGAGAGTCAGGAAGATGTACTACAAATACTAAAATATACCTGTGTGAGAGCAAGGAGCTTGTACTAGTATATACAGGTAGTATATACACCTGTATGTGAGTCAACAAGATGTTCTACAAATAGAGAAATACTTACATGAGTCATGTAGATGTTCTAGTGATAGTAGTTATCTATGGAAGAGTCATGTAGATGTTCTAGAGATAGTAGATCTGCAGTAGTTATCTATGGAAAAGTCATGTAGATGTATTGGAGATTGTAGATTTGCAGTAATTATCTATGCAAGTCATGTGGATGTAGAGAATATATGCAGGAATAGAAGTTATGCACTAGAAGAGTCATAGTTCTAATAGATATTAGAGCTGCAGTAGTTATCAATGGAAGGGTCATGGAGATGTATTGGTGATAATAGATCTGCAGTAGTTATCTATGGAACAGTCATGGAGATGTTCTAGCAATTGCAGATCTTCAGTAGTTATCTATGAAAGAGTCATGTACATGTTCTAGTGATAGCAGTTATCTATGGAAGAGCCACGGAGATGTTCTAGCTATAGTAGATCTGCAGTAGTCATCTATGGAAGAGTCATAGAGATGTTCTAGTTATCTATGGAAGAGCCATGGAGATGTTTTAGAGGTAGTAGATCTGCAGTAGTCATCTATGGAAGAGTCATAGAGATGTTCTAGTTATCTATGGAAGAGCCATGGAGATGTTTTAGAGGTAGTAGATCTGCAGTAGTCATCTATGGAAGAGTCATAGAGATGTTCTAGTTATCTATGGAAGAGCCTTGATATTGTTTTAGAGGTAGTAGATCTGCAGTAGTCATCTATGAAAGAGTCATGTACAGTAGATGTTCTAGAGATAGTAGATATGCAGTAGTCATCTATGGAAGAGTCATAGAGATGTTCTAGAGATAATAGATCTTCAGTAGTTATCTATGAAAGAGTCATGTAGATGTTCTAGAGACAGTAGATCTGCTGTAGTTACCTATGGTAGAGTCATGTAGATGTATTGAAGATGGTAGATTTGCAGTAATTATCTATGCGAGAGTCATGCAGATGTAATGGAGGTAGTAGATATGCAGTAGTTTTCAATGTGAGAGGAATGTAGATGTAGTGGAGATATCAGATCTGCAGTAGTTACGCATCTATGTGAGAGTGATATATAGATGTTCTAGAGATAGTAGATCTGCAGTAGTTATCTATGTGAGAGAGATGTAGTGGAAACAGTAGATCAGCAGTAGATATCTATGGAAGAGTTCTAGAGATAGTAGATCTGTAGTAGACAAGCCTGTGTGAGAGTCAGGAAGGCGATCTATGTACCGATAACACACAGACAGTAAAGTTACCTGTATGTGACTCAGTGCTCCTCTGTCATGGAATTAGACCACTAAGTAGTGTTTCCTCTCCAGGTGGATGGAGACTGGAGGCTTTCTGGTGTAGGAGCAGAATTTCTTTCCTTCTGAATCCTTGTAATTATTGGAGATAAACATTGGCGTTACACGTCCTCTGAAAAATGACACCACTTAGGAACACAGTCATTATCCACTCTATGGATCTGTCCACCAGTCTTTATCTGGAGCAGAATCACACAATGCCTTCAGACACAATGCTGTGTACAATCCATGGTATAAACGAATATAGCCATTCAATTCACTTCTCAGTACAGGACTTGGTACCTCAAGTGATGTATATTTGCCTTACATATGTCTAATAATAAGTAATCCTATTGTCTCCAATAATTGAACAAATATGTTGGCTGCAAATTAAGTAAAGCCGGATTGGTAAAAGTTAATGCTTTCCAGGCTCTTTGATTTTTTGGGCTTTTTTTTTTTCTAGGTCCGATCCACTGATCTTATGTTATAAAAGAGGGGCAGTGGTCCAGAGTGGAGAGGCCCAGGGCCCATAAAAAGGCTCAAGAGGAGGGGGGACCATGTGAGTAGAGATTACATGTCCTCAGAGACCCAGGGCTCCGTGCCCATAGGGGAAAGTAGCAGAGAACAGCACTGATGAGAAGCAAAATAATGTCACTTACCATGACAACAATGTAAAGGTCATCAAAACATGGGGTTCACCCAAAGAAAAGATGGACTTTGTATTATACATGGACTCTACCTTTGAAGGTATGCCAGGGCAGCACATAGCCTGAGTAAAGCTCCATATACACAGGCCGGTTAAAAAAAAAAAAATGGCTGACATTCGGTCCGAGTGTATGTCGGTCTGGAAAACCAGCATGCGTCCGACTCACAATCAGTGCTCTCACCCAATGGCAGAGAGCGCTGATCAGAGTGTTCTGGCAGGGGCCGTCCCCCTGTCAGAACACAACAGCTCAACTAGGAAGATTTCTGAACTAACCTTGCATGGTTAGTACAGCGGCTCCAAGCAGAGCTGACAGGTTTTTTTCATTCAATCCACTGGGTTGAATGAAAAAAAAAAAAAAAAAAAGGAATAGTGTGTACCTGGCTTTAGTGTTAGGGATGTAGGAAAGAATGATGTTTCCGCACGTTGGACTCTGTAATGCATTTTGCACTTTTTCAAGTACAGTTCTGAAAACTTGTTCCCGTCTGGTCTGAAGTTACTAAAGGGGTGTAATGCAAGTATCTGGCACTTGGGGTATGAAGACATCAATACGAGAGTAGTACGGCATGAAGACACTAGGGCTACCTAGGCTAACAGAACTTGTCGATAAACGTGTGCCTGAGATAGGTGGGTTAGCCTCTTGCAAGGGGGTTGTTGTTGGTACCCTCCCCGTGAGCTGTCCGTCTCCCACAGCCATGGGAGAAGACTCACACTGCAGATGCCCCCAGCCTATACCCAGGTACAGAAGAGTTAAGTGAAGTGCCAGCATGGAGTCCACCCTATGTGCACGGAGAGGCCCATACTGTTACTGGGATTGAGGTACTGATGATGTGCTGGACAGGTGGATGTGGACAAGGCTCACTGTGTCCCTCTTAATTGCAAGTTACAGAAAGGTGTACATTGTCACAGGGACCCAAAAGTTAACTAGAGAACAGTTCCGGTGCAAGTGTACATGGCGTACGTTCATCTGTAAAAGTAGAGGCCTACCTTAAGATCAAGTATTCCTCCACAGCAGCCTTAGCCTTGTCCCAGGGCAATGATGAAAATGGCACAAGAGTAAAAGGTACCATTGTGTGTAAAGTGATCCTGTTACAGGTGTCTAGCATAGTCGGAAGAACCCACCCTAGGGTTGGCCTCTCATGTGACCCTTGCTTGGCACCCTGTGAGGAGGGAAATATGGAGGACACGATGAACACCACAGAACCCTGCCCCCTTACTACATATTGGATTCAGATATATTGATTGTCTTATCTGCATGCCTCAGCAGAAATGGAGATTCTTCAGACAAGGCAACATTTTTCTAGTTTTCATCTCAGCTTTCTGATCTTGGCTTACAGGAACCCAGAATGGTCTTCTGCTGTTGTAGCCCATCCACTTCTAGGTTCAAAATGTTATGCACCGAGATGCTTTTCTGCTCTACACAGTTGTGAATATTGGTTATTTGAATTTCTGTAACCTTTTTGTCAACTCCAACAAGTTGACCAAATCCCCTTGGATCTAAAAACATCATGGAGCATCAGTTCTGTGGACAGAAATGCCCTGCTAATGAGAAAGGTGTCCTCTGCCCCCCCCCAATACCAAGGGGCTTCCGTCCACAGAACTGATGATCACTAAATGTTTTTTGCACAATCATGAGTAAACTCTGGAGAATGTTGTATGTGAAAATTAGCAGTTAGAGATATTCTTTTAAGAAAGCAACTCTAATTACTAAAGTCCTCCTAGAAGGTGAGGTGAGTTCACATCTTTCCTGGCAGGATCCTCTATACAGTCTGGGTGAAGCTTAGCCAGTGTTCAGAGGCTGAAGCCTGGGAAAAAGAAAAAAAAAAAATGGACTAAGGACTTAAGCCTATTCTGCCAACTCCATGGATGGGCACCTCTGATACCAGGTCCTGAGAGGTATATTGCCATGTAAGGAGGAACTTTCTTACTACTGAGAAATAAAGTATTCTATTAACATGGCCTTTTACTATTGTCACAAATAAAATATAGATGTACTGAGTCTGATTGCTTTGGAGTGATTGAATTGGATGTCTGTTACCATTGGTTGTGTAGGATGGCACAGCACCCCATTAGTCCATAGTGCTTGACTGGTTCATCTCATGAAGAAACACGGGGGCAAAAAGAATCCTAGAAAAACAAGCCAAGTGCAAACTTGGTTGGGTTAGGGCAGGTGGTGGATAGGGGATGAGGTCTTCCTCTTGTTGGTGAGGAGATGATCCTCTCCGTGTAACACACGACAGGTGACTTGCCCCCCCCCCCCCTATCAGATGGGCTTCAGCAAACTATTAAAGACCTATCACCACACGGAAGACAGTGGGCCTAATGCAAGGTGATTGACGGGTTTAGGACCCACCATACTTGCACACCTGAGGCAGAAATGGAGTTTTGCGTGGGCTGCAAGTAGTCATATGATTAGACCTTAGGTCATCTCTGTTCTAAAACAGCCCCCTACTAGAGAGTGACTGTCAGTTTGTTGGTTTGTTTTTTTACACAGTTGTACTCCAGCTGCTGCTACATACTGCCCCGTATCACTCTGGTGCTCTGCTATCAGTCCATGGCCTGTGTCCACAAGAGCCCAATGGGTGGAACTGAACATGTTAATTGATGGGACAGGATGAAAAAAAAAAAAAAAAAAAAACCTATGCAAACTTCTTGTGAAAATTAGACTTTCACGTTCATTTCTAACCAGATCTAAAACATTCTGGAAAAAAATAATGGTAAAAAGTCTCCAAAATTTGGTCCTGTAGAAGCTAAATTGAAGGGAAAAGCATTTAGTAGTAGAAATAGTCAGTGCAAAAAAAAGGGCCCATAGTTAGTTTGATTGGCAGAGGCAGCTGATGTGGTTGTTCAAAAGATAGGACGAATCGTCTGCTTTGGTAAAACATCCAATTATTTCACCAATTAAAACGCATTTTGTGGCTTTAAATTGCTACTTCCTCAGTTTAAGGTGATCCACCTAGATGACATCACTGTCACAAGTTCTAGATTCAGCCTAATGGCCAATAAAGAATATTCCCCAAGCTGATAATCAACACCAATTTTATCACCTTTGCCATACAAGCCCTTTTTTACGCTGACTACTTCTACTACTTCATTTCACCCACCTGAGAACCCCTTAAAAAGCACCCAGGATGGGAATGCCCGGGGCATAGAGAGAGCGATCACACTGACTGATGGAGACAGGTCTTCTCCATCAGTGCACTAGGAAGGCTGCGTGTTCACCTATAGTTGGGCCTCCACAGTTGTAAGTTCATTTTGACCCACTTTCCTTTTATTGTGGAAGCACTGCATTCTTGTTTTTGAATTTATCTACTTAAGTGCTCCCCACCTCCCTCTCTTCTTGGTGGAAAAACTTGAGATTTACCAGAAACCCCCAGCCAGCGTCTCAGGATCCTTTGGTCCACGATCTACCACCACACCCCAGACCTTAGAAAGTTTTCGGCAGCACACTGGATAAGGGTTTGGATCTAAAATTTGCCCACAAGGTGTGCAACTGCATGGAGTTTGCAAGTTTATTTTCAAACTGAGTGGGTTTTGTCCTAGTAAACTTGCCTCCACCCAAAATAGCCTCAGTCTACAGTATGTGTTTAGATGACTGTGGTGGGAACAACCTCTAAAAGGTTGGTTGAGAGAATGAGCTTGAGATGGGATTGAAAACCTTTCTGGTGGAATGATTTTACACACTGTAGAACGAGTGTTCATTTGCTAATACCCACTCGTGTGCCTCCTAATACTGAAAACACATAGAAATCAGCAAGCCAATAATGTAATAAAGACGTCAAAGCACAAATAAAAATATTTTATTGACTTTTTTCTTTTACACAAGAAAAAAAAAAAAAAAAAAACACACACAACAAGACAAATATTAAATAACTGCAGATACAGAAGATAGAAATGTAACAGTTGCCACTGCTGACCCCTTATGAACATTCTGCAAGCCTGGCAGTTATACTATTCCCTGGCTTTGATGATTTGAGCTTCTGATATAGAACAGGTATGGAGCTTAAAGTCTTCAGAAGGTCAGAAGCTCATATCTGCCTATTTAATCTGGATCAAGGTGTTGAAACTAGGAAGTCATCAGAAAAAAAACTTTGCATTGCAGAATGCATCTCTCAGGAAAGGTTTCCATAAATTCCTCCAAAGGCCCAAAACTGGAGGTTAAATGTGGCTAATCAGTCATACCATCATAATAATACACAAATAATTAAAACAGCTATTACTAAAGCCAATATTGACATTCTGGGAAATGTAGCTCGGTTAGTCCCATTTTGACCATTGCTCAGGTAAGCCTCTTTGTTCACTGTGCCGGTGAAGTTGACGTCCACCATGTTCTTCTCTGTCTCAGGAGCATTCTGCTTAATCCAGGCCTGATAGGTTGTTAGTCGGGTGTATACCCCAGGGCGGTCTACCTCTCCACAACCATCTCCCCAACTCACCAGCCCGGCTAGGAACCACTGTCCACCCTTGGAGCAGACCAAAGGGCCCCCGGAATCACCCTGGAAGGATAAAAAAAAAAAAAAAACACACTGTATGTGAGGCAAAAATTGAGTTAGTGAACCACCATCTTCCATTTGTAAAAGTGTAAAAATTTAATGGACACATCTCCACTACAAAATTAAATTGGCCTTAAAGTTTAACGCTATCTACATTTTTTTTTAAATAATCCCAAAGCCATTTTGTAAATTCATAAGCAGCTCTGGCTGCAATACTCCTCTCCTCATGGATGCTGTCCTTCGTAGACTCATTCGCTCTGCCATTCAGGTCAGTCCATCATCCAGGCTGAATGAAGCCTTATTTTTCTCTAAATTTAGTAATGGACCTACCCCACAATGGAGCCCTGTCTTCACAGTGCAATAACGCAGAGAATGGCATGAACATCATTATGTCAGTGGCTTTCTCTGCATTTCTGAGGACTGCCCAGTGCCAGAGAAGAAGAAAGAAGCCTAAGAAACATCTCATTACTGGTCCTTATGGGGTGCATGTACTGGTGGGGAGTAAGGGGGTCTTCATATGAAATATACACGGATATGGAAAATGGTAAACAGATAAATACATACACACTCATATACACCCACACAAGTTGAACTGGATGGACTGAGGTCTTTATATGACAAACTATAAAACTACAGTTGTGCTCAAAAGTTTGCATACCCTGGCAGAAATTGTGAAATTTTGGCATTTATATTGAAAATATGACCGATCATGCCAAAAAACTGTCTTTTATTTAAGGATAGCAATTACATGAAGCCATTTATTATCACATAGTTTTTAGGATCCCTTTTTCTAAAATCATAATGATAAACAGAAATCACCCAAATGGCCCTGATAAAAAGTTTACATACCCTGGAATGTTTGGTCTTGGTACAGACACAGAAGGTGGCACTCACAGGTTAAAAATGGCAATTAAAAAAGGTGAATCTCCCACATTTGTGGCTTTTTAAATCACAATTAGGCTCCATTCACACTAGCGCGTTTTTTGATGCATTTTGCAGTTTGCCGAAATGCATGGGAATTTTTTAACATGGGTTCCTATGGAACATGTTCACATCAATGCCTTTTTGTACCTCTGCATTTTTGGAAAGGGTCAGGGACTTTTTTTCATGCAAAATGCAGCGTTTTGCATGTAATAGAATTCAATTCAGCGTTTTTGTTTGTTTTTTTAATTTTTTTTTAGACTGTAAAAAACAAAAAAAACAAAAAAAACAAAAAAAACAAACAAAAAAAACAAAAAAAACAAAAAAAACAAAAAAAACAAAAAAAACAAAAAAAAACGCAAAAACGCAAAACGCCGCAAAGACGGGGCAAAAATGCTGCTCAAAAACGTGGCAAGCATGAAAAAAAAAACTCCAAAAACGCTCAAAAGCAACATGCAGAGGTGTGAATCGAGCCTAAGTGTCTGTGTATAAAATAGTCAATGAGTTTATAATGCTCACATGGATGCACTAAGCGGGCTAGACACTGAGCAATGAAGGAGGTAGAAAAGAAAAGAAAAGACCCGCGTAACAAGGTAAGGGAGCTTTATAAAGATGGAAAAGGATATAAAAAAAAAAAAAGATACCCAAAGCCTTGTATATGCCAGTCAGTACTGTTTATTCACTTATTAAGAAGTGGAAAATTCTGAGCTCTTTTGATACCAATCCATAAGACTCACCTGACAAGAGTCTGTGCCACCTGCTTTATACCCGGCACAGATCATATCACTCAGGATTATGGGAACAGAACTGCTTACTGCCACGGAATTGATATGGTAGAGCGAGTCGCAGGTCTGTGTGTCAATCAAGGGGATCTGGGCCTTCTGCAGGGTCTGGGGGCTCTGGAGACTCACTGTAAATAAAATTGATTTTATGTTCAACATTTAATTAATAAAAAAAAAAAAATAATAATAATAATACTTTGGCTCCATTTACATCTTGCCGTTCTGAATCGTGGGCCGAACCACAGCAATTGTCGCCCGATAAATTGCGGTAAAAATTGTGCAGCGTTTTTTGGGTCATTTGTTATGATCGCAGTTCATAAATTTGTAAATTCTAAAATAAGAAAGAAAATCTGAAAGAATAACTAACAATAACTATTAAATTCTAGGTATTGGAATTTCCTTTCAAATTTGGCTGTCAGTGAACGTAACAAATACAAATTTATCTAAAGTTACGAATTATCTGAAATAACAAATGCTGCATCTAAAACAAATGAAACGGAATAAATAATAACAATAAATACATTTATATTATTATTCATTTGTTATGTTCCATTTGTTTAGATACGGCATTCATTATTTCGGATAAATTTGTATTCGTTACGTTCACCAACAGCCAAATTTGAAAAAAAAAATCCCAATACTTATAATTTAATAGTTAGTAATAGTTAAGTTCATATTTCAGATTTTCGGATTTTTGACTTTTGAATTTACAAATATTCAGAAAATTTGTTAAACGGGTTTTCGTTAATTCGGATATTTACAAATGAACGAATTTGTCGAAATTCGTTAAAAACTAAAATTTGAAACAACACGAATTGCACATGTCTGTAAATCAACCCCTTTGTACATGCGACGTCTGTGTTGCTGTAGGGTCCCCATTGGGGATATTTAGCCCTCCATTTGTCCTGGTGACTGTTGTCATCTGGAAAGGGAGCAAGGGCAGATTCAAATCTTTATAGCGTTGTCCCGAGTACAAAAGGTGAGGGAAATCTTCCAATGGGGACACCTGTTCTGGGGACAACCAAAAGGAAATTCCTCTCCACTTAGGAGATTGTCTCATGTCCTGTTGCATCTCCAGGCCAGGAAGTGAACAGAAATGACTAAACTGACACTTCACTATTCCATCAAAAACCCAATAAAAAGGTTTTGGCTATATGTATACTTTAAAAGAAATGATTTCTGACAAGAAAATTTCTTTAAAAAGTAACTAATGCGGTTGAAGAAGTCTATACCAAAAAGTTTGAAAATTAACCAGCTAGTAGAATGGATATTAGGATCTGGAAATACATTGATAATAAATAGCTGAGTATATTACAATTATTTCGTAACATAACCTACCTCCAGACCTGATGCTGCCCCAGCCGGTGACCCAGCAGTACATCCCCATGGGGAAGTCCACATTGTCGTTAGGGAGGCAGACTGGGAGGATGAATGCGGTAAAGTTGACCGGAGTCTCCAGCTCTATGAGGCTGATGTCCCCCAAAGAGCCCACGTTTGTATAAATAGGATTTCTTATGAATCTTTTCGGCTTAACAGAAATCTCATGGGAATTTGGTTTAGAAAGCTGATAACAGCCCAGGTGGATGGTGAGTGTGGAGGTTGCCACAGTACTGTAATTAAAAGAAAAAAAAAAATAACAGCAAATGCAGCAATATTGTAACCAATTAATGTAAATCGCAAAAGTAATAATGAACACGCAGGACTAAAGCAAAGAGGATAACGGAAAAGGTTTGGTGTACACACGAGCACCCAATGGAGTTTAAAGTCTATTGGGCTCTCCTAGACACAGCTGAGTGCTCAGAAAAGCCATGCCAATTCAACCAAAAGAGGAGTCTTGAATCATCTTCATCACTTTAGGATCACCCCACCCCCCATCCAAAAATAAGAGACAGTTGTGCAAACTACTGCAACAATTAAGTTTGCTTCTTTCTTTTTCTCCTTTACCTAGAAGTTCTCAGGGTTAGTCAAGTGTAGCACCCTCCTAGGTTAGGTTTCTAGGGTGTTAGGTAAATTTAGTTCTTTTGGCTCCTTTGTAATCAGTGGAGCAAATCAGTGTTGATTGCCTTCGGCTGTTCTGGATATCACAGGCTGCGGATTTGATTGCTCTCCCCTGCTTTCTGGAGGCTTCTGGAACATAGGAGGTTGGGCGAGACAAATGGACAGCCTGAATATTTCCTGTGCCTCAGCCAATCGTTGGGGAGGCAGGCCCAGCAGGTGGCTGAAGAGTACAGATAGTTTGAGGCTTGGAGCAGCCAAGGTTCTTGTCCTACTGGAGTAGTTCCCAGCCTGAGGGGCTCTACACGCCCCCCCCCCCCCTTTGCTGTTTACTGCATGTTCATTAAGGTCTCAGTTGTGGCACTTGAGGCAGAGGTGTAAGAGAAGCCTACCTCTACATGTCAGACTCCACCATCACATACGTTACAGCAAGTTTGCAGTATCCGATATCGCCCTACACTCCATCCAGGTATGACTTACTTTAGGGGTAGCACTACACAAGAAATCAACTATCCTCCATTGGTAACCCCCAAATCTAGCCTACAAACACCTTAACCCCCCTTCCACAAACTTCGCCTTGGTTTGCGCTTAGCCCAATTACATGCTTGACAAGTTTAAAAGGTAATAAGACTTATGGGTAGTGATTAGGGATGAGATGAACTGCCCTGGGTTCGGTTCAAGCAGGGTTTGTTAATCTGAAAAGAAATTCAGATGCAAAACCCAAACTCTGTTGAAGTCAATGCGAGCTGAATCTTTCAAACCAAAAGTGCCCATTTTTTGGGCCAATAGCCAAAGAGTTGTCACAAGATAGCATTGTGTCTGTTCGTCAAACACCTTGCCTTGGTTTGTGTTTAGCCCATTTACATGCTTGCCAAGATCAAGGGTAATAGAATGTATCGGTAATGATTGGGGTGAGCTGAATTGCCCTGGGTTTACTAATCTTCAAAGAAGTTTGGATGCAGACCCTAAACTCTGGTAAAAATCAATGGAATCCTAATCTGCCAAATCAAAGTGCCAATTTTCTGGGCTTATAGACATAGAGTTGTCATAAAATTGCATGGGGGAGGGGGCACTGCTCTGGAGAATATATATTTTTCAAATTCATTTGGCGGGGTGTAGCAAGTTTGGGAAAGCGGTTTTAAATTTGGCTGGAAATAACATTTCCCTTCTGGCTGCTATTAAATAAAAACGCACAGACCCCTCCAAAAAGGTCCTCCAGAATATGTAGTCTAGTATATATTTTAGGGGACCCCTGGAGAGATCCGCCTTCGATTTTATTCTTAAAGAAGCCATGACATGGCATTTGTGGACAATTTCAGCAGCAACATTTTTTCTTTTTTTAACGTCACTTTTTTTGTAGCACATCCTACAGCAAGAATGAGAAACAAGTGGCATAGAGTGGTCCCCCCCCCCCCCCCTCAAAATGCATACCAGACCATTTGAGCCTAGTATGGATTTTCAGGGGGACCCTCACACAAAGTGAGTTTTCCCTAAAAATCCATACCAGACCCATTTTAAGCATGCAGCCTGGGTGGCCCTCCTGAACCATACGAGGCCACATGAGAAGGCAGGTGCCTTGCTAAAAGGGTCCCCTGGCAAAGCATCTTGTCCTCATGTTGACAAGGGCCTCTTCCCCACAATCCAGGCTCAGTGGTTGTCAGAGTCTGTGGGGGCTCATAGGAATCATAAGCCTCCTTTAAATTAGGGGGGGGGACCCAGATACTCAGTGTAAGGGGGATAACAGCACTCCGACTTATTTACAGAAAAGTATACCCTAGAAATAAAGATTCCTTTGTTTAAAAAAGAACAATCCTCATAAATGTCCCTTGTAAATCACAATGCCGCCAACTTGCCAAAAAAACCAAAAAAAAAAAAAAAAACCAAAGAAATTCCCAGCTCAACTTACAGTACTGACCAGCCTGCAACCAACCGAACTGTCCTGTCTTATGCCGCGTACACACGACCGGTCTTTCCGTCGGACCGAAGTCTGGCGGTCTTTCTGACGGAGTTCCACTGAAACTGACTTGCCTACACACACCAAAGTCCGTTCGTTTAGAACGGGATGACGTACGATGGGACTAGAAAGAGTCCAATAGCTGCCCTTGCGTCGTTCTTGGTCCATCGGACTAGCATACAGATAAACGGTTTTCCCGATAGGAACGGAGTCCGTCGGAAAGATTTGAAACATGTTCTATTTCTAGGTCCATCAGATTTTTCGAATGGAAAGGTCCGATGAAGCCCACACACGATCGGAATGTCCGACGGAATTGTTCCATTGGACCTTTTCTGCCGGAAAGCCCACTTGTGTGTACGCGGCATAACAGTATGCATTAAAAACAGGGGTTTAGTTTGCACACATCTGCAAATACATGCGTAAAAAGTTAGATAATATTGGGGTGCCGTGAAGGGGCTCTGTAGCTTATGCATGTATTTGCAAATGTGTGCAAACTAAGCCCCTGTTTTTAAAGCATACTGTTAGACAGGATAATTTGGTTGGTCGGTAAGTTGAGCTGGTAATTTCTTTGGTTTTGTTCTGCATGTGTTGCCTTTCCATGTGCGCCTTGCTGCAAAGGCCAGTTATAGGTGGGGGGGCAGGGGCAATATGTTTGTACTGTTAGAATACTGGTGAGGGGACGCACTGGACACCTTTGCTGCCATTGTGTTATAGGCTGGGTGTCCAGTGCGCCCCTGTGCCTTTGAGGGGTGGGGGATCACCTGCCCATCCATTGTAATGCATGTGCCTCTACTATGGAGGCTCTCAAAATTTACAGTTAGGACTGTGGATAATGTTGGGGTGCCGTGAAGTGGCTTTGCAGTTTACACATGTATTTGCAAACATGGGAGTCTAAACCCCTGTTTTTAACACATACCGTTAGTCAGGATAATTTGATTGGTTGCAGGCTGGTCGGTAAGATGAGCTTGGAATTTCTTTGGTTTTGTTTTGCATGTGTTGCCCTTCCAAGTGCTCCTTGCTGCAAAGGCCAGTTATAAGTGAGGACAGTGGCCATTTGTTTGTACTTGCCGGAAAAAAAACAAAAAAACAACCTGACTGACCCAGCACACACGACCGATACGAACGGTACTCGGCTCTTTAAGCCGTCATCATGTACAGGAATGGTAGTCACATCAAAGCCCAAATCTGGTCATGACCAGATTTGGTCAACATCCTTGCCTAAATATGGACAGTGAGGTCACTGCTATCCTCTCTACTTTGCTTATGTGGCCGGGGATTCTTGGCCATGCATACCAATGTTTCGGTGACATCAGTGGTTGCTAGGGATGCAGGGAGTGCCGCTTCCTTAGGAACCATTGAAAAGCAGGAAGCTGTCATATATAGAACCCGTAAAATATACTTCTATATATGATGCTCGGCTCATGTCCAACAGATGAGGTGAACCGGCAAACTTTTTTTTTTCACTGTTAAAAAGGGAATATTGATGCGGGAAACCCTAAAAACGCATCCAAGTGAATGCTCTTTTCTGTATCCACCTAAATAGATGGATACAGATTCTCATTAGCAGAGAAGAACACAACTCATGAATCGCAGTTGAAGATCTCTTCCAACCACACTGTCCTTACCACAAGCATCAAACATAAGCATCAAACATAAGAGCAGACAGACAGGTTAGCGCCCCAGAAAAATATCAGTGTGACAGCCGGGGCCACAAATGTCAGTGACAGCTGGGGCCAAAATGCAGCTCAGCAGAACACTTTTACATATTACCCCAGCTAAAAGGATTTTATTATTATCACCAACCTCTTAATACAGTGGGCAGCGGAAACCACCCAGGAGTCACTGATAAGGGATCCACCACAGAAGTGTTGTCCGTTGAGGCGTAGACTCACTTGCCATGGCCACTGTCCATCCTGGGTATTCTGCCCGCCCATAATCCGGTTCGCCACCTGAGGCCTTCCACATTCTGCAAGGAGGTGAGAACACATAATATAAAAATGAAAGCCAAATAAATTTAAAGCCAACTTTTTGGTCTAAGTGATGATGTGTAATCTTAGCGCAAGGGAGCCAATAACAGCAGCCCAATGACCTGGTGGGTTTACAGATCTAACTGAGCTTATCACAAACTGGAAATATTCTCTGATGATCTGAAGATCCATGACCCACCATCAGCTCTCATGCAGACCACCTGTTGAACAAAATTTTTGGTTTAAAACTACCGGTATGCGCTTTTCAGTCATAAGAAAAAACAAAAAAAAAAAAAAACAAAAAAAAAAAAAAAAGGCTCTAAAGCGTGGTTTTACCAAGAAAATTACGAAAATGAAAAGATTGCAGATTTGCTTAATTTTGATTTTACTGAATATAGGTCAAGAGTCACGTTATCCAGAAATGTGGGAAATCATACCTCTTTAAAAATGTATGATACTTCACAAATTGCACAAATCTTTTTTTTTTTTTTTTCCCTTGAAGAACAAAGGGGAAGAAGTTCCTGATGCGTCTAATTGCCTTCTAAAAAGGTAGGATCACATACAGACTGGGTGATTAAGAGGTTTAAAGATACTCTTACTAAATTAGGTTATGCTGAAATTTTAAGCCTACCCTTCAAATCAGAATGAATCCATGATTCTCATTTAGTGATGAGCTTAACTGCCCTTGGTTTGGTTTGAGCAGGGTTTGGCTTCAAAGAGGTTCAGGTGATATTTTCTCCACTGCAGGTGGTGCTCTTCCCCAGCAGCAATGTAGGTGGAGGAGGAAGCCAAGAGGAACTTAGTTCCTTTATGGCTTCCTTGGTCAAAGGGAGACAGTGGTAGATTGGATATTGGCACCCCCATGTGACTTTGGCAACCATTTTAGGTCAGGCAGGTCCATTTAAGACCCTGGCTCCCGGGTTTGGTGCACATTTCACATATGGCTAGAGAAGGAACAGGTCACCTGTCAGGGACAGTGTTTAACATCAGAGAAAGGTTCCATACGAGTAAGGAAAATGCAGGGCCTTCCTTCCTGGACACCTACCCTCTTGGGTATGGACCGACCAGGCCACTTTTCACCCCTTGAGACAGATGCCGTTGGCACACCTGAAACCTACTGCTACTACTCATTGCAGTTACTCCTGTGAGTGCTCCTGGCCAGATTGCCTTCCTGCCGGGCTGTTGTGCATTGCTGATGTAGCACCCTGATGTTTAGGCAGGGATGCCTTGGCCAATTGTTAGGAGGTCAAATGATTTTACCCCAATTCTGAAATAGCAGCACTTCTCTCTTCTGTCGCTAGGTGGCCGGGTACCTGGTGACATTTGATAAAACAAGGGCATTGCAAGGACAGATGAGGAATGAATAGCGTGTCTCAGCCAATAGGCAGGGATTTTCTTGGATCCCTTGGCCTGCTGGGAGAACCTATTTATTTGGGTGGAGTCAGGTAATCAGGGTTCTGTGCCACCTGGACGGCTGTCTGGGTAGACGTGTGTTGTACTGCCCCAGGCTGCTAGGCCAGAGTCTGAGGCCTATCCCCGGGAAATCTGGCTGCTAGGCTGTCTGAGGGGCTTATCCAGAAGCAAGAGCAGCGTAGGGTTGGGACTGCGGCTTGCAGTCCAACCAGCAGTGATGATTCTGCCAGCCGGAGAACCTGTCATGGACGGAGGATCTACAAGAGGAGAGATTGTAGCCTAAAGTAAAAGGAGTTTGTTACAACTTGTGTTAGAAACGGTTACAAAACTGTTGCCATTGGAGACAGCGATCCTACTTGTGCAGATGTGGTGTCTTGCTGGATGCCTTTCCCTACATGGCCATCTACCTGTAGAAGTCGGAGTCTGCCAATTAACATTACAACTACTAAAGGGTGTCCTGGCCCTAACCCTCTCTCCCACAGTTCTGTTTAAGAGATAATAAAATCTCTTTGCATTCAAGAAGCGTCTGGCGCCCATTAATCTACCTAGCATGGCACCCACCATGCCTCGTAACCCACTCTGCATAGAAGGATGTCAGCTGTCCCTAACTCTGGGAGGTCACCCTAAGGCCTGGAGAGGCCCAGGACTTGGCTACACTGAACTTCAATTTCAATATAGTTCTGTTTTCTACACTTGGACTCTGAGTGTTCTGCTGCCCCACCACGCTGCAAATACACACATGCCGAATCGGATCCCCAGAAAGGACCTACAGCTGACCAGTAGGGAGACTGTTTCACCGCTCAGGTGGATCCAGACCCAGGTGTAAAGTTAATGTGAAGCCTTCAGAGTTGAAGAGTCCCAGGTGCTGGCTAAATGCTGAGTAGAGCAAGGTGTTGGATAGAAAGATCTGGATGCCGCACACTGGATAAAAGTAGAAAACTTGTCTTTATTGTAGAGATAGGACCATCAAAAGTACAAGACAATCATGCAGGATGTACAGGATCAGCTGACGCGTTTCACACTCGAAACTGAGTGCTTACTCATAGTTGGTACAGCTGACCAGTAGTCAAAAGAACCTAAGGAATCTAAGCTGGTTTGTGGCAGAGGCCTTAGAAAGGAGGGAGATAATCACCCACCTAAAGAATTTATGGGATTTTTGCAACTGTTTTGGAGTAACCTGTACCTCTAGCCATTTCCACCCAGGACAATTGAAGAAAAAAAGAAAAGAAGAAAAAAAGAAAAGAAGAAAAAAAGAAAAGAAGAAAAAAAGAAAAGAAGAAAAGAAGAAAAAAAGAAAAGAAGAAAAAAAGAAAAGAAGAAAAAAAGAAAAGAAGAAAAAAAGAAAAGAAGAAAAAAAGAAAAGAAGAAAAAAAGAAAAGAAGAAAAAAGAAAAGAAGAAAAAAGAAAAGAAGAAAAAAGAAAAGAAAAAAGAAGAAGGAAGAAGAAAGAAGAAGAAGACAGTCTTTCGCTGTCTGTTGGGTCGGTGCGTTGTTGGATGCAGCTGCAGGGTGGGTACCATCAGGAAGGCAGAAGAGCCTCCTAAAATTGCAGCCACTCCTGCTACACGCGCAATTTACATTTCTCTGTATTGCGTTTCACTAAACTGATTTTTTCTTTTCTTTAGCAATGCATCTTCTTCTATCAAACTAGTAGTTATTGCTTTTAACTTGTCAAAGTGGCTTCAGAGAGGATGTAGGAGATCATCAGCACTAAATGCCCAACAAAGCATGAAAAATGGCAATGGTTTTTGAACCAATGTGCACAGAGCAAACTAAAGGCCATTCCATCTCCCTTAGGAATAGTGGATGGACTTTCAAGTTTCTCCGATAAAACCTTTAGAGCAGCGCAAGGGTTAGCTCTCCAGTTATATAATGAGAGCAAATTTCAACAAACAACTAATTAGAAAACAGGTTGTGCTTGGCGCTCATCTCCCAGCAAACAATAAAGCTCTTTATAAAAAAAGAGTCAAAAGAGACCTTGAGCCAAAAATTGAGATAAAATGAAGAGCCCATTAGAAGATAAAAACAAAGCTAGCTTTTGCTGCAATATTCACCTTCAGCCCAGAGATTTCCCCTGCATTACTTTTTTGCCACTTGGTGACCTTAGTCTTTAGGCCATAAAAGGAAAGGTCTTTATGGCGCAAGTAGTGTATGTTTAGCCTCCTTATAGCAGAGAGGAAAAAAAAAAAAAAAAAAAAAAACACTGGGAAGGATAAAAAGTGGTTTATTGGACTCATGGTTATCAGGGGTACACTTCAGTAAGCTTCCTTTCACAAGATGCATCTCCTCCAGAGAGAGACAGAAGAAATCTTTGTCAGGCTTGACAAAGAGGCAGGAACTCCTTGAAATGCGTAGCCACGCCCCAGGATGTCCCCTGGAATTTGACATCATCCATTGGGTTCTTCTGTCATCTACTCCCAATCTAGACATGCTCCGAGATTCCTATGCCTACCAGACTGGCGGCAGTGCTGCACAATTCCTGGACTTGATGTCTCTACTTCAGGGTTCCCTGGATGTCCCAATTTCTTATGCTCTAAATGCCTTCACAAATTTCAGGACATGCAAGTTACCATTTTGTTTTTATCATACAATAAATGTTTTAATGCTGCACTTAGATGGCGCCCTCCACAGTGTGTTTTCAGTCCGATGGCCATCATTACTCTCTCTCTCTCTCTCCCTGCCCCCCCCATTTCAGTTGAGCCCAGGACCTGCTCCCAGCCTGTGACTGAACAATGAAAAAGGAAAAGCAGTACATCGATGGGATCTTGTCTTAATCACTCTGCTCTTTCCTTCAATCAGTATGTTTGTCAGCACATGAATTGATTGGCTCCTTGTGCTGCTTATTCCTGTCACAATCCAGCTCTGCTGTACAGGTTGGCACGTCTGCCGTCATTGTATGTCGCTGCTTTGAGAGCTATTGGAGGCACCCGCAGGGCGACGCCGGCGCCGAGGCGCGTGGCCGGCGGCCGTGATGTCTGCCAGCCACCCGCGATCGCTCCACAGAAAGCCAGAACGGTAATCTGTCAATGTAAACAGACAGATCCCCATTCTGACAGGGGAGTAGAGAGCAGTGGCAGCTGGTGCTCAAAATTTTTGTGGGGGGCAAACAAACTGAAAAATTCTGGAAAAAAAAAAAAACCCCATCAATTGCAGCCTCACTGTGCTCAAACGCAGCCACTGTACCCCCCGCCCGGCACTTACCTTGTCTCGGGTGGGCAACGGGTGACGGCGGCGAGCGGTGTCCTCCATTTCTTCCCAGACGTCTTCTCCCGGCCCCCGCTCGGCTATGATTGGACGCCTGATAGGCGGTTGCTGTTCCTAGTGATCAGGAACAGCGATCTCTCTGTACTCCACAGTTAGAGACACCTCCCTAGGGAACACTTAACCCCTTCCCTGCCAGTGACATTTATACAGTAATCAGTGGCTTTTTTTAGCTCTGATTGCTGTATAAATGTCACTGGTCCCAAAAAACCATAATGATAGAGATATAGATAGATAGATAGATAGATAGATAGATAGATAGATAGATAGATAGATAGATAGATAGATAGATAGATAGATAGATAGATAGATAGATAGATAGATAGATAGATAGATAGATAGATAGATAGAGAGAGATAGAGAGATATATAGAGAGAGATAGAGATATATATATATATATAGAGAGATATATATAAATTTTTTTTTTTTTTTTAATAATAAAAATGCCATAAATGTATTCCCTATTTTGTAGACGCTATAACTTATATACGCTTATTGCGATTTATTTTTTTTTTTATCATCAAAAATATGTAGTAGACTACATATTGGCCTAAACTAATGAAGAATTTTTTTTTTACATTTTTTTGGAGGGCATTTATTATTATAGCAAAAAGTAATAATTTATTTTTTTCAAAATTGTGGCTTTTTTTGTTTATAGTGCAAAACAAAAAAACAAAAAACAAAAAAAAAACAAAACAAAAACGCAGAGGTGATCAAATGCCACCAAAAAAAGCTCTATTTGTGGGGAAAAAAAACCAAAAAACGTCAATTTTGTTTGGGTACAGCGTCGCACGAATGCGCAATTGTCAATTAAAGCGACGTGCCGCATCGCAAAAAATGGCCTGGTCATTAAGGGGGCAAATGCTTCCGGTCCATAAAGGGTTACTACACCCTAGCTTTTTTTTTTTTAAATAACAAAACATGTGGCCCAGATCTTCCTATTCTGGGCTCCCTCAGCGGTGCGAATAGCTCCTCTCTGCATCGAGTGCCCACGTCGGAGAAGCGCTCTCCTTCGGTGGACACCCGTGCAGGCGCGCTCCCGAGTCCTGCTTCTGCGTCCAT
Organism: Lithobates clamitans; assembly: GCA_037952925.1. NCBI lineage: Eukaryota > Metazoa > Chordata > Amphibia > Anura > Ranidae > Lithobates > Lithobates clamitans. The sequence continues at coordinate 1,374,241 of JBBGZY010000528.1, forward strand.
TGACACAGAAAGCAGGACTCAGCCCGTGCCCCCCCCCCCCCCCCAGCCAATGGCTGGAGCTGGTGTGCTCGTCCCCGGGGAGAAGAAAAATCGAGTTCAGGCAAGTAAAAAAACGTGGGCACTGGGGGGTTGCAGCACTACAGAAGGTTTTTCACCTTAATGCATAAAATGCATTAAAGGTGAAAAACCACGAGGGTTTACAACCCCTTTAAGTGGTTAAATATATTTTATGATGTACTAATAATTACAGAGCTGCATCATTTGTACCGCAATCAGCTTTTAAGTGGAACAAAAAAGGGGTTAATGCTTACCTTTCCAGGGGATCCCTTGCCAGCACCGTCTCCTGTGTGCCAGTCTTTGGCGGTCTTCATTGGCCGGGTGCGATAAAGTCTCTCCCTGTGCATGCTAAGGCGGCCTTCATTCCGGCACACATGGGTAGCTCAGTTTACAGCGCCGGAGAAGGCAGATAGGGGCATTTTATTGCGGAGGAGGCACAAAAAGACATAAAAGCCTGCCTGCTCACAGTTTGTTATAGTGGAACCTCAGCTCCTCTTTATACCGCTATACAATATCAGCTCCTACTACTATGCACGAGTCACCTCCTGGTTAGAGCCACCTCCTGGTTAGGGGGTGGGGGGGGGGCTCACCTTCTGGTCAGGGGGGGTCACCTCCTGGTTAGAGTCACCTCCTGGTCGGGGGGGCTCACCTTCTGGTCGGGGGGTCACCTCCTGGTTAGAGTCACCTCCTTGGTTAGAGAGTCACCTCCTGGTTACAGAGTCACCTCCTGGTTACAGAGTCACCTCCTGGTTGGGGGGGGGGGGTTGTCACCTCCTGGTTGGGGGGGGGTTGTCACCTCCTGGTTAGAGTCACCTTCCTGGTTAGAGCCACCTCCTGGTTAGGGGGGGGGCTCACCTTCTGGTCGGGGGGGTCACCTCCTGGTTAGAGTCACCCTCCTGGTTAGAGTCACCTCCTGGTTACAGAGTCACCTCCTGGTTACAGAGTCACCTCCTGGTTACAGAGTCACCTCCTGGTTGGTGGGGGGGGGTTGTCACCTCCTGGTTGGGGGGGGGGTTGTCACCTCCTGGTTAGAGTCACCTCCTGGTTAGAGCCACCTCCTGGTTAGGGGGGGGGGCTCACCTTCTGGTCGGGGGGTCACCTCCTGGTTAGAGTCACCTCCTGGTTAGAGTCACCTCCTGGTTAGAGTCACCTCCTGGTTAGAGTCACCTCCTGGTTAGAGTCACCTCCTGGTTAGAGTCACCTCCTAGTTAGAGTCACCTCCTAGTTAGAGTCACCTCCTGGTTGGGGGGGGGGGTTGTCACCTCCTGGTTAGAGCCACCTCCTGGTTAGGGGGGGGGGGGCTCACCTTCTGGTCGGGGGGTCACCTCCTGGTTAGAGTCACCTCCTGGTCGGGGGGGGGGGGCTCACCTTCTGGTCGGGGGGTCACCTCCTGGTTAGAGTCACCTCCTGGTTGGGGGGGGGGGTCACTTTGTCTCCAGCACATTGAACCCAACGTGCTACAAATGGGGATGAATGCCATGGAGTAGAGGAAACGTGATGTTCTGAGCAGCTTTAGAGTAGACTATTGACAGGGAAAAGGAAGTGTTCTGTTCAGACGTCATCCCTGCCAAAATAAACTTCCCTCAGGGAAAATAAACTCCATTTCTGCTTGATGTAGCAGATTCTGAATAGTTACCTGAAATCCAGTTCCCATGGCTGGGCCACAGAACCTAGGGGGCTATGCTGGAGGAGGGGCACAACTGGGGCAGGAACCTCTTCTGCATGGTCCATTCCCATAGTACTGGACTAAAGCAAGCCATAGATGATCAGATAAAATTTTCCCTGCAACCATGGAGGAGAACGAAAGTCGCTCGATTTCCCCATCAATGCAGTCAGTGTTGATGGGGGGGGGGGATCCCTCCCGCAGCACTATTGTGTTCTGCCAGTGGGGAGCCTTCCCTGTTGGCACAATACAATGACGACTGCTGGCAGTTATAGCTGCATGCAAAAAACCCAAAGGCTGGTGGTACTGAAGTCGATCGATGGATCAACGTCAGTACCACCAGCCTGCCCATGGATGGATTAAATCTCTGCCAGTCCCTTCTGATTCGCCCTGGATGTGATCCATCTATGGCCAATTTAAAGTGGTAGTAAAAGGCAGTTTTTTTTTTATCCTCAGGTAAGCCTATAATAAGGCTTACCTGTAGGCACTGGAAATATCTCCTGAATGTGCACTGTTTAGGAGATATTTATTTGGTGTAGTATCTGGTGACAACACCGGCACATGCGCTCTGAAGGAACAACATACCCCCTGCCGTAAACAGTGACTCCTGTCCGTTGCCTGCAGAGCCAGAAGATAAACCGGGTGCTGGAGGGCTTCGTTTTAAAAAGGTAAGTTTCACATCATGTGCTAGCATGCAATGCACATTATACCCCCCCCCCCCCCCAAGTTTACTTCCACTTTAAGACTGGACATAGATCAGTTATTTTTTTTATTTACATAAAATTAGTTTAGTTAAAGCTGTTAAATTCACTGAAT